>OX439133.1:22152009-22420400 GCA_949318235.1 Ecdyonurus torrentis
TGTTTTTTCAAATTAGGGAACAGGTGGTAGTCAGAGGGGGCCAGATCTGGTGAATAAGGTGGATGTGGAAGTATTTTGTAACCTAATTCCTCGAGTTTTGCAATGGTCGCAAGTATGGGGCCTTGCATTGTCATGGTGAAAGATGAGTTTCTTTTACTTTAAATGTGGAAGTTTTGCGCGAATTTCGGCATCTAATCTCGTGAGTACATCGACATAATACTTCCCATTGACACCTTGAGGAAGGTAGTGAACAAGAATATTTTAGAATTCATTATTGCTAATCATAATGTTTAGTTCCAAAATTATTAAAGCCATTTTTACACGTTGCAATAATTTTCTTATATTTTTAATCTCTAAAGTATAAATATATCAAACATAAAGTTGTTAATGTACAGTATTGCTATACCTTGTGTCCAGGTAAGTAGATAGGTGAAGAAAATTGTACATATAAAAATGTCAGTACGACTATGTACAAAACAGATGACAGTACGTTGGTAATATCGTATCATATCAATCTCAAGTCACAGCATCTTATCAGACATTACAATTGTTTAGACATTGTTTGTTAGGTTTATTAAAATATATAAATATTTAAACATATTCTTACTAATAAAAGCCGCATGTAAATAAAAGTCTCAATTGTAGTGGAATTTTTCAATCCACCGTTCTATAAAGTACACACAAGTATTGAGCCAGCTTCGAAAATGTTCCTTTGTTAAAAACAGCTGATTATGACATCTTTACTAACGGAAGGAAATTAAATCTGATTCAAAAAGTTGGCACCTGACATTCTAGGATTGCTCTGAAAAAAAATACGTGGATTCAGGGTGCAATTCTAAGAATCATGACCAAGTTTGAGCATCCTAGGTTGATAACTCTAAGTTTCGTGGCGCCAAAACAAAACGTGCAAATTGCGACGCTGGAGCGGCGGAGCGCTTGTAGGGATATTTGAGTACTCGTATCTCGTACAATATTAGTGGTAACGTTTGAAACTTTTTTTACTGAAAGAACACTTACATGTTGTCATAATCAAAGCTTTAATATTTGGTTTTACAAATTATTGCTTCCATTAAAAATTCCTCGAAATGGTAAAAATCAATGTATTTTTAGTTTCAAAAAGTCGTGCTACACCTTGTTAAAATTTATTTTTGGTTCATTTACGGTCTACGTGTATCAACCATGTGTATTTAAACATGTAACAATGGTTGCCAAATTTTGGTGACCTTCAAATCAGGTCCCCAAAATGACGATTTTTCTAAAATTCGACATGTTCGTGAGCAAATAAACCGGGTCCTTCCTACTTTTTAAATTATGTTATGCATATGAAATGAAAGCTAAGAATGTGTACTTTCAGAAACTGCAATAAAAAGTTGGCTCATTTGCGTCGTTAATTTTTTTACAGCGTGAAAATTATTTACATCTGGAATCTAATCACAAGACGAAAAACTACATGATATTATCGTAAGGATATTAATTCTTGGTGTAATTATTTTAAATTTATAAATATAACTTTTAAAACTTTTTTTTTCTATATGTAATAAAATAAGTATTAAATATATTTAAAAGTAAAAATAATATACAATTAAAAACTATACATATTAATTGCATAAAATAAAAATAAAAAAATAAATAAATATTATGTATTTTAATCAATAAATGCTATACTACGCAAATATTACTTTACGTTTTATTTATTATTATTATTGACTAAAATACAGTCTTTTAGTCGTTACCTGAATTGTCTTTAACGTTAATATAAAACTATGACTTTAACGATAACATTAACTCTAATTTGTCCTCAACTATAACGTTATCTTTAACGTTAACTTACGTTAACTATAACGTTAGGAACTTTTTTAGATGCCATGTATTTTTTATGATTATCATAAATTTAATCATTTACAAAGTTCATATTTTACTTATATTTACTCATTTATAAATAAGTTAATTTTATTTATTATTTCCATCACCTCGTCAGTGGATTTTTTTTTTTTTTTTTTTTTTTTTTTTTAGTCAGTATAAGGTAAAAATTTCTTTCAAAAAGTAACGTTATAGTTAACGCTATGTTATATAACTTCAATTTTTGTTAATCTATAACTATTACATTACTTTTTGCAATGTTATTAATCTATATTTTAGAAATAAGAAGTTAACGTTATAGTTAACTTAACGTCAACGATTTTACGTTAACGACTACAAGAATGCTAAAATACTAGTTTGTACTGTAGTACAAGTTCATTAAAAAACAAAACAAAATATATTTATGGCAGATATGCTACAATTCGGCCACTCAAGTGTCTGGGCCACTTTTTGGTCACTTGTGATTTTAAAATTATTTTAGAAAATACAAGCACTTGAAATTCTGGCACACTGTTGACAAAGATTTTTGGAACTAGGAAAATAAAAAATTTAGCTTCTGAGTTGTGCAGTTTTTTTTTTTTTTTTTTTTTTTTTTTTTTATAACTCTTCAAAGTTCAAAAGGCCGAAAAGTGGAGGGTGGTCGAAAAGTGGCATGCCTACCATAAATAGAAGTACATAATATAAAATTCTCCCAATACTAGTTCGAGCGGATACAGTGTAATTAACAATGTAACGTCAACTGTGATTGGCTAGTAGGTTTATAACACACTCTCTGATTGGTTTAGCACCGCGGATACAGCTTTTAGCAGGAACGACCTTGTTTTGGCCAGAGTGTAAATATTAACTTTAAAAAGTTTAAAAAAATTATAACAATGTTATACAGTAGACCAATACCGTTACCTGCATTATTCGTATAAGTAAGTAAGTAAGTAATTAAGTAAGTAAGTAATTAAGTAATAAAGTAATAAAGTAATAAAGTAAGTAAGTAAGTAAGTAAGTAAGTAAGTAAGTAAGTAAGTAAGTAAGTAAGTAAGTAAGTAAGTAAGTAAGTAAGTAAGTAAGTAAGTAAGTAAGTAAGTAAGTAAGTAAGTAAGTAAGTAAGTAAGTAAGTAAGTAAGTAAGTAAGTAAGTAAGTAAGTAAGTAAGTTGGATGGATGGGAAAAAAATTAATTAGTAGCTAAATGGATTGAAATCCACGAAAACAAAAGCTTAGAGCTTAGAAAGCTACAATAAAAAACTTAGCTCTGAGAAATAATTCTAAGTCAAATTATAACTGCTTCATTACCCCATAAGAAAACATGTTAAATCAAGACAGGAAGATAAAGTCATCATAACATCATGTTAGTATTACTTTTGAGCTGTGGGTTTGTTTATTTTCTCATTAAACCTATACTTTTGCAAGTCTTCTATTGTCATAACCTGTTGTCTGCAATATTTTTGTTGTACAATAATTATTATACTCTCATGAAATGTTTTGCTCAAGGTTTTACAAAATAAGACTGTCAACCCCTCACAACGTCTTAAGGGTTGAAAATCTTAAAAGAAAAACTAGAAACTTTATGATGCCATTTGAAATTTAATTGTAACAGCTAACTATGATAAAATTTTCAAAACACGTGACCATCAGATAAGAGAGAAAATAATTATTAAAATTTACATGGACTCTTATGGGAGTAAAACTTCAAAATATCATAATTTAAAATCTAGCATGGTGACCCCCTAATATTGTTACATTTTTGAAGATACCATATCCTATTGTATTACTAGGTAAAATATCAGATTTTCCTTAAATTAAATTAAATTATTTCAGTTAATATATAATGAACTATTAAATGTCTTTATTATCAAAATAATGTAGCTATAAAGTTTGAATTTTATTAAATATAAGAATGTATTCCTAATAATATGATGATGACTGGAATTATTTTGGAAAAATATGTTATTTCTTTATAAATATTTTTGTAATCCGAATGTACAATTGGTATTATGATAAAGAAACTGAAACTGAAATCCAAAACTTGAAATTGTCCAAACGAATGTACTACTGTACATTGTATCTTTGTATAGGTTTAAAATAGTATTATTGTTTGAAAAAATAAATAATATATAATAAATAAAAAATAATGTAACTAAATAATAATTATAAATCCTTCATTTTAACAAAAATAATTTGTAAATGAAAGAAAAGGTAACAGCATATTTTATTTAAAATTATTATGAACTTTGCAGGTTTGAAACAAAAATTATTATAAATAAACAAATTTAATTTACAAAAAGAAAAATTGTAAAAAAATACTTTTATATATTAATAAAAACAACGTTTATAAATATTTATCATTTTTTAATATTTTAATTTATTTATTATAAATTAAAGGCATAGAAAACATGAAAACATTTTCATTTATATCACAAAACACTTGATGGGACTTATATAAATGACGTTAGTTGGTCTCAAAACCCAACTGTAGCTCCGTAGCAGTGATCAGAAAATTTAGATTTATGCAACCCGCACAACATTTTCATACTAGTTTTTGCCTGTTAATGACGTCATAAACAGGAATATTCACGCAAATTGCATACTTTACATTTTTTTCAAGCTCTTTTGTGGGGCTACATTAACATTCTGGTAAAAAATATTATCAGTTTTGTAGATCCCATTTTGTGTTTAGAAACGTACCTCAAGTTAGCCGACACACCCCAGCCGAATCCAATAAAAATTTCAGAATATTTAGTATTATGTTGGGGATAAATGAATACGTAATTATTTTTAATTTATTGTAGAGAGAAATGGAGTTATTCACATAAATAAAATGTGTCGGCTGTGGGAGCCTCAAGTTAGCCGACACAAAACAGTTTTATTACAATAAAATATATTCTAATTAGCCGACACAAATGAAACTTGCTACATATTTAGTATTAACTTAATACTAAATTGTTGCAAAATATCAGTAACGTCGGCTCATTAGAAAATTAGTAATTAATTATACAAAATTGTGTCGGCTGTGGAGGCCTCAAGTTAGCCGACACAAAACTTATAATTTTTAATTAAAATATTTCTATTGGGCCGACACAAATCAAACTTACTCCAGATTTAGTATTTACTTAATACTAAATTGTAGCAAATTTTCAATTGATTCGGCTAAGTAGAAAATTAGTAAATAACAAAACTAAATTGTGTCGGCTGTGATACCCTCAAGTTGGCCGACACAATCTTATAATTTTTAATTTAAATGTTTCTACTAAACCGACACAAATGAAACTCACTCCAGATTTACTATTAACGTAATACTAAATTATGCCAAAATTTCAGTTACGTCGGATGAATAGAAAATGTGTAATTATTTATACCAAATTGTGTCGGCTGTGAGACCCTCAAGTTGGCCGACACAAAACTTAAAGTTCATAATTTAAATATTTCTATTTAGCCGACACAAATGAAACTTACTCCAGATTTAGTATTAACTTAATACTAAATTGTAGTAAATTTTCTATTGATTCGGCTAAGTACAAAATTAGTAAATAACAAAACTAAATTGTGTCGGCTGTGAGACCCTCAAGTTGGCCGACACAAACTTATAATTTTTATTTAAATTATTTCTATTGGGCCGACACAAATGAAACTTACTCCAGATTTAGTATTAACTTAATACTAAATCGTAGTAAATTTTCAATTGATTCGGCTAAGTAGAAAATTAGTAAATTACAAAACTAAATTGTGTCGGCTGTGAGACCCTCAAGTTGGCCGACACAAACTTATAATTTTTATTTAAATTATTTCTATTGAACCGACACAAATGAAACTCACTCCAGATTTAGTATTAACTTAATACTAAATCGTAGCAAATTTTCAATTGATTCGGCTAAGTAGAAAATTAGTAAATAACAAAACTAAATTGTGTCGGCTGTGAGACCCTCAAGTTGGCCGACACAAAATTACAATTTCTCTTTTAAATATTTCTATAAGGCCGAAAGAATTGAAACTTGCTACAGATTTAGTATTAACTTAATATTAAATTGTGGCGAAATTTCAGTTGTATCGGCTGGGTAGAAAATAGGTAAAAAACCGAAACAAAATTGTGTCGGCTGTGAGAACCTCAAGTTAGCCGACACAATCTTATAATTTTCAATTTAATTTTTCTACTTAGCCGACACAAAAGAAACTTGCTTCAGATTTAGTATTACCTTAATACTAAATTGTGGGGAAATTTCGGTTGTATCGGCTGGGTAGAAAATAAGTAAAAAACGAAACAACATTGTGTCGGCTGTGAGAACCTCAAGTTAGACAACACAAAATACATTATTCTAAATTTTAATGCTTCTATTTGGCCGACACAAATAAAACTTGCTTCAGATTTAGTATTATAATAATAATTAATTGTGGTTAATTTTCAGTTGCATCGGCTGAGTAGAACCCTACAAATACTTTAATGATTGAAAAAAAAAAAAAAAAAAAACTACCATTATATTATTGGTGCTTGTTTTTATGATTGTACCAATAAATTATTTCCGGATTATAATTGACTTTTAATCAATCGATTAAATTGTTTTAATTATTAACAGCAATACATAAAAGAGCCTTATGTATATTCTTTAATTACATTCTGGAAGATCTCAAATGTTTCATAACAATTTCAAAATAACTTAAAAATGATTTGAATCTGACAAAAAAATTATTTAAAATCTTTAAGAAATTTATTTATTGTGATGTCAGTCGTTATTATAATATTAGTTAATTACTGATAAATGAATTTGGTAGACTTGTATTTAAATATATATAAATAACATAATTAAGAAGAGTATTAAGATTATCCAAGAAACCAAAATATAAGTAATGAAAATTGATGGTTATTCAAATATTAAAAAATAATAATAATAATAATAAATGAATAAATAATAAAATAAAAAATGACAATGATAGAATGAAAAATAAGTGAATATTGATACTAAAAAGAAAAAAGATTTTCCGAATTATTAAAAAATATATATAATTTGTGAGTAAAATGTTTATTAATATATAAAAACAAAAATAGATAATGCAGCTTTATTTAATTAATCATTTTAAAAAAAGGAAGTTAAAAATATAAGAAAATTTGAAGAATTCATTGTAATTTTTATTGAATATCATATAACCAAAATAATAATAAAAAATAAACAGAGTAACTTTAAAAAGAAAAATATTTTAACTCATTCTAATCATAAAAATACAATCTCTAATTTAATTGATGATGATAATAATAAAAAAAAAAGTTTTTCCATTATATATAAAAAAATATTTATTCCTTGATAAGCAATCTTGATTTGGAAAACTGTTTGGAAAAAAAAATTAAGTTATTCATTTGAATATCAACGTTTATTAGAATATCTAATACGCTTAAAATTGGGGTTTAAAAAAAAAACTTAATTATCATATATAATCAAACTGTATTAAATTATTAAAATTATTAAGAATTAAAACAAAATTCGAAAAAATATGCAACTATATTGAAAATATGTACGTTCTTTTTAAATTTAAAAAAAATGGGTTAAGTCATTTTTTAAAAAGAGATTTTTATTGATTAAAAATAAAATATTTACTAAATATTTCCAAAAAAACTTATTAAATATTTATAACAAAGATCTTTATTTAGTTTAAAATATTCAATAATAAAAATTAGCATAACAAAATTTAAAAAAAAAAAAAAAGGAATGGATTACAAATAATACAAATATATATATTTCTAAAACATTACATTAAAATAGAATACTGGGATAGGTACAAATATATTTATATAAAAAAATCCTATTATTAGCGAAAATTGAATTTTTTTTTTTATTATAAAAAATATAACAATAAATGCATTGTACGTATTAAACATCGAAAAAATTATTTCATTGAAAAAAAAAACTGAAAAAAAAAAAATACAAATATTTCCTAAGGATTTTATACAACTATATTCATGGATAAATAAAAGTATTACTAACTTTTTTTTTATCGCAAGGTTCACACTCCAACCAAGGCATAGCCTCATTAGTCGGTTTAATTATTTTGTCATGTATATATCTTTATTTATTTATTTTTCCTATAGTACAATATAAACTAAAAAAAAAAAAAATTTAATGATAAGAGAATTAAAATCATTTTTGATCTATTTAAACGCTATTAAATAATAATAATCCTATAAACCATAATTTGCAAAAAAATAAAAATAAATAAATTTTCTCATATTTTTTAATTATTTATTCAAACGTAGCTGCTTCTCCTTTTTTATGTATAGAAATTCTTATTTATTTTTAAAAATATATATCATTTTTTTAACAATGCGCCAAACATACATTTTTCTATCATCTGTAGTTGCAATATTATTTTATTTTGCATTACGTATTTGACATCTTTTGTGATTATTTATCTATATTTTAAAATACTCGTATTTAGATATATTTTGTTAATATGATTACTTTATATTTTTAATATTTTATATATTATAAACTTTAAGTATATTTTAAATTTTTTTTGTCAGTAATTATTTATTTATTTTTTTTATTTTTTTTTTTTTATTATTTCAAACACACAAATATACAAAGTCCAACCAAGGCATAGCCTTATCGGTTGGTTCATTTATTGTTACACAATCATGTCTTATTATATTATATTACTACATATACATATTTTTTATTATATATATTTCAAAAGCAAATAAAGTACGTATTTACACAAAAACATTTTTTTTTTTTTTTTTTTTTTTTTTTTTTTTTTTTTCATTTAAGAGAAGTATTTTTATAATACAAGAAGCAAAAATTAATCATCATTAATCAATACAAACAGCAAAAAATTGTTCAACATTTTATAAATTATCAAGAAAGAATTTTTTCATATTAAATTTCGTTTCATTTTTATTTGCAAAACTTTTTAATTCTGATGGAATTTGATTCCATAATTTAGGAAGTAAAAATTTTTTTGTCCTTTCAGTGAATCTATTTACAATTTTTGGTACAAATAAAGGATTGGTCACTGCTGTTCTGGTACTATAAATATGAGTTCTCGGTATACCATGAGAATTTTCAAAATAATTTTCACAAATAAAAGAACATTTAAACATTTCTTCTATTGGCAATATCTTAAAGTACTTAAAATATTCAAGATCACTTTTTAGCTTATTTCCTTTTTTTAAAATTTTTAATATTCTTATTTGCATTTTTTTCAATTCCCATAATTTACCTGATTTAGTACAACCATAAGATAATAAACCGTATAATATATGTGGATGTACAAAAGAAAAATATAATTGTCTCATCGTCTGTTCATTCACATATGATCTTACTGTTTTTAATTTAAAAATTGCAGATCTCAATTTATTTAACAGTTGCATAATATGCAAATCCCAATCAAATGTTTGATCAATAATAGCTCCTAAGTAATTATAATTATTTACTTGTTCTACAAACTCACAATTACAATTTAAAGTAAAATTATGTAAACACTTATTAGTATGAGCTCTTAATTGAATATTTTGCATAGTATATGTATACTTATTAAAAATGTGCATAACTTTTGTTTTTTTCCTATTAATTAATATTTTCCTATCATGCGACCATTCCAAAACTGAATCAAAATCATTTTGTAACATTTTATTTGCAACTTCAAAGTTACTATGAGCCGCTATCATAAGTAAATCATCGGCAAACATTTTTGCTTTACAATATTTTAGTAAATTAAAAATTTTGTTAACATAAATTATAAAGAATTTAGCACTTAAGACCCCTCCTTGTATTATACCGCATTTTATTATTTTAATTTCACTTACAATATTTTTAATTTTGACAGCAACTTGTCTATTTTTTATAATATTCGCAATTAACATTAATGTTGTTCAACACATTTTTATAACATTTTTTTTATATTTAATATTTAAATATCTAGCGTTTTTCGTTAATTTTACTGAAAAACAATTTTTTTCAAATATTAAAAAAAAGGAACTAAAATCACGAAAAATTACAAATTTAATATTTTATTAAATAATGTAAAATAAATCTATATTACAACTGTATACATGTGACAAAAAAAATGTGCGAAAATTAAATTCTTATTTTTTTAGAAAAAAACTTCAATCTAGAAAACTTAAAATATTCTAGAAATAAGGAAAAAATATTGACAGTAAAAAAATCACTTTACTTACGGAGAAAAGATATTTAGGTAAATATTTGGAAACTCAAGAAGCGGCAAATATTATATTAAATATTTAATATAATATTTGCCGTTTCTTGAGTTTCCAAATATTTACCTAAATATCTTTTCTCCGTAATTAAAGGGATTTTTTTTTATTGTCAATATTTTTTCCTTATTTCTAGAATATTTTAAGTTTTCTAGATAGAAGTTTTTTTTTTAAAAAATTAGAATTTAATTTTCGCACATTTTTTTTGTCACATGTATACAGTTGAAATATAGATTTATTTTACATTATTTAATAAAATATTTAATTTGTAATTTTTCGTGATTTTAGTTCCTTTTTTTTTTAATATTATAAAAAAATTGTTTTTCAGTAAAATTAATGAAAGCACTAGTTATTTAACTATTAAATATAAAAAAAAATGTAAAAAATGTGTTGAAAATAAATAATTATTGACAAAAAGAAATATAAAATGTTCTTAAAGTTTATAATATATAAAAGATTAAAAATATAAAGTTATCATATTAACAAAATATATCTAAATATTTTAAAATATAGATAAAAAATCACAAAATGGTCAAATAATATATTACGTAATGCAAAATAAAATAATATTGCAACTACAGATAATAGAAAAATGTATGTTTGGCGCATTGTTAAAAAAAATTATAGATATTTTTACAAATAAATAAGAATTTCTTTATAAAAAAAAGGAGAAGCAGCTACGTTTGAATAAATAGTTAAAAAAGGGGGGATTTAAAATTATGAGAAAATTTATTTATTTTTATTTATTGCAAATTTTGGTTTGTAGAATTATTATTAATTAAATAGCGTTAAAAAAAATCAAAAATGATTGTGATTCTCTTATCATTAAAAATAATTTTTATTTCTAATATATATTGTACTATAGGAAAGAAAATATATATACATGACAAAATTTATTAAACCGACCAATGGGGCTATGCCTTGGTTGAAGTGTGTACCTTGTGATAAAAAAATATAAAGCAATACTTTTTTATCCATGTAAATAGTTGTGTTAGGAAATATTTGCATTTTTTTTTTTTCATATTCCTCATTTTAATTTATAAAACATTTTCTCTTTTTCTTTTTCTTTTTTTTTTTTTTTATTGAATAATTTTTTTCGATGTTTAATACAATCCATTTGTAGAGTACTCTAGAACGGGGGAGTATACGCGATCCAGCAGAATTTTTAAAGCCCTTTCATTGGTTGTTGAAATCGAAAATTCAAATCTGATTGGCTGGTATGCCCATAAATTTCATTGTTGTCAGTCAATGTTATTGAAATGTTTTTTTTTTTTTTTCTGAAAATGAACGTATGTAATGGGAAAAAATGAGATTTTGAACACTCACAAAATTTTACCAAAACGTTGTCACATTATGAAACTTTCACAGATGAAACTTTATTATTTGGCCAAAAAAATAACATAAATTCAAAAGTCGTAACAATTCACCAATACCGTTATTTACTGTTAATTTTTGTTCTTTTTTTCGTGAATGCTGTAGTTTTCAAGCAAGCACAAGATTTTTGAGTTTGTTTACATTTTATTTTCATTGTTGGAGCACATTAGCCAAAAATGAGCGTTGAGTATTGATTTTCAAAATATGATATTTTTAAAGCTAAAACAAAATTAAATTTTTAGTAAACTAAGGGTTTTCAAATTTTAGGCATAAAGTGGCCATAAAATAAAGTTTGTTTTGTGAAAATTTCGATGCTGTAACTTCCTTCGTTCAATAGTTATGACGTTTCAAAATCGCGATTTTTCCCATTACTTACGCGATTTTTCGTGATAAAAAAACAACAACTAAGGGTGCGCGTATACTCCCCCCTTCTAGAGTACTCTATCCATTTGTTGTTATATTTTTTTAATAGTAAAAAAATTCAATTCTTTGTTTAATAGGGTTTTTTATATATATATTTGTACCCATACCAGTTTTCTATTTAAATATAATGTTATTATTATTGTTAATTTTAATAATTATTATTATTGTTATTATTAGTTTTTTTTTGTGTTTCTAATGTTTTTTAATTAATGTTTAAACTAATTTGTCGATTTTTGTTATAAATATTTAATAATTTTTTTTGGAAATTTTTAGTAAATTTTTTTAATATTAAATAAAAATCATTTTTCAAAGAATGATTTGATCCATTTTTTTAAATTTAAAAAATAAATATTATATATTTTCAATAAAGTCACAATTTTTTTTGCGAATTTTGTTTTAATTTTTAATAATTTTATTTATTCAAATACAGTTTGATTATGTATGATAATTAAGTTGTTTTTTTAAACCTCTATTTTAATTGTATTAGACATTCTAATAAACTTCGATTTTCAAATAAATAACATCACTATTTTTTTTCTTTCATAACAGTTTTCGTAAAATATTTCCAAATTAAACTTCCTTTTCAAGGAATAAATTATTTTTTTTAAATAATGTTAAACCTTTTTTTTAAAAATTTTTATCATCAAATAAATTAGAGATTGTATTTAAATGATTATGATTTAAAATATTTTTCTTTTTAAAGTTACTCTATTTATTATTATTATTATTAGTTTGGTTATATAATATTCAATAAAAAAAAATTGCAATAAATTCTTCTTATTTTCTTTTATTTTTAACCTCCCTTTTTTAAAATGATTATTTATAGGCGTAAAACACCTTGAACAAAAAAGTTGCGTAATATCCTAACAAACCTGAAAATCAACGTTGATTTGGCTGAAGTCATTGATTTCTAATTTATTTTCCATTTTTAAAATGCTGCTGCCGGTCACTGACGGCACAGCTCGCCTGGTCCACGCGCAAGTAAACCGGGCGAGCTGTGATGTCAGTGACCGGCAGCAGCATCTTGTGAATGGAAAACAAATTACAAATCAATGACTCCGGGCAAATCAACGTTGATTTTCAGATTTGTTAGGATATTACGCAACTTTTTAGTTCCAGGTGTTTTACGCCTTTAAATAAAGCCTCATTACCTATTTTTGTTTTTATATATTATAAATATTTTACTCACAAATTAAATATATTTTTTAATAATTCGGAAAACCTTTTTATGTAGTATCAATATTCACTTATTTTGCATTCTATTGTTATCATTTTTTGTGATTCTTTATTTATTATTATTTTTAATATTTAAATAGCGTTCAATTTTCATTACTTATATTTTGGTTTCTTGGATAATCTTAATACTCTTCTTAATTATGTTATTTATATATATTTAAATACAAGTCTACCAAATTCATTTATCAGTAATTAACTAATATTATAATAACGACTGACATCACAATAAATAAATTTCTTAAAGATTTTAAATAATTTTTTTGTCAGATTCAAATCATTTTTAAGTTATTTTGAAATTGTTATGAAACATTTGAGATCTTCCAGAATGTAATTAAAGAATATACATAAGGATCTTTTTATGTATTGCTGTTAATAATTAAAATAATTTAATCGATTGATTAAAAGTCAATTATAATCCGGAAATAATTTATTGGTACAATCATAAAAACAAGCACCAATAATATAATGGTAGTTTTTTTTTTTTTTTTTTTTTTTTTTTTTTCAATCATTAAAGTATTTGTAGGGTTCTACTCAGCCGATGCAACTGAAAATTAACCACAATTAATTATTATTATAATACTAAATCTGAAGCAAGTTTTATTTGTGTCGGCTAAGTAGAAAAATTAAATTAAAAATTATAAGATTGTGTCGGCTAACTTGAGGTTCTCACAGCCGACACAATTTTGTTTCGTTTTTTTACCTATTTTCTACCCAGCCGATACAACTGAAATTTCACCACAATTTAATATTAAGTTAATACTAAATCTTTAGAAAGTTTCATTTCTTTCGGTCTTATAGAAATATTTAAAAGAGAAATTGTAATTTTGTGTCGGCCAACTTGAGGGTCTCACAGCCGACACAATTTAGTTTTGTTATTTACTAATTTTCTACTTAGCCGAATCAATTGAAAATTTACTACGATTTAGTATTATGTTATTACTAAATCAGGAGTAAGTTTCATTTGTGTCGGCTCAATAGAAATTTTTAAATTGAGAACTTTAAGTTTTGTGTCGGCCAACTTGAGGGTCTCACAGCCGACACAATTTGGTATAAATAATTACAAATTTTCTATTCATCCGAAACAACTGAAAATTTACCACAATTTAGTATTATGTTAATACTAAATCTGGAGTAAGTTTCATTTGTGTCGGCTCAATAGAAATATTTAAATTATGAACTTTAAGTTTTGTGTCGGCCAACTTGAGGGTCTCACAGCCGACACAATTTAGTTTCGTTATCTACTAATTTTCTACTTAGCCGAATCAATTAAAAATTTACCACAATTTAGTATTATGTTAATACTAAAACTGGAGTAAGTTTCATTTGTGTCAGCTCAATAGAAATAATTAAATTCAAAATTATAAGTTTGTGTCGGCCAACTTGAGGGTCTCACAGCCGACACAATTTAGTTTTATTATTTACTAATTTTCTACTTAGCCGAATCAATTGAAAATTCGCTACAATTTAGTATTAAGTTAATACTAAATTTGTAGCAAGTTTCATTTGTGTCGGCTCAGTAGAAAAAATTAAATTCAAAAATTTAAGTTTGTGTCGGCCAACTTGAGGGTCTCACAGCCGACACAATTTAGTTTTGTTATTTACTAATTTTCTACTTAGCCGAATCAATTGAAAATTTACTACGATTTAGTATTAAGTTAATACTAAATCTGGAGTAAGTTTCATTTGTGTCGGCCCAATAGAAATAATTTAAATAAAAATTATAAGTTTGTGTCGGCCAACTTGAGGGTCTCACAGCCGACACAATTTAGTTTTGTTATTTACTAATTTTCTACTTAGCCGAATCAATTGAAAATTTGCTACAATTTAGTATTAAGTTAATACTAAATCTGGAGTAAGTTTCATTTGTGTCGGCCCAAGAGAAATAATTTAATTAAAAATTATAAGTTTTGTGTCGGCTAACTTGAGGCTTCCACAGCCGACACAATTTAGTTTTGTTATTTACTAATTTTCTACTTAGCGGAATCAATTGAAAATTTACTACGATTTAGTATTAAGTTAATACTAAATCTGGAGTAAGTTTCATTTGTGTCGGCCGAATAGAAATAATTTAAATAAAAATTATAAATTTGTGTCGGCCAACTTGAGGGTCTCACAGCCGACACAATTTAGTTTTGTTATTTACTAATTTTCTACTTAGCCGAATCAATTGAAAATTTGCTACAATTTAGTATTAAGTTAATACTAAATCTGGAGTAAGTTTCATTTGTGTCGGCTCAAGAGAAATAATTTAATTAAAAATTATAAGTTTTGTGTCGGCTAACTTGAGGCTTCCACAGCCGACACAATTTAGTTTTGTTATTTACTAATTTTCTACTTACCGGAATCAATTGAAAATTTACTACGATTTAGTATTAAGTTAATACTAAATCTGGAGTAAGTTTCATTTGTGTCGGCCTAATAGAACTAATTTAAATAAAAATTATAAGTTTGTGTCGGCCAACTTGAGGGTCTCACAGCCGACACAATTTAGTTTTGTTATTTACTAATTTTCTACTTAGCGGAATCAATTGAAAATTTACCACAATTTAGTATTATGTTAATACTAAAACTGGAGTAAGTTTCATTTGTGTCAGCTCAATAGAAATAATTAAATTCAAAATTATAAGTTTGTGTCGGCTAACTTGAGGGTCTCACAGCCGACACAATTTAGTTTTATTATTTACTAATTTTCTACTTAGCCGAATCAATTGAAAATTCGCTACAATTTAGTATTAAGTTAATACTAAATTTGTAGCAAGTTTCATTTGTGTCGGCTCAGTAGAAAAAATTAAATTCAAAAATTTAAGTTTGTGTCGGCCAACTTGAGGGTCTCACAGCCGACACAATTTAGTTTTGTTATTTACTAATTTTCTACTTAGCCGAATCAATTGAAAATTTACTACGATTTAGTATTAAGTTAATACTAAATCTGGAGTAAGTTTCATTTGTGTCGGCCCAATAGAAATAATTTAAATAAAAATTATAAGTTTGTGTCGGCCAACTTGAGGGTCTCACAGCCGACACAATTTAGTTTTGTTATTTACTAATTTTCTACTTAGCCGAATCAATTGAAAATTTGCTACAATTTAGTATTAAGTTAATACTAAATCTGGAGTAAGTTTCATTTGTGTCGGCCCAAGAGAAATAATTTAATTAAAAATTATAAGTTTTGTGTCGGCTAACTTGAGGCTTCCACAGCCGACACAATTTAGTTTTGTTATTTACTAATTTTCTACTTAGCGGAATCAATTGAAAATTTACTACGATTTAGTATTAAGTTAATACTAAATCTGGAGTAAGTTTCATTTGTGTCGGCCGAATAGAAATAATTTAAATAAAAATTATAAATTTGTGTCGGCCAACTTGAGGGTCTCACAGCCGACACAATTTAGTTTTGTTATTTACTAATTTTCTACTTAGCCGAATCAATTGAAAATTTGCTACAATTTAGTATTAAGTTAATACTAAATCTGGAGTAAGTTTCATTTGTGTCGGCTCAAGAGAAATAATTTAATTAAAAATTATAAGTTTTGTGTCGGCTAACTTGAGGCTTCCACAGCCGACACAATTTAGTTTTGTTATTTACTAATTTTCTACTTACCGGAATCAATTGAAAATTTACTACGATTTAGTATTAAGTTAATACTAAATCTGGAGTAAGTTTCATTTGTGTCGGCCTAATAGAACTAATTTAAATAAAAATTATAAGTTTGTGTCGGCCAACTTGAGGGTCTCACAGCCGACACAATTTAGTTTTGTTATTTACTAATTTTCTACTTAGCGGAATCAATTGAAAATTTACTACGATTTAGTATTAAGTTAATACTAAATCTGGAGTAAGTTTCATTTGTGTCGGCCCAATAGAAATAATTTAATTAAAAATTATAAGTTTTGTGTCGGCTAACTTGAGGCCTCCACAGCCGACACAATTTTGTATAATTAATTACTAATTTTCTAATGAGCCGACGTTACTGATATTTTGCAACAATTTAGTATTAAGTTAATACTAAATCTGTAGCAAGTTTCATTTGTGTCGGCTAATTAGAATATATTTTATTGTAATAAAACTGTTTTGTGTCGGCTAACTTGAGGCTCCTACAGCCGACACATTTTATTTATGTGAATAACTCCATTTCTCTCTACAATAAATTAAAAATAATTACATATTCATTTATCCCTAACATAATACTAAATATTCTGAAATTTTTATTGGATTCGGCTGGGGTGTGTCGGCTAACTTGAGGTACGTGTTTAGAACATGTTGTTTTAATGTTTTCTAAGCCTTTAATGTCATTGACATGTATAATTCATTGGTTTCAACATCGTTATAAAACCAGATACATCGTGGTATTATCTGAATTTTGCATTTTATAAAATATTTCGTTTCAATAAATTTATCTAAACTTTTAATAACAATGATATGTGATATAATAATAATCATTTGAAAATTGCGTCACAGACATATTATCCTGAAATTTTACTTAAATGGAGCTTATCGGTTTAACGCGCGGGGAGACGCAGGGAAAGCTAAGGGTCCTCTAATTTAACATTACGCTTATGGGGAAAAAACATAGTTATGTTTTGTTTGCTTTTTATTTATTCTTGAGAAAACTATTCCTCCGATTTCGGAGAAATTTAAATGAGAAATAATAGGCATACTTTTACGAGTTTTAAGCCATTGAAATTTTTAAAAATTCTTTAAACCGATACCCTCCAAAAGTTATTATTGTTTCATGGAAAGCAGTTTTTTTTTATTTATATATATATTTTTTTTTTACAATTGCTTGGGTATAATATGCATTTTATTAAATATATACTGTAAATTATAAACATAGTATATAGATCTTTTAATTACCACCTATAGTTTACATACATCGTTGTTTCCACGTTATATTGGACTATTTGCTAACATGTCAGCTAGAACTTTGTTAATATTGTTGAGGTCTGTGTTTGTTTTTCTTTTTTACTATACGTAAACCCTCTTTTTGAAATTCTTCTAGTGTTTCAAAAATTAATAGTTATAATAAAAGTGTTCTTTAAAATGTATTCATTATCGAAATAATGTTGTATAAATCTATGACGTTTTACGGAAATAATGTTTAAGGGAGTAGGGTACCGACGTCGGCCATTACATTAGACTGAAACTTTTCTCGTCAAAAAATTCTGAAAATTTGCACAATGATACATTAGTTTAAGTCAATTTCAAATTTATAACAATTTTGAGGGGTCACCGTGCAAATTAATTTGATATGATTTTTTGAAATTTTAAGCTCACAAGGCCCAATGTTAATTTTTATTTTTATTTTTCGGGACGGTCAAACACCATAAATATTTTTATCACGGCTAGGTGTGACCCATACCAGGTGTGACACCAAATTTAGACCCCAAACACTTCTACTTATTGAAATAGAAGGTCGGTACCCTACTCCCTTAAATTAAATAACACATTATAGAATATTATAGTAAAAGCTTATTGTATACGATACGTTAAAAGTCTAAAAGAAAATAAAGCTAATAAAAGTTTAATCGTTGAATAAAAAAATTAATAAGTGTTTTTAATTCATATTATATTAGTAAAAGCATATTTATTTAATAATAACAATAACTTTATTATTTATTTATTATAACATAATGTTTAAAATTATTTGTTATAAATAAATGACATTTACTTTAGTACGTACTACATTTAACACATTATTAAATCTATAATAAAACTTACTTTGTTGGTTGCGATTAATTTCTAAGTGATTGTAGGACAGGTGACCCACTACTGATATTTCGCAAACGTAATAAAAGCAAACAAAAACTTAAGGGTTCTCTTAAGTTCGCTTGCATCTTGAAATTTTAAAAAGTAAAGTTCCTAATTTTTTGATGCCATTTAAAGTTAATGGCAACAGTTATCCTTGATAAAAATTTCAGCACCTATGACCATCAGATAAGAGAGAAATTAATTATTGAAATTAACATAGGCTCTTATGAGACTAAAACTTCAAAAAAATCGTAATTCAAAATCTAGCATAGTGACCCCCCAATTTTTTTACATTTTTAAAGTTATCTTACCCTAATCTATCACTGTGTTAAATTTCAGATTTTTCCTCGTTTACAACTTTTTAGTCAAATCCCGCAGTAGCTGATTCCAGCCTTAATATAACAGCAAATTAAACGGTTAAGAGTATATTATTAGTTAATAAAATTAACATAACATAAACAATTAACATAAACTAAAGAAAACATGATAGCAAATTAGCTACGTCAAACGTAAAAACACGATCAAATATTTAAGTTATTCTACTTTAAAGATTGCATGCAAATGTGATAGTTCTAATTTTAGTCGAATTAGAAACGTTTTTTAAAATTAAAACTATTAGTAAAACTTTTTCGGAACAAAAAATAAATTTACTTGATTTTGTTTAAAAATTATAATTGTTTTGCTGAGAAGTTAGTTTTGCAATTAATTTAATTGAAATTTAGGAAAAAAAATATAAGAAAAATTAAATTTTGAATTGTAGCTGCTTGATTCCTCTAAAATAAAGTGTATATTATTTAATTGCGACAGTAACATAAAGTCGTCAGGTAGCACTTTCTTAGTATTGTTGGGGTCTGAGTATGTTTAACTTTGTTTCTATAGCTAAACCTTCTTTTTGCAACTCTTCTAGATGGTTTCAATAAATTATTTTATATTAATATTATGTATAATATTTAATGTAACTATAAAATGTTTTTAGTATAGAAGAAACAGGTGTAAGTAGTGTATGATTTTCAACGAACATAATTTTATATTTAAATAATAAAAATTGAATAGTGAAAATTAGTATACATATTGTAGATAAAAACAACAATATATAATACTAAAAAATATGGGATTAATTTTTTGTTATAATATAATACTAAATTTTATTTGTGTCAATATTTTAATTTATTAATAAAAAATAATAATTTTTATAATTTTTTAATAATTAATATTAATATTTAAAAATATTTATTATAAATACCTGCCAGTAGTTTCTAAGGATGGTATTGTAATGTAATATTAACAAATACATCTGAAGAATTATTTAGCAGAACTCTGGCGAAAACCAAATTATAATTATAAGCTTGACTTCCAGATGTACCAGACCTCTCACTGGAAAATTTATATAGTTGAGTGGAGATTATAGCTGACTTGTAACTTTGTACTACTCATCACTCATCAGTCATCACTGACTGAGTGTAGGTTCAAGCCACTGCAGGGTACGTTAAGTGTGAGAGCACAACACGTTGAGCGATGCATGTTTTCCTATTCCACGGTTTCTCTAGACAGTCATGGAGAATACCAGGCTGTCCGTGGCTGGAGCGTGTAAGAGGTTTTCCTTTTTTTGCAAGTCGATAAGACAATGTCTTGAAGTGACTAGGGAGAAGATGTAGTACGGTCATGCTACTAAAAAATAAATATCTATTGATATTATTGGAATAACGTATATTTAAATTGAGTTTTGCGTCAATTGAAATCCCCATCTGATTGCATTGATATTAGCCAATTGATATCAATTTTTTAGTAAAATGAATGTACCAGAACACAATATAGCATAGTTAAAAAAAAATTAAAAAAATAACAACTTCGCAAGGCTTGAAGTAAAATCTGCAGTAAAAATTTTAGTATTGAGAAAAAAAAGTTTTAGCTGCTTCATTTCTCCTAAAGAAAGCAAGCAAGTCGTCAGCTTACACTTTGTTAGTATTTTTCAGGTCTCACATGTTTCTTAATATTTTCCTTTAAAAATAACATTTGTAAGATTTCTATAGTTTCTAAAATAAATAAATAATAATAATAAAAAAAGGAAAAAGGAGAAGATAATTTAATATAACGGTGCGTATCCGCATGACATCATATTTGATGCGCTTGGAGGCCATACTAGAATAGTGAATAACATTGCTCTGCATAGGACAAACTTCCTTTAAGCCAAGTTTCTTTGGGAAATACTGTAAGTTAATTTTTTTATTTTTTTTACATTCTTGAGAAACTAATATCAAAACATTTACAGCATCAATGCTCTCAAAAATATTGCAGAGTGTTTTTAAACTGGCAAAATGAGTTATTTTCCTATGCCACCCATGTTATTGAGTTATCCAACATGGCGTCAACTTTAACATGAATGCATAGACTCTATAGTAGACAAGTAAAATGAAACAGAATATTCCATCGAAAAATATTGTTTTCATACAGGTTTACAAGAAAATATTGTTTGTAAAATTTTATTTGTAAAATTATAATAAATTGCTACACTTTTTAGTTTATATAATTGTTACAGTACTCTTGCATTTATAATAAAATTATTAAATTTTTACATAATATTTAAAATTATTTATTATAGATTAAAAAGTGGCATTTTTGTTGTTTAAGAAGTAAATTACAAAATACAGCTGTTACTAAGTCTTGCATGACACTGTGTCATTCAGTAGACGAAGTGATATTTCATTAAGGTGTAATTGGATGGGTTTTATGCGTATATGAACTAAAAAATATGAATCTTTGCGCCTTTAACGATGTACATAAATGAAATCCGCCAAACTAAATCAATGGATGGCGTTACTTGTCTTCCTTATAAACCTTATGGCGTTTCGTTTTTCCAACAGTGTCGTCCATGTACCAACTTTTTTGAATTTATTTTTACATCATTGTTATCAGCGTAATCGTATCTACCCACCGAAAAAAAATCGAAATTATTATAATTATTATTTAGTCATGTTGGTTGTCCGAGTGATTGTTTTCCTAATCAAAGTGACAGCTAGAGAGTCGGGAAAACCATTTCTTCCCCAACCCTCGCCACTTCCTGTCGCACGTGCAGTGAGAACCAGCCGTCTCACTCAGTATTATTTTCTTGCAGAATTTTGTATGTTTGATTTTGTCAAGTTTTGTTCCATGATTTATAAAGTTAAAATTTTATTCCACACTCTCTTTCTCTCTCTCGGTCTCTCTCAGCTCTCACATCGCACGCACCTGCTATATTATAAAATAAATATAGTTCTAATTCAGTGATAATAACTGATATAAGCAGGCCTGAGCTTTGAAGAACATCTGTTTTTTTTTTTTTTTTTTTTTTCCTGTTATTCTAATAAATAAGAAACATAAAAATATTTTTGCAAATCAAAGGCTCTTTTATTGTGACTGTCCCTCTATCCAGGAAATGAACGGCGAGCGTATAATAAAATATTACTACCCTCCGCTCGACTATCGCAGCAAACATGTTACACGCTGTATCGTCTTCTTGTCGACTTCTTCAATCCTTATACTCAAAGAGAGAGAGAGAAATCATAATTTTATGAAAGAAAATGTATAACTAAAATTGAATATAAAAATAATAAAGATTTTGAATGTTATTATTATTGCTATAATGACATAAATGCAGCACAAAAAATAACGCATATTACGTAATTACGTAATATATTACATAATATATTTATACGGAAAGTATAAATTAAAATTTTTACTTTCCGTGTTTTATGATCGCAACAATATAAGAAAGCGAAAACTAACAGAAAAATAATGTATCAAAATAAAATAATAAATGGAGATTACTCTCTCTCTCTCTCTCTCTCTCTCTCTCTCTCTCTCTCTCTCTCTCTCACACAATCAAACAATCAATCTAAAAAAATTGAGTCACATTATTGCCTGTAGCGACTATAGCCAAATAAACTGTTTCAGTGTCATCACTGAATTTAGAATATAATATATTTCGTAAAGCAATCGCATGAGAGAGAGAGAGAGAGAGAGAGAGAGAGAGAGAGAGAGAGAGAGAGAGGGAACTTAAATTTTATGAATCAAAATGTCAAAATAAAACTTATATAAATCTAAATGTTGAATATTCTATTATTGCTGTATATCCGGACATAAATGCAGCACAATATGACGTAATGCGCGCAAACGTAGTTTATATACTTTCCATGTTTTATACAAAAAAATAAAAAAAAGCACTTGTAAAGAAAAGTAAAAAAAAAAAAAAAAAAAAAAAAATTTTGTCAAAAATTAAAGAATATCAGTAATTACTGAATTTATTTTATTATGAATGAAATGCTATACATAATATATTATTATATATTATGATTTATGATACACAAATGCAGCATGCAATAGGTAAACATTTTCCGTGTTTTATTCTACAAGAATAAATTTACAAGTATAAGATTTATTTCTTTTGTAAAAAAAAAAGTAGCAGTAATAACTGAATTCAGAATTACATATTCAACAAAGCAGCACACGACGCGAGAAAGAATGAAATTTTAATTTTGTGAAAGAACAAAATGTGACAAAACCAAACATACAATATTCTGCAAGAAAATATAATACTGACTCGACGACGGCTCTCACTGCTCGAGCGACAGGAAGTGGCGAGAGAGGGGAGAAAAATATTTTGCTTGGCCTTGTATTTCTGGCTGCCTACTTTACAGGCGTTCTTCTATTAAAAATATTTTGCTCAAATATTTGGAAAATAAATTTTATTTTTTTATCGTCGCATTGCTTATTTTTTTGTTACACTTTTGGTGTAAATTTCAATAATATCGAGTAATTAGTTACCAAGTTATGATGGAATAAAGGTGCAATGTTATTGGTATAGGCTTTATATCATTTTGGCACACCCTTAATACATGCTACAATGAATAATCATTTAAATTGATACGAAAATTGCTTTATTGAAGTCTGTTCTTGTAGAGCAATATTATTTGCACCATTGCATGGAAAATTCAATGAAAAAGACGCGTCAAATCAAATTAATTGCATATTGTGAACAGACCTTTATACTTCTAACTATTTGGCCTGTAGTATTCATATTTGCAATTATTTTGTTGTGAGATAAATAAAAGTTTATGCAATTTAAATTCTTTTATATTTTTAATGAGATTAGATGTTAACGAAATTGTTACAAAAAATAATAATAATAATAAAATAGAGCATGGTACAGAATAATGTATTATCAATAATTATTGTAAATGTTTTCATAGGTTTTCCCTTATAGGTTTCAAATATATATAATTTTAATATTTAACTGTAAAATATAAGTAATTTTGTATTATTTTAAAATTTATATTATATTTGTAAAAATACATTCATTTATTTAAAGAAACATCAATTCTTTTTTTATTATTATTACATAAATATTAAAATTAATCATTATAAATAATTAGCATTGATAACAACAATTTTATAATTTTAACTTAGATTAGTTAAATTGTATTCATCTAAAATATAATCAGTAGTAGCTGTGTCTTAGGTAATGAAGTATTATGTTCAGTGTCAAAATTAATCAAGTGTCTTAAAAAGTTAAAATTTCTCGGAATATGCATGTAAATAAAAAGGAAAACTGTAGCAAGGTTCTAGAAAAAAACATTGAAAATAGAATATCAGACATTTATTATTACGCCGAAAAATAAAATAAATAAATTTAAAAAAATAATATTGCTTCATGAAGAAAAATATTATTTTCACTGTGGCATTGAAATTAAATGTAGAATGCGTGCTGTTAAATTAATTGTACATTTTAACAGTTACATATTGAAATTACACATTATTTGGCCTAAAGTTTACATAATATATCTTTGTTTACAAGTCAAAATGGTATATCTACAATTCCCACGTAGTGTGGTGACTATTTCCTGCCCCACTTGTGTGAAAAGTGCAGGTAGTCCATTTTGACGCGAAAACATCGATGTTTGTAATATTTATAATGTACTAAAACTGTATGCACATGTCATGCTTTTATAAATGAGATAAGATTGCATTACATTTGATTATATTAGATTAGAATATAATCCATTTTATGATCTTTAGTAGCAGAGAACAAGGTTTACGAATAGCATTGACATTGCACTGTGTGAACATTCCTTTTAAAACAAAGTGTTATGTTATATAATAAGACAGTACTATATCTATATAGAATAGATGCAAAATTTAGTTAAATAAGTTAAAGTTAAATAAGAAAACAAACAAAATGAAGATCAACAATGCAATATAACAAAGTGCTAGCAGACAAATTTGCTTCCCTTGCTTTCTCAATTATATTATGCTCATGTCTTATGGAATACTAACTCGAGTAATATTTCTTCTTTGTTTTGATATTTTTCCTGTCACTAAACCTTCTTTTTAACAAATAATGTTCTTTAATGTTTAGCAAAACTATTCTATATTTATATATTTTATGCACTATAAAATATCTTTATTATAGAAGTAATGTGTTATAAATACATGACGTTCAACGTAAATAGAGTTAAAACTATAATAAAAACATATAATATTAAACTTAAAACCAATGTAACCTGTAATTAAAATTTTAAAAAATGCTTTTAGAGTTTTAAATATAAAATAAAATATAAAATTGTTATATTTTATTTATTAATTATTTTTATTAATCCATAAAAATAAATAATTTATTATGCTAACATAATAAATAATTCTATTTGTTATATATTGTTGTATATCCATAGTAAGATACTAAAAACATAGTAATAGTAGGGTGCTTTTTAGAAGCTGGAAGCTTTTAAGAAATTGTCACTCAAGTCATAAAAGAAATAAATAAGATATACAAATAAATTTGTTAAAAAATGCTGAAAAATCTAACAACTAAACAAGAATATGATGAATTATTTGAAAACAATCAAGTTTTTATATTATTAATGATTATTAAAAGTCACATCATATTCTAAATTTTATAAAGCCCTTTTTACACGTTGCTAAAAATTTGATTGCACGCAATACAATATTTAAAAACATTAAGATGTTAAAGTATTGTCATGTACACGCCTCCCGAATAAATCTGACCGCTTGCGTTAAAGTTTCTCCATTTAACATTTAAAGAGATTAACGCTTCGGTCGGATTTATTCGGGAGAAGTGTACAATACTATTAAACCCACAATACCATGTATGGTGTGGTCATTTTACTTAAACGAAAATATAGTTATATAGAAAAAAAATGTAGTTAAAGTATATAAAAAAATATATACTGAATATTTTAAAATTACATTACACTTTAAAACTATCTTTTATTTATTTAACAACGTGAAATAAATGATTTATTATTGCATAATATTTAAAAATTATTTATTATAAATAAATGTATAATTTGTAGGAAGGTCAGGTTGATTACAATATCAATTTCAATAAACATATCAATGTTCTATGTCGTGCAGTGAATTGAGTGATAATTAAATCTATTAAAAGAAGTATGAAACAGTTGAAAGAAATATTTGATACAATATTATAAGACTCTACAATGGAAATTCAGATTTTCACAATAAGAATAAATGTGAGTAAATTAGTCTTCCTTTAATTTAGTATTTTTTTGTTTTATTATTATAATTTCAATTACATAAAATGTCCAACCAAGGCATAGACTTATTGGTTGGTTTAATTATATAAACATTATAATTTCTTTTACACAAAACAAAATTCAAAACAATATAATTCTTTATTATTATTTTTTTTATATTTACAATTTATACTTCTTTGTATTTCAAAATAGCATAAGTTTTTAAGATCACTTTTTTCAATTTTTTCAACTGCTAATTTTTATATTGATTTCATATAAAAGTTTTTAAATTCTTTTTTTACAGTATTTTTTCCACTTAAATTTTTTAGTTTTAAAGGAATTTCATTCCAGAGTTTTGTTCTTTCTGTGAATCTATTTATTACTTTTGGTACTATCATTGGTTTAGTTAATGCAATTCTTGTATTGTGTTCATGCACTCGAGGTTTACCATGTTCATCACAATAATTATTTTATAATACAAATACAAATTTTATTAATTCATTAATTGGCAATATTTTAAAGTACAAAAATAAATCTCTCTAGTTGCATCAAATTTTCCACCTTTTTTAACATTTTAATAATACTGAGTTGCATTTTTTTTTTCAGATTTGTTAACTTCGCTGATTTTGTAAATCCATATGCTAATACACCATATAATATATATGAGGATGAACTAACGAAAAATAAAGATTTCTCATTGTCTTCTCATTTACATATGGTTTAATAGCACTTAATTGATATAACGCTGATCTTAGTTTATTAATAATATTTTGTATATTTAAATCCCAATTGAAATTATTATCTATTATAGCTCCTAAATATACGTATAATTATCAACTACTTCTATGACATCACATTTACAATCAATTTGAAAATTATGTATGCATTTATTTGAATGTGCTATTATTTTTATAGTTTCGTTTTTTCTTAAAAATTTATTATATATATATATATATATATATATATATATATATATATATATATATATATATATATATATATATATATATATGCATAATTTTTGTTTTTTACCGATTTATAATTACTTTTCTATCATGTGACCATTCTAATACCCTATCAAAATCCTCTTGTAGCCTTTTTTATGCTATATTTAAATCCTCATGTGATGAAATTAAAAGAAGATCATCCGCAAACATTTTTCCTAAACAATATTTTATAATCTTAAAGAGACTATTCATATAAATAAGGAAGAATTTTGCGCTTATAATACCGCCTTGGATAACGCCACATTTGATACTAAATAAAAAAAAAAGTAAAGATATTATGTACAATATAATATTTATACCATATAGTTATTATGAAGTATAGCAGATGATACTGTATTGAACAATTAGTGCTGGAAATGAGACAGCATAATTGTTAAGTATTTATTTTTATCTGTGATATTACGCTGAAATATCAAATATTTTAATAACATAAATTATTATAGCATCATAAATATATATATATATATATTGTAGATTAATATTATTTGTACTTTTGCAAGGAAATTAAATGTAGAATGTGTTCAATGAAAGTTATCGGTTTATAAATTCCCTGCACAATTGCTTTGTTTTGAAACAAGTAAAGGTTATGGCTAGTATATTTTTCATTTAAATTTCTGTAGGATAGTATTTTTCTCAAATATCGCTAAAAAAATAAAACAAATAATAAAAAAACGTGTTTTTCTCCATAAGCATAATGTTTATATTATTGAACTCTTAGTTTTCTCCGCATCTCCCCGCGCTCTAAACCGATAAGCTCCATTGGATTGCACTTTTTTTTCTTTACCGCTCGAATCCAAAAATTGTTCACACATTGTAATTGTACTTATAGGCATGGGCAGAAGGAAATTTCAAAGAGGTTTTTTAAACCCACAATACCATGTACGTACGTTCACTTAACTTAAAAATGAATTAATATTCGAATAATATGGAAATAACATGGATTTAGATAGAGTTTTGCATCAACTGAAATCTCCATCTCATGGCACTGAATAGTCATTAGCCAATAGAAATTAAATTTTCAGTTAAATGTCTGTACCTGACGAAAAAAAAAAAAAAAGGGGGGGGGGGGGGGAGGGGTTCAGGAGGAGGTAAAAAGTTAGGTATCATTGTATTTACTTTATACATAATTGTTATTCGTAAACCATGTTTTGTTGCTACGCGCTCACAGATAAGGTCCATTATATTCATTATACATTATAAAAAGCTATACCACTTTAAATTTAACATGTACTATTTGCTCTACAGTTTACTTAAATCTTTTTTCCGCGTCAAATTGGTTTAGATCTACACTTTTCCACACAGGCCAGTGACTAAACTAGCATCCATTTACTGAAAGTGCAAATATCCCACTTTTGTGGAAAGTTCAGATAGTCCATTTTGACGCGAAAACAAAGATATAAGCAATATTTATAATTTGCGGTAAGTAAAATTGCATGCAAATGTGATGCTTTTATAAACGAGATTAGATGTAACAAAATTAACTAGAGCTGTAAAAAACTCGAAATATTTTCAGCCCGGGCTGAAATTTTTTAGTCCGGTTTGACTTGAAACCCGGGTTTAGCTTGAAATCAAGCTTAAACTCGCAAAACGAGTCAAAGCTCGGAAAGCTCGATATTTGAGCCGAAGTTTGAAAACGAGCTTTCGAGCCTATGGTGAAAAAAGCTCGACTTTCATTACAAAAATATTGTTTTTAAAGGGTAAAAGTCATAAATAAAAGAAAATAATTTTTAATAATATTTTAAACAGCCTATTTTTTCATGATAGAATATTAAAAACACCATTTAAACAAAAATTACAAACTTTTTTTTCTTTGCTTTTTGCAAAAAAATTTCTTTTGCTCGATTTATTTTCAAAAGCTCGTTTTTTTCACGCGTCATTCTCGAGCTTAACTCGAAATAGCTCGTTTTCGAGCTAAAAGCTTGAAACCCGGGTTGACCATTTTCAAAAAAACGAGCACCCGAAGATTTTGGCCCGGGCGGGTCCTCGAACCGGTTTAAATTTACAGCTCTAAAATTAACTGTATGTACATGATAGTGTTGTTCATAAACCCTGTTTTCTTGCTACAAAAATGCGCATTACATTTGAATAACCAAAGTTGATCGTCATTTTAGAAGCAGAGAACAAGGTTTACGAGCGACATTAATAATCCATTGTGTAAACATGATATTGAAAAATATCTTTTGTTTTCCTTAATTTCAAACCAACCAGGTGACAAATTAGTATTATTGCAAAATTAATTTAATTGAAATTAAGATAAATACTTTGCAAAGCTCAAAGTAAAAATTTCAGTATGAAGAAAATTCTATTTTTAATTATAATAGCTGCTTCATTTCTCTAAAATAACAAATAACGCATACTTAATTGCGTCAGTAAGACAAAGTCATCAGTCATCAGCTAGCACTTTAAGCTTTGTTGGAAATCTGAGTTTGTTTATCTTTGTTAATTTATCGAGGGTGCTCCGCTATAATGTCCCAAGTCCATTTGATCTTGAAAATATTTTTTTGCTGCAAATAACCTGGAACGGTTAAATCCTATATTTGGGGTCGATTAGATAAATTTTATTTTTCAAGGTCAAGTATACTTAGGACATTTTAGCGGAGCACCCTCGATATAAAACATCTCTTTTTGCAAGTCTTCTATGGTTTCAAAAAATTAAATTTTATTTTATTATTGTGTATGATTGTACTATAAAATATCTTTAGTATCAAAGTAACCTTGATAAAATGTAAACAAAGATAATTTTAAATATTTTTAAATAACACTAATTGAAATAGTGTAAAATTTAAAATAAATATACATTTTAAATAGAAACAACAATATAAAAAATATACATATAATGTAGTTTTTAAATATTATATTTTTTAAAAAAAATGTATCAAAATTTTAATTTAATAAAAATAAAAAGTATTAAAATATTTAATATTATTTTTTATAAATAAATGTCAATATTTTAAATAAAAGTTATAGCAATTTCATACTAATGCATAGTAGAATAGTTTTTTTTGAATATTGACAGAACCAGAAATCTTTAAGTAACTATCAGAATTTTGCAACACAGAACCATTACTGGAAAATTTATATTAAGGAACGTGTGATATGACCGAGTGGAGAAGACAGCTGACTCGTAACTTTGCACTACTTCTCCTTCTCACTAAAGGTAGGTTCAAGCCACTGCAAGTGTGGGCACAACACGTTCCACGATGCATCACGATGCATGTTTGCATGCATTTCCTGACAACGCACAGCATTCGGAAGGTGCTTGATCAATATTGCGACAGCCAAACTCCCTAGATTTATCCACGGTTTCTCTAGACTGTCATAGAGATTACCGGACTGTGTATTAGGCCGTGGCTGGACCGTGTAAGTGGTATTCATTCTATGCAAGTGTGTCTAGTTTGTAAGTTGACGTAAACAAAAAATAACCTAAACAAATGTACAGAGTCTTGTATTGCTGCTTTGACTGTAGGAGATTGGAAAATAAACTATTTTGAATTTGATAAGACAATGTCTTGAAGGGAATACGGAGAAGATAAAGTACGGTCATGCTACTAAAAAAAAAAAAAAAAAAAAAAAAAAATCTATTGGCGTATTATGGAAACAACGTGTATGTAAATGGCGTTTTAAGTCAACTGAATTCTCCATCTGATTGCATTGCATAACCATACGTCAATAAAAATAACTTTTTAGTAAAATGAATGTACCAGAACATTAATATAGCATAAAAAAATAACAACTTCACAAAGCTCAAAGTAAAGCAGTACAATTTTCAGTGTCGAGAAAACAAAAATTCAATTTTGAGTTTTAGCTATTTTATTTTTGCCAAAGAAAGCATGTTAAATTAAGACAGTAACACCAAGTCGTCAGCTTGCACTTAAGTATTGTTGTGATCTGACAATTTTTTTTTTATATTTTCCTTCAAAAGTGATTTTTTTGAAAGTTTTCAATGGTTTATAATATATATATATTATATATATATATATATATATATATATATATATATATATGTCTTCATTAAATGAAATAAATATGTAAATCTATAATGTTCAAGAAAAATAATAATAAAGTGAAATTAAACAGAATATCTCATCAACATTTATTGTATAAGTTACAGATTTACAAGACAATATTGTTAGTAAAATTTTAAGTTTAAAAGTACATTAATTGTTAAATATTTTTTAATGTATAATATATTTGTAAAAATACTTTCTTATTATTAACAAAATAATTTAGTTTTATATTTAACATTTAAATTATTTATTATAAATTAATAACAATATTTTACAAAAATTTATTTGATTGAAATCAAATAATCAGATAATGCCTTAATAGTTTGAAAACTTAGAAATACAACAGTGAACGAAGTGTTACGATACATCTTCGTTCTGCAATCGGACTATTTTTCTGATTAATGGCATTTAAGCGGTATTTGACTGTTAACAAAAGAAATATTGTAGATGGTATGCTGAAATTAAATTTTTTTAAAGGGGACTTCGGAGTTCAGAGGCAGGAAGGTTGTTACCAGTTACCACGCTAGCTTTTAAATTTGGGATTTTTTTTTCTAATTTATAACCCATAATAAGTCATGTTAATTTCAATTATATTTATTTTCTCTATTATCTGATGGTCAAGGGTTCTGAAAATATTTATCATAGGTAGTCGTTACTTTTAGTTTTAAAATGACAACATAAAATTTGGAAACTTTCTTTTTTGATACCGAAGCCATTTAAATACTATGACCCTTAACTTAACTGAGAGCTGAGACTGTAACACAAAGTCGTCAGCTATAGCACTTTTTTAGTATATGTTTGAGGTCTAAGTTTCCTTTATATGCAGTAGATAATTTTTAAAAACATTGCTTAATTGTTAGTAAAAAATTAATTGTAAATCCTTCATCACAATCAGAATTAATAATGATAAGTTAATTTAATAATAAAGTAGGCAGACTTGGGCAGTACGTTACGGGCAGTACGACGTTACGTAAGTTAACTACTTTTTGTTAAAAAAAAATAACGTAATGTTAGTACTTTTTGGTAGCAGTAACTGTGACGCGTAACGCGTTACTTTTTCAAATAATTTTTGTCATGTAAAGACACTATTTTGTTTGTAATATTCAAAGCACTGAAAGAAATAAGCTTCTAAATCTATAAGTATATAAATATGATTTCGTCATTATATAGTAATTCAAAATTACTGCTATGATTTTGCTTGATATCTTTTCATTTATAAAAATACATGAATTATTATTTTTAACATGTTTTTGAAATATTTTTTTTTTATTACGAAAATATCTGATATAAATAAAGTAACGCAATAAGTAATTTTACTACTTTGAAGAGTTGTGAGTAGCGTTGTGTCATTACTTTTACATGGAGTAGTATAACAAAAAAGTGAGTTACAAAAAATTAGTACTGTGACCAAGTCTAAAAATAAACAATTTAACGTAATATTATAGAAAAGATTATTCAAATTAATTATTTATAGTATTTCATGGTTTTCAAACTTTATTACATATTTGGCTTTTTATAAAAGAAAATAATTAACAAACAAATAAATTTTATATCTTATAATTATATTTTATATTATGTTGAATAAATTACTTTTATTTATCATTAATTTTCATCTATGAAGATAATATTTAAAGTTATTTATTATAAATATATATCCATTTCATTTAACTATTAAATGCAAATTCCTACTTATAAAAAATTAATGCTTGATTCATGCATTGCAATACAAAGATTTGTATTATGTGGTTCCGGCAGAATCATTACGAATCGAGAAATTTGATTTAGATAAAAGTATAAATGTTAAAGGCGGAGTGGCTGCGTAGATGACATATAGCGTATGTAAGCATGACGCCATTCTGAGTGCTTTTCGATGCTCTCTTTGAGCAATGAATAACATTGCTCAGCATAAAGTACAAACGTAGGTTTTGTCTGTTTTCTTTGGAAAATTAGATATTTTATTATTTCTTGCATACTTGAGGTACTAATGCAACCTGTTGACAGCATCGGTGCTCTCACAAATATTGTAAAGTATTTTTTAAATAGGCAAAATAAGCCATTTTACTATATAATATACTGTGACATGTTATTTAGCGCTCACTTATGGCGTCGACTTTAACATGAATGAAACCACCACATAGATAAGTAAAAATCAGATGTTATCCAATATGGCTGACTATTTCTAAATCTAAATCTGAGGTCACAAAGTAACAACTAATTTGCCCATTTTCTTATAGTATTGATGCAAAATTTGTGAGGTCACATAAATTGCTTCTAAGGGTTTACTTGCAACTTAATCACACCAGTTGTGTTCTAAATGATCGAAATATCGGAGAAACATTGACTTTAATATTTCCAGACACTCAACTTGTGAGTTGGGGGCGATAGATTTTATCCTTGGTCTCTGGGGTAATTGTTGTAAATTTTACTTATACAAATTCAAATTTTTGCGGGTTTCTAAATTCCTTGGGAAATTGGTAGACACAAAATCAGCAATTTTTAGCAAAATCGATGGCGTGAGGGTGAAGCAATATGCTAATAACAAAAAGAAGAAAATATAGTCAACATTAATGTACTTTAGTAATGTTATAGATTAAAAACTACGACTTTTTTTACAAAAATTAAACTTAAAATATAAAACGTTAATAAAATTTAATATTTCAAGTTATACGTTATTTTGTTTATAATAAACATTAATTTATTTGTAAAAAAAAAGTTAATAAAGTTTAAAAAAATACTTTTATTAAATAATTAGTTTGTAAGGAATTGAGTAGAACAAAGTATCAATAAGTTCAATTTTTTTGAAGGTTATCACTTGAACATGACTATGGCTTAAAACACGAAAAAGTATGACTAGTATTTCTCAATTAAATTTTTACGAAATCGGTAGAGCAGTATTCTCAAAAATCGCAAAAAACTTGTTTTTCCCCATAAACGTAATGTTAATGACTATGGCTTAAAACACGTAAAAGTATGTCTAGTATTTCTCATTTAAATTGTTATGAAATCGGTAGAGTAGTGTTCTCAAAAATCGTATAGTTAAATTAGGGACCCTTAGCTTTCCCGCGCTCTAAACCGATAACCAGGGACCGGATTTTCAGTTGCAAATGTCTGCTTGCGCCTGCAAAAACAGCAGTTACTTTTCCTGCTGCACAACTTATTATCAATTTGTAAAATATTTCCTATCTACCTGTAATTTAACTCAAAATACCTGGAATGAACCAAAATTTATAAATATTTAGTAAATTGTTGTGCGGTACGAGGAGCAACCAAACTTGCAGGCGCAAGCAGACATTTGCAACTGAAAATCCGGTCCCTGCCGATAACCTCCAAAAATTGTTTCGTTCTTAAAGAATAGATTTTGTAAATTAAAGAAATGAAAAACATACATAAATATTCAGAAAACATGCATTTAGGATTGGAAATTAAACATACTGTGAGTCTTAAAAAATTATATAAAAAATACACATTTATAAATTATTGAAACCCTTATTATACGATGCAATCCCTGCTCAAAATTCTTGGACAAGACCTTGCAAGGTCTTGCAAGATGCTTCAAGATTGCAAGATCTTGCACAAAACTTCAAGATCTTGACCTATTTCTTGCAAGAATTTTTTAAAATCTTGCAAGATTTATTTTTGGTTTCAAGAAATAAAATCTTGAAGTCTTGAACTGTTAAAGCTCAAGACTGCCAAAAAAATCTTGCAAGATATCAGCAAAATATTTCAAGAAAATTTTATTTTGAGGACATTGCCGATCTTGATGAAAATACTTCAAGCCTAGATTGCAAAATTAATCTTGCAAGATTGTAACAAAATCTTGCAAGTTTTTTTTTTATGGGGGGAAAGGGAGATTAACCCCTAAAATGAGTTAAAAGTCTTGAAGCGAGGTACTATTTTTTTTATATGAAATTTAAAAGTAGCTTTTTAAAAGGAAATTGTAAAATTGAAATAATCTTGCAAGATTTTGGTCAAGATCTTGAACTACCCCTTGGCTGTACCCTAAAACGAAGGGTGCATTTAGTATTTTGTATTTTACTTTTTATTTTTATTCGAAAAATTGCAAATTTCTGAAAATCTTGCAAGAATGGTCAAGATCTTGAACAACCCCTTAAATGCACCCTAAAATGTGTTAGGGGTGAATGAGTATAATGCTATTTACTTTTTATTTAATTAACGTTGATTTTTAACAAAATTGCAAAAATTAAAAAAATCTTGCAAGATAGGTCAAGATCTTGAACTACCCCTAAGCTGAAACCACCCTAAAATGATAGTGATGTTTTTTTTTATTACGACTTGATAATAAATCGATTTTTAGCAAGAAAATGTATAATTGTAATTTTTAGTATAATATATTATATATAAATATCAGTTCTATAATAAAAGTAATCCATTTATTGGATTCCTCACCCATTTTTACCCCTAAATACAAAATTTCATATTTTTAGGGGTTGAGGGTACTTAGCAGTATAAGTCCGAAGTAGTTACAATGTTATATAGTTCAAATTGCGATGTACTAGTAAGTCTGTTACAGAACTGCAGTGCTAGGACCGGCTCCCATGTGATCATCAAAGTTAAGCAACGTCGAGCGTGGTCAATAGTTGGATGGGTGAAAAAAAAAATTAAAGTTCAAGCTATATATAATAACAACGCAAAAATATTTTTTTAAATTCTTTTGTTACATTTCAGCACCAAAATGTTCAGTAACTAATGCGCTGCTTATTTATATATCAAAATAAGCATTAAAATTTTTTTTGTTCAAGTCTTGCAAGATCTTGGTCAAAGATCTGGCAAGATCTTGGACCAAGACCTTGCAAGATCTTGACACAAGACCTTGCAAGGTCTTGACCAAAAATCTTGTTCAAGATCTTGCAAGATCTTGCAAGGTCTTGGCCAAGAATTTTGAGCAGGGATAGATTTGATTGAGTGCATCAAGTTTTCATGCAATAAGATCAATTTCTTTATATTATACAGGCATAGGTGAAGAAAATTCGACATATAAAAATGTCACTAAGACAAAGCAAAACAGATGATGACACATCTTAATTCAACTTTTTAATTTGAGAGTTATAATTAGATCTTACAGCCTTTAAATAAATTAAACTACCCTAATTTCTAGGGTTGCAAAATTTTGCAAACTATTTTCGAAAGCTCGTCTTATTCAAAGAGGGTTAAAAACAATATTTGTGCATATTATTTCTAAAATGACTCAATATTGGGTCATATTTACCCTCCAAGTACAGCATTTGTCGTATTTTAGCATGGAAATCTGACTTTCAACTTGCTGCATCCTTTACAACTGATCTAATTTTAAATATATTTATATATCAAAATAATCCTTAAGGCCATTGACTACATAAAACAGCATTTGCTTTTTAATAAATAAACACGCAATGGGATCTTTAAAACTGTTAACAATTTTTTTTACCAGAATGTTAATGTAGTCCCACGAGAGAGCGTGAAAATACTGTAAATTTCCGTGACCATTCATGTTTATTACGAAGTCAGAAACATGCAAAAATTAGTATGAAAATGTTGTGCGGGTTGCATAAATTGAAATTTCTGATCACTGCTATGGAGCTAAGTTGGGCTTGAGACAAACTAAAGTTATTTATGTAAGTCCCATCAAGTGTTTTGTGATATAAATGCTTAAGTTTTTCTCTGGTCTATTCCTTTAATATCAATACGTATATATATATATATATATATATATATATATATATATATATATATATATATATATATATATATATATATATATATATATATATATATATATATATATATATATATATATATATATATATATATATATATATATATATATATATTATATAAGCTTTTTTTTGATACCTTGCACTTTTTTAAAACCACAGCCAATATTTACAATCGTGCTAACATTGAGTGTTGATTTTCTCACCCCTGCCACCCCAATTTTCAGTTTACCATTGCAAAATTTAACATATTGTACATATATGTGTGATACAGAATATATATATTAAAATTTAAAAATATCTTATTTCTAACGGAATTTATTCGCCGTGTATACATGAGCGCGTGAATTTTATTTTTTTTCGGGATGACGCAAGCGTTTTTGCGAAGGAGTATTTTTTATTTTTAGTGCGGAGTACAAAATGTGAAAACAATCAGCTTATATAGGTTCAATTTTTTTCCTAAAACCATATCATACGTAAATTAATTGATTTTCTTAATTAAAGAAAATGTGACAGAATATTATATGTATTTAAAATTATTGGTACATATAGGGTGTGCTCGCATGACGTCATTCTGAATGCTTTTCGGTACTGTTCTTGAGTAATGAATAAAATTGCTCAGCATATAGGACAAACATAGATTTGGCTATTTTCTTTTAAAAATTAGCTTTTTTATTATTATTATTATACTTGCATAATTGAAACACTAATTTAACCGTTAACAACATCAATGCTCTTAAAAATATTGCAAAGTATTTTTAAGCTGGCAAAAGAATGTTCCTATTCTGGCCCATGTTATTTAAGCGGTCAATTATGCAACGACTTTAACATGAATGCAATAACCTCCCTTTACTTTCTAAGCTTAAAGTATATTTTTTTTACTAAAAAAAATTTGTTAAATTTAAAAAATTATTGTGTTTTAAAAATTATATTATATTTTTAAAAGTACTTTTATTTATTTATAACATCGACTTTATTAATTATTATAATATTAATTTATTTATTTTAAATAAAGCTAAATGATTTGAGATGACGTTGAAATTCTAATATCACTAGCAACTTTTTCATCTCTTTTGAATACCACAAGACCTGAGGAATATGTGTATCTTGCAGTTCTTGAATGAAAAAATGGTGTTTCTGACATATTACGTGGATATCAATCACACTGTAATTAGTAAGAAAAGTTATTGTTGTTTAATGTAAAGTAATATTATTTGCACAATGGCATAGGTATGAAATGCGTTTCATTAAAATACATTGTACATTATAAAAATAGACCTTTTAATAACTCACTATAGTTTACATATTGATCGCGTTGTGTCCACGTCAAAATGGTCAATTTGCTAGCACGTTCATATTTTGGGGATCTATATGAGTTTTTTATTTATTTTTTATATTTAACTCCCTTTTTGCAAGTCTTGTATGATTTCAAAACACTATTTAATAGAAATATAATTTATTATAAAATTAACCTTTATCAAATTACGATATTATTATGTAAAAAAGGGTCTTTGAAATTAAATAATATATTCAAGTTTTTAATGGTTAAGGATAAAAAAGGTATTCTTGCCTTAACCTTCGCCATCAATAAAGACGTTTTGAATTTGAATTAAATAATAATTAAGTAACAAAAGAAGAATAATTTAGTAAAAGTTGATGTAATGTTGTAGAATTATTAAATCTTACAGTTTATAATCTATGTAAAACAAAAACGTATAAAGTGTTATATGCTAAGCAATTACAAATCAATAATATTTCGATGTGGTCGGTCAAATATCAGGTATAATTTTGTAAAAAAAATTAAATCCGAAAAAAAAATATATATTGTTCTTTAAGGGGATAGTACTGAGTATGTTGTTCCACGTATTTCAGCAGCATATTACAATACTTCTTTCTTTCCCCGTAGTGTTAATTTATATAATAAGTTGGAAACTAGCGTCAGAAACATGTCATCCTCTAAGTTTAAAACTTGTGTTTAGTCATGTATGTTTTTAAACAATAATTTTATGTATATTACTTTTCTTAATATAGTATTCTATTTATCGTCTATTGGGATATCAAATTTTGTATGGGCTTTGCCTTTTTTGATCTCCTGTTGAGCAACCTCTTTGACAATGTGCAATGTTTGTATTGTGATATTTTGCTCAATAAAATCATTATTATTATTATTATTATTAACAGATATTTAGCGAAATAATGTTGTGTAAATTTATGACGTTCAACGGAAATAATGTTTAATTTATACGTTACATATTACATAATATTATAGTAAAAAAAATATATAGGTTGAAAAGGAAATAAAATTAATAACAATTATATTGTAAAATAAAAAAAATAGTTTAATGTTTTTAAATTTATTTTTATTTGTTAAAGTATATTTAATTGAAAATTACAATAACTTTATTGTTTATTAATTATTGCCTAATATTTAAAATTATTCTTTTTATAAATAAATGACTGTATGAAAGCGTAGATTGTAAATTCAATTGGTACATGTTGCAAATTATGTCCACATTTTATAGTTAAGCTACGTCAATAGTGATAATACGATTAAACATTTAATTTAATTCACCTTAAAGATTACATATGCAAATCAAATTTCAGCTACAATTTTAGTCAAATTAAAAACAGTACTAAAACTATAGGAATAAAAAAAAAAAAATTACTCGATTTTATTTGAAAATTATAATGATTTTGCTGGAAATAAAGGATGTATAGAATTATTGTAAACATATAGTTTCACTTTTAACACGATTGCCGGTCCATTGATTACTTCCAACGATTGTCACCCTCTCCGTTACAGTGTTTTCTAAAAATAATTACGATTATTTGAACAATAATAAAAATAAATTGAAAATTCATTTATAAATAGAATTTAATAAAGATTTTAAAATTGTTTTACAAATGCACAGAAAGAACAATTTTGAGTAATTTATGCATATGATGACATATGATGTAAATTGGAACAACACAATAATTTATATACCGTGCAACGTAATGTAATATTTTAGTTATTTCAGAGTATACTATCAAGGATAATGCTTCATAAAACAAATTGCACTAAAAAAAAAAGTTACCGTATAAATATTTTTATTTTTGTACTAATGTTATTGATTACGCTAAAAAAATCAAATAAATTTATGATAAAATTTATTAATATTTCATGTAAAGTAATATTATTTGTACTTTTGCATAAAACTTAAAAGCGGAATGCGTTCAAGTTATCGGTTTAAAATTTTCCTGCCAAAGTTCTATGGCTTATCACAATTAAAATTATGACAAGTATTTCTCTTCTATATAGATTTCTCCAAAATCGGTGAACTAGTTTTCTAAAAATTAAAAAAAAAAAAAAAAAAAGAAAAAAAATGAAAATTATAAAAATAGTAATTTTAATACGTGGTAATGTTAAATTAGGGCAAACCTTCTCTTTCCTCGCGCGCTTACAGATAAGAGCTCGTTCTATAAACTTAAATACAAATATTGAGCCAGCTTCGAAAATGTTCCTTTGCTCAAAACAGTTGATTATGACATCGTTACCTGTTTACTACGTTTATACATGGTCGATCATTGCTATTTCTTCTTTTAGAACTTTTAACTTGATAAGAATGTAAGAAACTCTAAAAAAAAAAAATGTTCCAGTCTCAATATGCAACTCACTTTTATCAGCTTAAAAAAAAAAAAAAAAAAAAATCAACCAATGAATGTGTTTTATTTTGTTGGTCAGCCAATCACTGTAAATTAGATTCACTTTACTTTACAGAACAAGCTAAGGTCTAAGGTCAATTATATTCATTATACATACATTATATTCAACTACGACTTTAAATTGCAAACTATTTGGTCTATCTATAGTTAACATAATACATTTTTTATTTTATTTATTTTTTATTCTTAAATTCATTAAACATCCAACCAAGGCCAAGGCCTTATCGGCTGGTTCATACATAGGTTATTTCACTTACATTATATCAATTGTTATAATTTATAACCTTCAAAAAATAATTAAACATCATACAAATCATAAAAAAAAATTAATCATACAAAAATTTCCATAATTATATTATGTTAATCAAAACTGTTAGTGACATTACAAAATTTTTTTTCCTTCATATTTTAGTAATTATAGACCCCTTGCACATCCTTGCGCTTTGTCGCCATGTTTGTGGTGCCTAATGCATTGTCCAGCATAGGGGAAACTTCGTTTTTCCTCATTTTTCACACAAAAAATAGTTTATTTTAACTCAACAAATTTTTCTCATGTCCTTCGAGCTTATTAAGAGCTAGGAATAAGGTTTTGATTGAGGTTTGAAGCTTCTTTTGCTATTAAAAAAAAATGATGTTTTTCCTATGCTGGCCTATGTATTCCTGACCAACAAAATGGCGGCTCTTAAATATGAGTGCAAGCGGTCTATAATTTTTCCATGAAAAACTCATCTAATAGTTTTTTTAACTTGTATTTTACTATTTAGATTTTTTAAATTTTTTTTATTTAATTTTTTTAATTTTAATTTATATAGTTGTTTTCGCGTCAAAATGGTCTATCGACACTTACCACACAGCTCAGTGACTAAACTAGCAGCCATATACTAAAGTTGCAGATGTTCCACTTGTGTGGTAAGTGCATATAGTCCATTTTGACGTGAAAACATCAATATTTGCAATATTTAAATAAAGTGTGATAAATAAAACTGCATGTAAATGTGATGCTTTTAAGGAGTTTAGTTTAGACGTAGCGAAATTTACAGTACAGTACATATATAATAGTGATGTTCGTAAACCTGTTTTCTTGCTACAAAAAGTGCTCATTACATTTAAATAGCCAAAGTTGATCGTCACTTTTGTATAGCAGTGAACAAGGTTTACGAACAGCATTAATATTGCAATGAGTAACCATGGCCTTAAAAGTGCTCAATGTTCTACTAAGTAAGACTGTAATATCTATATATAGAAGTCTTGCAAAATTTATTTTAATGATAAAATAAACACAATGAGAGATCAACAATGTAATATAACAAAGTGCTAGCAGATGACTTTGCTTTCTCATTTAAATATATCCGAAATCGTAGAAGCAGTTTCTTCAAACATCGGGAAAAGAAATTGTTGTTCCCCATAAGCATAACGGTAAACTAGGGGACCCTTAGCTTTCCCCGCGTCTCCCCGCGCGCTAAACCGAAAAGCTCCATTACGTTCAAGAAATAAATTTATATTTTAAGGGAGTAGGGGACCGACGTCGGCCATTACAAACTTTTCTCGTCAAAAAAATCAAACATTTTGCACAATGATACTTCAGCTTGAGACAATTCCAAATATATAAAAATTTTGGGGGGTCACGGTGCAAATTAATTTTATATGATTTTTTGAAATTTTAAGCCCAATGATGTCGGTCAAACATCATGAAATTTTTATCACGGCTAGGTGTGATACGTAGCTACACAATGACACCAAATTTAGACCCAAAACACTTCTAGTTTTTGAGATATAAGGTCGGTACCCTACTACCTTAAAATAACAATAAAGATTATTACATTTTAAAATTTAATGTAGATATCTTAAATTATTATACTTTATAAAATTTTAAATGTCAAATAATAATAAATGTTAATAATTTAATAATATATTTATTTATTACCGTGTACTTTTATTAAATAATTACAATTTTATTAATAAATAATACAATATTTTAAGTTATTTATTAAAAATACATGTCATTTTTAAGTAGTAAATTAATGGTTCAAAAACTATTCTCTCAAGATTGCATTGTATTGTGTAGTAATGCTACACAAATACAGACGTACAAACTCGATATTACCATTCATGAGAATGAAATTAAAATTAAGAATATGTAATTAAGATTTTAGAATTAATTACATTTAAAAACTGATATTCCGAACGTAATAAAAAGTTGTTATTTTTCTAAATTATTGAAGCCCTTTTTTCCACGGTGCAATACATTTGTTTGTATGTTTAATTAATTTATTGTATATTTGTACTTGCTTTACCTTGCTTGTGAACCCATAAGTTGTCCACTCATTGGAATGGTAGAACTTACAGGCATAGGTGAAAGGAAAGTCAAACAAGCTTTTGCAGCCCAAAATACAAGTACAAAAAACACTCATCAAAATCTAAAAGTAACCCATCAAAGCGATGCTGCTTTTTTTTCCAGAAAATTGTCAACATGTCATCTTAAGTGACAACAATGTTGTCAGATTTAACCTTCACTAATGGAGCTGCAGGTGTTCAGTGATTTTAAATATGGCAACGCTGCTGTGATTTCAGATGATATGTTGAAGAAAGCAGCATCGCGTTGATGGTTACATTTAGAATCTGATCGAATGTACTGTACCTGACGAGATCCGTGCAGCGGAAAAAAAGAAATTCGGGAGGATAATCGGCAATAGGATAATGTTCGACGCAAACATTAAAACTATATTTCCTGAGAAGGTCAGTTAAATAAATCAGCAAGTTTGAACTCAAAACGACCACCTGCTTAACAAATATACGTAAGGGAAGGGTGTGATATCATTTTTTATAAATCCCTGCTCATGGTCGTACATCACAACTATTTCTTAAGTAGGTCAGTTTATATATCAGCAGCATGTGTTGAACTGAAGACTGCCACCTGCTAAACAGAATTAAATGAGGGAAGGGGATGATTAAATCCATGCTCCTGTCCTTACATCACAAAAATAATTGTTGAGAAGGTCAGTGAAAATGCTGCATGTTTGAAAGCTTCAGACGGCCACCTGCTAAAGAAATGAAAATAAAGGAAGGGGATGATATCTTAACTTCTCTGTTCATTTCCGTACATCAAAACTATTTCTTGAAAAGTTATAGTTATATATCTATACATAGATCATGATGAAAAAAGTAACATGTTTGGAAGTCCAGTCAAGACGGAAAACTGCTGAAGAAATGGGAAAAAGGGAAGTGGTTATATCTAATAATCTCTGCTCCTTGACGTCCATCAAAACTATTTGTTGAGAAGGTCAGTACAGAAAGCAACATGTTTCGAAAGTTTACGGCCACCTGCTATAGAAATGGGCATCAAGGAAGGGGGTGATATGAGTTTAGTAAATCTCTATACTCATGTGAGTACATCACATCTTTTTTATTGAGAAGGTCAGGAACTTCTTTACTATTATATTGTACATCTGTACACAGTACAGTACACACCGAACTGAAAATTATAGGGTGTGTGCATTCATGTTAAAGTCGAAGCCATGTTGGATCACTCAATAACATGGTCTTCATAGGAAAATTATACATATTTGCAGTTTTAAAAATACTAACCAATATTTTTAAGAGCATTTGATCCTGTTAATAGGTTGAATTAGTATCTCAAGTATGTAAGGTAAATAATAAAAACCAAAAAAATTAACTGATTTCCCAAAGAAAATAACCAAAAAACGAAGTTTTTCCTATGCTTAGCAATGTTATTCATTACTCCAGTATGACGTACAAGCACATTAAATATGACGTCATGCGCATACACCCTATTATATAAACTATTATTTCCTCTTGCAGTTACTATTCACCCGATCACAGCAACTGCTCAGCAAATTCTCTCTATGATTAGTATCTACATTTTATTATACAAACTAAATAGTAGAACACGGAAGGGAAAAAAATAATAACATTTTTCAAACGTTTCCCGTTCATTTGTTAGTATTATTTTATATATTTCCTTTAAAATATGATTGTGTTGACTACAATATTGACAGTGAGTTGGCAAGAGAGAACTAATAAAGTGGAAAATAACAATTTAATCAGATGATATGGCTCCAGTCTTAAAAATGAGAAAGAAAGAACAATTTTTTCTAGTGTTTTTATTTTTAATATTTTTAACATTATGGATGTTGTATTTTGTTAAGAATAATCAAGATGTTAAGTAAGTTATCATTTTTTTCTTTTAATATTTTTCTTTTATTATTATTTTGTTATAAAAAGTAAAATTTTTAATTTATTATAATTGAGAACAACATGGAAAACATTAATTTGACAAATTAAGACGACTAATAATATTTAGGGGGGATTTAAAAAAAAAATCATTTTCTTTTCTTATTTTTTTATATTCATATATTCTGTATTTGATACATGTATGAATTTTTAATTTTTGATTTCATTAAATATTTTTAATTAATTTTTGAAAGTTACAAAATGACGTCACAGGCTGAAACTTTTCCTATGCACACATGCATAAATTGCAGCCTGTGTGTCATTTCATGAATTTAAAAAAATTAAGTGCAAATACTTAATGTCAAAAATTAGAAATTTACATATGTATCGATTCAGAACATGTACTGTTTTAGAATATGAAATCAAATTATCCCCTTAATTTTTTTAGTATAGTTTTTCTCATCATTGTTTAGTTACGCATAGATGTAACTCTTCATAATTGAATAAAGTCAATGGAATAAAGTTGGAACAGTAACTTGTTAGTATAAACGTTATTTCTTCAGCTGTAGTTAACTATTTTTATATCTTAAAATACTTTGTAACATTTTAACATTTTTTTAAATTTTGTAATTTTCTAACAAATTTGTTAAATAAAAGTCTAAATATCTCTTAAGTTACCTTTTTCCGTGTATACCAAAGAAAATAATACTGAATAAAGAAACTGACTTCCAATATTAAAAGTTCCATCACTAAAAAATAATTTCTAATATAACTGAAATTTTTGTTTCGAAGTTTTAAAGTTATATTCAATGATATCTACAACAGCAATATGACATGCTAGCTATAATAGCAGGCGGCATAGAAAATTGCAGTCTTTTACTATGTAGTTTCCTAATTCTTATACAACATTAAAGGATTTTGCTTCATTTTGCTTAGGGCAAAAATTCAATATACTAATTTTTTTTAAAAAAGGGATACTATAATATGGATTTTGACGTGTTTGGAGTCAATAAACTTTTCTGTAAGCACACTTTTTACCAAAATATATCAATAAAAACTTGTTTTCCCTGCATCAAAACAGACGCGACCTAATTAAAATTTCTAATTAATAAAATTGAAGTTTATTATTAAAAAATAAAATGGCAAAAAGTTTAAATTATTTTTTACTTAATAAAAACACTTTTTGATTGCAGTAATTAAATTTATACCAATGCAAAAAAGAAAAAAATGTACAATATGCTTCTTCCTGCTGATTATTATTATTATTTTTCATATTGTTAGCTTAAACCACGTAAAAGTGTATCACGCAAGGGTAGTTTGAAAATCTTGGTTTTCTTTGCAGTATAGTTTCTTAAAAATAAACATTAAAATTTAAAAAATAATAATTAAAATAATGATAACTTAATAATAAGTTTTAATAACTTATAAAATTAATAACTTATAAAATTAAAAACTTAACTTTTTGCCTATGGAGTTGGGTACATCGATTAAAGAAGAAATACTCCGAGGGACTTTGTGTACCACGTGATCATATCTTCTTCTTAAAGACACACAAATGTGGAAGCTCAACCGTGCAGAATATTCTTATGAGGAGAGGCATGAAGAAAGGACTAAATTTTGTTTTACCAAGAATTTGTAAGTATTTCCTCTTCAGTCCCCGTTTTTTTTTTAAAAATTATGTTCAATGTCGTAAATTTTAACCACGTTTTTGTGCGGCGCTCAGAATGACAAAAATATGTCTCTTTTGTCAAAAATGTTTTCTTGTTTTTGCGGACCCCCTACCCACTCTAGAATACTCAAAATAGCGCTAAAAATCACGTAAATTTAGGGGCGTTTTCTGGTCAAATTTTTGTATTTTTTATTTCAATTTCTTCAATTTTTTTTTGTAGTTTTTTTTTTTTTTTTTTTTTTTTCTTCTATTTTTTAGTGAATTATCTGATGTCCACTGTATTTTATACTGGGACTGAAGAGGTTTTTTGAATGAAATTGTAAAGGTTTGAAAGTGAAGGTTAGCGTACAAATAAATTATTCTATTTAAAAAAAAAAGGTCTATAATAAACAGGACTTGACCATAATATTTGAGTGATTCTTCTAAAAAAGACTCGCCAGCATCAGTGATGCAAAATATATTGTACTTTATTTACTTAAATAGAATCAGTATGCAGTAAAAAAATAGCAAAAAAAAAAAATAATAATAATAATAATTTTTTCCCCTCTATTTATTGAGGTTTTTGCGATATAAAAATAGTTCAAATTTCCTGTATTTTAAATTTTAACACTTCTATTCTATATATTTTTTCTTTTTTTCTATATATATATATATTAGAAAATGCTAAAGATCTGAGAAATATTAACTATATTCATACATTTATATTTTCTGTAGAAAAAAACAACAACTTATATACGTATTTATTTTGCAGCCAATTATCTTGGAAACCCTGAACATTTCAATCCTAAACTTCACCTTGACCCTGAACTAACCTTGCCACGAGGTCAAGGTCATGATAAATATGACATTTTTACACATCATACGAGATACGACAGTGGAAATATACACCGTATTATGCACAGGTAACGTAGTTTTTTTTTTTTTTTTTTTTTTGCTATACCCTTACCATAGTCTTGTGTGGATATTTTCATATCGATGTGGACAAAGGAAACCGCATACACGGTTCGGCCATGGCTTACGTACACAGCCCGGCATTCACCACGACAGCCTACAGAAATCAATGAAACTCTAGGCAAGCTATAGATGTGTAATCATTATCAATCATGCATCTCTAAGAATGCTGTGCGTCGACATGGAACAGGTTCGGACTGGCCTTAAGAGCAAGTCCGCGATAACAGACGTGCCCGCCCACCTTTTTGGAGGCCCCTACCCTAAAAGGGTATTAAGTCTCCTTTTGTGGCCCCTATATAGTTGATGTTACACCCCTTTCGTGGACGAGGCCCGTGAGTGCTAGCCCAACCCTGTAATGGAATATGGTATAATATTATTAATAAAGATTTTATTGAGCAAATATAATACAATACAAACATTGCATAGTCAAAAGAGTTGCTTAACAGGAGATCAAAAAAGGCAAAGCCCATACAAAATTTGATATAAAAAAAGATTTGCTCAGCAGGATAATGATAGCGAGAGCATAAATGAATGACTTTTACATTATTAATAAGCATTGTAAATTGCATAAAATATACATTTTTATATATAATATGTATACATAATATACATGCATTTTTTAATAAGCATAAAGCATATTTTAAAGTTTGCCTTATTGTGCCTACGTATGTTATCGTACATCAGTTAGTGACAAGTTCATAACTCTTGAAAAATTCAGATTTTACACCATATTGTAACGTTTTTATCATATATATTTATAAAAAAGTATACTAATTTTAAAAATAAATAAATAATACTGTTAATATCGTATTTTATTAAAACTTTAATTTTATAAAAAATATAAATACATAATATTATACATTAATTTTTTTTATTTAATATTGTTTATCTAGTTACTTCAATTAATATTTTTCATAGAGATAGAATATACAATTGAGCTTATCGGTATACTGCACAGGAACAGCTATACTTTAGCATTACGCTTATATAGGCAGAAAAATGTTTGATTGAAATTTTTAAGATAACTGCACTGATTCCGGAGATATTAAAATGAGGAAAACTAATACATAATTTTACGTATTGTATGTCATAGATATTTGTTAAGAAGGGAATTAGGTGACCGACAAACTAAACGATCGCGAATTATAATAATAACACAAAGTAAAGAAGAATATGTTACTTATTAGTTACGTCAAACATGTGAAAACACGATCAAATATATTCCACTTCAAAGATATGGAAATTCAAATTTTAGCAGAAAATATTAGTCTAATTAGAAACTTTTTCAAAATTAAAATGTCAAAGGTTAAAACATTTTTGTATGTGTATACTGTGTATAATTTACTCAATTTTATTTGAAAATAATAGTATCTGATTTGCTGGATTAAATAACGTATATATACTGATTACTGACTTATCGTGAAACTATCAAAATATAGTTTCTCTTTAACGATTTCCGGTCCAAGTCGGTCACCCTCGTCGTTAACCGATAACTTATTGTATACATTATTATTATTTTATTCAATAATGATGCTTATTTGTTTCTAAACTCACAGAGATGCAAAGTACGTGACGATTCTTCGTGAACCTGCTTCATTATTTGAGTCTCTGTATAGTTACTACGATTTATCATCACATTTCAAAGATCTGTCATTACCAGACATCGTGCAAAAAGATGTTAAAGAAATAAATCAACTCTTTAAGACGTCTAATCGTCTTGAAGGCAAAATTGGACAAAATCAGGTATGGAAAAAAGAAATATACAACTTAAATAGGCTATAATAAAGAGTTAGTATTAATTAGAGGTGCCTCTCCTATCAAAAAAAAGGCACTGCGGGTGCCTAATTTGACATTATTCGTATGGGGAGAAACACTTCTTCTTTTCTTTTTTTTTTTTTGTGATTTTAAAGCAAACTACTGCACTGATTCTGGAAAACTACGAGTGATTTTAGGCATTCTTGCACATGTAATAAGCCAATAAAAAAAAAATTAATATTAACTTATAATAATAAATAAATAATTATAATAAAAAAATCCAGCAATGTGAATAATATAAAAATCTAGATTATTTGTTTTATTTAAAGCACAAAATTATATTAAAGGGGGAGAGGGCATTATTTACCGAGTATACCATTCATGCCCTTCTGGGACAAAAATAAGTATATATTTATTATACTAGCTCAATTTCAACACAAATTGTTTAATATAGCATAATTTATGGTATACTGCATAATAACTCTATATAATAAAATATAATGATAATAATGATAAAAATGCAGCATAAATTACGTTATATAACATTTAAAATTATTGTTATAACGTGTTAATTCTGTCCAATCTATAGACCGTTTGCACTCATATTTACGAGCCACCATTTTGATGGTCAGGAATACGCAGGCCAGCATAGGAAAAACGTCATTTTTATTATTATTATTTTTTTTTTAGCAAAAGAAGCTTCAAACCTCAAGCAAAGCCTATAGCTTCTAATAAGTTTGAAGAATATGAGACAAATTCTTTCAGTTGAAATAAGCTCTTTTTATGTGAAAAATTAGGAGAAATGATGTTTTCATCGTGCTGGACAATGCATTAGGCGCCATAAGCATGGCGACAAAGCGCAAGGATGTGCAAGGGCAAGGGGTCTATACACTGTGTATGTTGATATAACACGTAGAATCTAATTTTAAATGACTCCACTACTAAAGCGAATAACTTTAACTTTTACTCCACAGATGGCATTTGACATGGGAATGGAGCCAGGATATTTCAATGAAAAAAATATAACAAAAGAATTAATTAAATATATTGAAAATGAATTTGATTTAATTATGATATCAGAATATATGGAAGCATCATTAGTATTATTAGCTAATTTAATGTGTTGGTCTTTAGAAGAAGTGATGTTTATAACTGCTAATGTTAGACCATTATATAATAGAGTTACATTAAGTCGAAACTCAATTAAAAAACTACATAATTTAAACCAAGTTGATTATGAAATGTATAAATATTTTTTACAGCAATTTAAGCATAAAATTATTGAATATGGTGTTGATAGAATGGAAAAAGATGTACAAAAATTAATTAATTTAAATAATAAATTATATTCTGATTGTGTTTTAAGTAAATATGTAGCACCAAGAATAACTGGAGGAACTTATCCAGTTATTAATTATAAATTAAAATCAGATGCATCAAGTATTTGTAAATATGCTATTATGAATGAAATTGATTTTACTGATTTAATTAGAAATCAACAAATTTTAAAATTTAGTTCTTTAAAACGTTTACAAATTCTTGTTAATACGTAAGCTGTTTAATAAACGTATAATGTGTGTCAAAAATTTGCGTCAAAGTATTTTGCGTACAATCTTCCATCTTTTTTTTTTTTTTTTTTTTTTTTTTTGTAATGGACTGGACCACTTGCAATGATTTTTTTTAATTGTTGTAGTGGATTTCTGATAACGACCATCTTTCCCTATAAAACACATTGAGAATTTTTTAATTCCTTCATTGCAAATAGTTCATTCGTTTTTGTTTTAATGAAAAAAAAAAAAAAAAAAAAACGTAACACGTAGTTTAGTTTGAATCTCCTTGCTATAGTTGAAAATATTTGAATAAGCATTTTGTAATACGTATATTAAATATTTAGTTACATTTTCTGTGTTGTTGATATTAATTGCCTTTAAATATTATAAATAAAACTAATTCAAGTAAGTTCGTTTTTTTTTTGTTACTTTTAGTAAATTTATGTAAATTAAAAAAAAAAGTTCTTCATTTAAGCTTTTCAGTTAAAGCATTTTTTTTTTTTTTTTTTTTTTTTTTTTTTTACAGTGATACGTGCGAATAAATTAACCCCAAATATGTAAATAATAATAGTAACATTAATTTAAAAAATTTACAAAAAATAGAGATCAGATCACTGTATAAAATTTTGAAGTACGAAATTTGAAATTTAGGGCACAAATAAATTTTAATAAATTTTATCTTGCACTTAACTTACAAAGCCTGATTTTTTTTTTTTTTTTTTTTTTTGGTTACTGCCTTTCATAATATAATATCAATCAATTTATTTATAATGTGTAACATACGTAAGTTGTTGCAACGTTTGCTACTTTAAGTATCATTCACATTATGTCTTACTATAATAGGGTTTATCCTCATGACGTCATATTTTTTTGCGCTTGGATGCTATACTGGACGAATGCATAATATTGCGCAGCAAAGCACAAACTTCAATTTTGGCTATTTTCTTTGGGAAATCAGTCAGTTTTTTGTTCTTATTATTTTTCTCACGTACTTGAGATACTTATTCAACCTATAAGGTCTATGCATTCGTGTTAAAGTCAATATTGAATAACTCAATAACATGGGTGGCAGAACAAAATAACTCATTTTGCCAGTTTAATAACATTACATAATATGCAATATTTTTGAGAGCATTGATGCTGTAAATATGTTGAGTTAGTATCTCAAGTGTGTGAGAAAAATAACAATAACAAAACATTAACAGATTCCCCCCCCCCCCCAAAAAAAATTGCCAAAAACGAAGTTTGTCTTATGCTGAGCAAAGTTATTCACTCTTCCAGTATGGCGTTTAAGCACATTAAATATGACGTCATCCGCATACACTCTATTAACAACATCAATTATGCTCTCAAAAATATTGATTATTGATTATTATTTTTAAACTGGAAAAATGAGCCATTTTCCTATTCAACCTATGTTATTGAGTTATCCAACATGGCATCGTCTTTAACATGAATGCATTCATCTTTATAGAGTCTATGCATTCAAGTTAAAATCGTATTTATAAGTACATAATATTAAGCAAAAAAGAAAACAAAGTAGTTTTTCTGGCAATGGTATCATAAATATATACAAAATTGACAAGAATAAACATAATCATTTATGAAATCATTCATCATCATTCATTCATTGTATCTTTTATTCAAGATGAATGCATAATGCACAAAAAAATAAAAAAATGAAATGTTTTGAAAATATATAATGTTTTTTTTTTATATACTTTAGCAGTTATTTAAACTCAAATAAAATTATTTTACATTTAAGATTTTAAAATATATTGGAAACCAATAATGACAATTAAAAAAACAATGTAAAAGAAAATTTATGACATTTAAATTATCAGATAATTGCATGTTTTATACATAACACAATAATAATTATTATATATATATTTTTAAGATATTTCAATTAAATTCTGAATACACTTTTAATTTAAATATTATTTTTTAATAATTTTTAACTTAAATTTTTATAAAAATAAAAAATTGTTTTAAAAAAATATATAAATAATTTTGAATGGATAAAAAATCAATGGTTGCTGACATCAATTTGTTTATTGTTGATATCAATTTGTTTAGATAATTACACATTATGCGAAGAGCATATGGGATACTTTTGAATTGGAATAGTTAGTAAATGGGTAATAAAACCTTTCAGAAGACATCAGTAATGATTAATTATGAAATTTAAAAAAATGATAGTAAACTTAGTACGAAAAATTGTTAAAAACATTATGCTGTGAAATTATGCCGAAACAATTAAACAATGTTTTGTATTTTTTTTTTTTTTTTTTTTTGTAGATGCGTTTATTTATATTCATGTTAAAGTCGACGCCATGTTGGATCACCCAATAACATTTGCGACATAGGAAAATAGCTCATTTTGCGAGTTTAAAAACACTATGCTGCAGTATTTTTGAGAGTATTGATGCTGTAAATATGTTAAATTAGTATCTCAAGTATGTGAGAAAAATAACAACAACAAAAAATTAACAGATTTCCATAAGAAATTTTTCTTAAACGATGTTTTCCTATGCTCAGCAATGTTATTCACTACTCCAGCATGGCCTCCAAGTGCATTAAATATGACGTCACTTGTATACACCCTTGACGTATGAGACTTTGGCAGTAACGATGTTACGTAATTTCACCACATTTTGTTAAAAAATAACGTCACTGTTCAAGTAATTGTTGCCATGTAACGACTCTACTTTCTAATATTTTAAGCACAAAAAAAAAAAAAAAAAAAAAAAATAGCAGCAGCTTATAAATCTATAAATACAGCTCTGGCTAAAAGTTTCAGAACGATTTGCATAGGGAACCTGCAACCACTGTATGGGCTGTAGGCTGCAACCTTTAGTTAAACCTTAGTTATCATTTTTTAATTGTTGCAACAATCAAAATAACAACTTAACTACGGTTTAACTAGTTAGTTAGCGTCGCAGCTTACGGGGGTATTTTATCTTAATGAGAAAACGCAGCGGCCGCCGCTGCCCCGTTCTTAAACTTTTGGCCAGAGCTGTATGTACATAAATATGCTGTCGTCATTATACAGTATAGTAATTCAAAATTACTTTTATGATTTTCATTGAAATCTTTCTATATTAATAAATTATCGTAAAACAACAACAATATTTCTAATGTTTTTGAAAATATTTATTTATTAAAAAAATATATTGGAAGTAAATGCAATTAATTAGCGTTGAAAGTAAGTTCACTACTTTTAAAGGCATAGAAAATATAAAACAACACGTTCTTTTTAACATTTTTAATTTAATCATTAACCACAAAATGGGATCTCTAAAAAACTGATGATAATTTTTATCAGAATGTAAATGTGGCTCCACAAGAGAGCGTGAAAATACAATGAAATACGAAAATACGTGAAATGAAATGAAAAAGAGCGTGTAAAGTATGCAAATTTGCGTGAACATTTCTGTTTATGACGTCAGAAACAGGCAAAAATTAGTATGAAAATGTTGTGCGCGGTGTTGCATAAATTGAAATTTTCTGATCACTGCTACGGCGCTACAATTGGGTTGGTTTATGTAATTCCCATCATGTGTTTTTTGATATAAATGCTTATGTTTTCATGTTGTCTATGCCTTTAAGTGTAGTGAGTAACGTAGTGTCATTATACTCATTATACAAAATCTGTAACGAGTAACGTAGTGCGTCATTACTTTCTCGTGATATAGTGAGTAACGTAACGAAGTCATAAAAAATCAGTAACATGACCAAGTATGTTACCTATTCGAAGATTGTGATAACATGATAACAATAAGGATATACCTACAGCATCCATGATGATTTAAAATATTATTTACGGGTTGTGTATTATGGATGGCTTGTATCTCAAAATAAAAAAGGAAAAAATTGACAATTTATAATGCCATTTGAAAGTTAATAGTAACACCTACCTATGATTTTCAGAACCTCTGTGACCAGCAGATAAGAGAAAATAATTATTAAAATTAACATGGGCTCTTATGGGACTAATACTTCCAAAAAATCATAATGTAAAATCTAGCATGGTGATACCCCCCAATTATTTATTTTTCAAGATACCATCCTAATTTATCCCTGTGCAAAATGTCAGATTTTTCTATATTTACAATTTTTTAGTCAAATCCCACAGTACCTGATTTCCCGCCTTAAAAAATAATTTTTCTTTTTGACGGCTATCAAAGAAATTATGACTCATAATTATGCGTCATTGATTATTTTAGTTACAACGTTCCGTAAAAATATATTTAATCTAATTATGTTACTAAAAAAAGATTCCACTAAAAAAAAAAAAAAAAAAAAAAAATCAAACATAAAAAGACAAATAAATCATTGACTTAAGCAGGGCAAAGCTATTAGTACAACAAATACGCGAGTTTAAAAGTCAGAGTATATAAATTCAGAGCACAGTAGCTTAACACGGAAAGAAGATATAAAGAGTTTAGCTATTATACTTTTCAGTCCTAAACACAGTCTTGGGTTCGATTAACGTAAATACGATAAAAATACTATAATGATAACGATATTCGATTATCGAAACGTTATAGATTAACAGTTTTATAAAACTTATCGTTATCGTTATGGATTAACAAAAATTGACGATCGCATCTATAACGATACTTTTTGTTCCAAAAATAAGAAAAAATACACACAAAAGTAAAAAAAGTGCGCAGAAATAAGAAAACATTACCAAAAATATAAAAAGTATAAAATAAATGAGGCAATTTATTGTAGGTATAGTACAGTCATGAAGCAAGTATTTAAAATATTTTATTTTAATAAAAAATTGCATTATGATTAATAGAGACCGGATTTTTAGGTGAAATTTTTGGTAAAAAAGGGTCTAAAATAGGTGATTTTTTTGCACAAAAAAGGTGAAAAAAAGGTGAAAAAAGGGGATAAAACCTGAAAAAAGGTGATGAATTCAGAAAAAAGGTGATAAATTTTTTTAAAAAGTAAAAAAAAAAAAAAGAAAGAATAAGAATAAATTTTTTTTAATTTATATATGTCTATAGGTATTTTGTGATTACAAGTACAACCTCAAAAAAAAAAAAGATTCATTGTAATACTATATTTAAAGGAAACAAATAGACAAATAGAGGCAAATTAGCACATCATTTCATTCGGTCATTGGCTCTTCTTCTGCCCCCCCCCCCCCCTTCGTCTTCTGCCTCATCTTCTTCTTCTTCCTCCTCATCTTCACCCTCTACAATCAGTGTTTCCATTTCAATTCCTTCACCCAGTTTATTTATGTTGCAGTTACATACGACAATCATATCCAGATTGTCGTCAGTTAAATTTGTTAAATTTGATGGCATACAATGAATCTCTGTTTTAAAAAATTGCGGTAAAAAATAAAAAAAATTTTAAACGTTTTGTTAATTCTTAAAAAAAATACTCATTTAGGTGAAAAAAGTTGATGAACAGTTGAAAAAAGGTGATGAAAAGGTGATAAAACCTAAAAAAAGGTGAAAAATAAAAAAAAAGTTGATCTCAACCGGCTCGAAAGTTGCTAGTTCGTGGACATTCTTATAAAAAATGAACATATTATTCATAACAACAAAAAGGTGATCACCTGAAAATCCGGTCTCTAATGATTAATATAGTTATCGTTATCGAAAAATTAGCTTTTTAAAAAAAATGAGTAAATCCAATCTGGTCAACTTTTTATATTTTTATCTCAATTTTTTCCCCCTTACTTTTTATCAAATTATCTGATATTCACTATATTCTTACCTGACAATGTATTTTCTACCCTTTTCTTTAGAAAGTGGCATCGTCTTTAATGTTAAGTTTACTGTGGCTGTCAGTGTACGATATAATTTGTGACTTTTATTTTACCGTGTACCACTTGTATATAATTGTGCCTTAGGCAAAGTGCAATATCCTTAGTAATATATTATACGAATTAGTATAAAGTAAATTGTCATAGAGACGTTAAATTTGAATGAGTTGCATTACTTCAACGACGCTAAACTTTTGTTCCGAGAAATATGAAGATTTTTTAAATTATACTTAAAAACAGAAGAAAATTGTGACTTGGAATTGTAATCTATTTTGGTTTGTTTATATGAGTAGTATAATATTTATATTGAGCAATACGTAAATTACTTTGTTCTTCTTTTTTTATTTTCATAACGTACACGAAAACAAAAAATACTATTAATATTTAGTTTTGGAGCTTATCGGTTAAGTGCGCGGGGAGACGCGGAGAAAGCTAAGGGACCCCTAATTTAACATTAAACTTATGAGGAAAAACAGTATTTATTTATTTTTATTATTTTTTTTGAGAAAACCACTCTACCGATTTCGGAGAAATTGAAATCAGAAATAATAGACATACTTTTACAAGTTTTAAGCCAAATAAATTTTTTAAGAAATTTTTAAACCAATAACCTCCATTTAGCACCTGTTTTACACGGGAAATAATGAAAAATAGATTTTCGTGTTTCACCATAATAATCGAGCAGTAAATGTTACAGGTACAGTACACGAAACTGTAAATTAAAAAAGCACAATATTAACCTGGAACATTTATTGATATACAATACAATGTCACCTTATGCAGGTAAAATGTTAGAAATAATCTAGATGAGACATATACCTTTAATTTTTTTTTGTAGAATGTTTTACCTTTATTATATAGGTATATATAATTGTAGTATAAGTAACTGTTCCAGGCGAATCATGATAAACCTAATCATAATAATGGTGTTATATATATTATTACCTGTTCCAAAGTAATGTTTACCTATTGCACTTTACAATATATACATGTAGCTACTATTAGCCGTTTTCTTTTCGTGTAATAAAGTAAAAATATATACCTCAGTGCATGAACAAGGAAAATTACACGACCTTGCCGAATCTTCTTTACATTTTACTTTCGCGGTATCTAATTGACTTTCCAATGTTACTACGTAACAAATGGCACTTGTTCAGATTTCACAGTACAGCAACAGTAACACAGCAATTAGTGCAATTACTTTGTCATATTTTAATTTTTAATTTTATTAGTTCACCATTTTTAGCTTATTTTTCTAGATTAACTTAAACCATGTAAAATTGTAACTATAGTATGCATCTTATAATTTTCTTTGTTCTTTCTGCTAAAGTTTTCTAAAAGATTGATTATGCTAAATGATAGCAAATACACGGAAAAAATTAACACTTAAGGCAGGTATTTAAAATCTTGTAAATGCAATAGGTATAACCTAAAACATAGGTATTATTATACTACAAAAATACGTAATAACAGGTGCAATATGCTACAATAAAGGTTTGACTCACTTAAATTAAGTGATATTGTAGTTTATAACTACATGTTCCAATCCTGGCTTAAACCTCGTCCTTTCAAAAAAAAAATCCTTTATTTTTTATTATTATTATGTTTTTTTGTGAATAAAAACGAATATTTATTTATTAATTTATAACTACCTGTTCCAAATTAAAGTGTACCTATTGCAAAATACAGGATCAGGCCCGGCTTGGCATAAGGCCTTAGGCCGGGATCCCGGCCCGGGCTTTTGCCTTTGTGGGCCTTTTGGCCTGCTCTTCAGTAAAAAAAAAAAATAAAGAAAAAAGAAAGAAAGACAGACAAACAGAAAGAAAGAAAGAAAGAAAGGAAAAAGAAAGAAAAAGGAAAAAACGTTTAAAATTTTGCCCGCATTTTTAAAATTTATTTTGTATAATATGAATTTACTGTACAGTACATCAGGGGGGGGGGGGGGGTCAAACACGCGGCCCGCAGGCCGCATGCAGCCCGCGAGATCATTTAGTGCGGCCCGCGGAACCTCTGATTAAAAAAAATCTAAATAAAAAATGTTGCTGCATAATTACAGTTTTTGTCTCCCCTTTTTTTAGTTTCATATTCACGGTGTTAATATTTTGAGTAAAACGTAAATTATTTGCCTGAAAAATCAATATAGTTACGTCCCCTTTTTGAACAATTTTTCGCCTCTGGCGGGCCTTTACCCCCATTCAGTGAAAGACTGCGGCCCGCAAATGATTCTTAGGACCGGATTTGGCGCGGTATGCGAAATGAGTTTGGCACCTCTGCAACTGGATATGATGCATGCACACAAATTACTCGTGAATGCGCATTTTTTTTTTATTGTAATATGAAGAAGAAAAAAAAAATTAAAAAAAAATGGATGTATCATTGCGAGTCAACCAAATTTCATTTGCATTTGGACTGGCTTTGCATAATTGGGCTCCAGAACCGGGACTTTGCTTTTGCGGGCCTTTGGTTTTGATGAGGAAAACAAGAAGAAGAAGAAGAAGTTGAAAGACCCATTTGAAAAAATGGCTATTTTTTTTATTACTTTAATAGAAGTATTATCATATTTTTAATTGTTAGTTTTAATTTAACTTCTTAAAAACTGTCGTATTTGTGTTTTTCCACATTATTTCTTGCGCGTATATTTAAACAAATTATTATATTTTTGAAAGTTATTAAATTTATATAATTATATTTTTTAAATAAAATATATTTATTATATATTTTTCATAATATTTAATCGAATTGAGCCCGTGAATGACTCGTGGTGGAAAAAAAAATAAGGAAAAGAAAAAAAAAATTTGAAAAGAATACAAGGTATTTTTTTTTTAAGATTGCATGATTTTTTTAGTATTATGTTTATATAATTCTCTAACCATGCTAAATCTCTTGAATATAATATTTTTTTTTTAATTAATGGCTTGTTTTAACAAAAACACAATTTTTTCATCAGGCTTATTTTTTATTTATTATTTGGGGGGGGGGGGGGGGGGAGGGATTTCGGCCCAAATATCAAATTTACCAAGTGTACACGGACAAAAATAACTACGTAATAATTATGCTAGCTCATTTTCAGCACAATTTGTTCAATACAGCAGTATTTATGCTATATTGCATTAAAATTATGTTATATAGCATAAATATTATGTTGTACAGCATAATTATTTATATTGTTCCAATTTAGCATTATTTATGCTATAATGACATAAATACAGCATAAATTATGTAATTTATTCTTTCCGTGTAGGCTCGTTTTTTTTGGTTTTAAGCTATTTCAAGCTCAACCCAGGGATGCAAGTCAAACCGTTCTAAAAAATGTCAAGTTCTTTACACGTCTAATTATAAATTTATATATCTGTTCAGCATCTTTTTTTTTTCTTACATATTTTATTTGCACATATAATTTTAAATCCCTCCAATGTATTCCTTCAATGCAGATTTTTTTTTCTATCATACATTTCATACATCCACTTTTTTCTATTATATTTTTAAAGGCGGCTGAAGGTTATGAATTATATCAAATGGCATGGTTCAATTGCATTATTTTTTTTCAATATAAAAATATAGGCTTACACTTTGTTGTGAAAAGTGTGAAAAAATAAAAAAATTAGTTCAGAATTAGCGTTAAAACCAGGTGCCACGCCCCCTTTTTATAAAAATTTTCGCCTGCGGCGCAAACTGGGGGGCTGGCGCCCCCCGGACCCCCCATTGCTATGCGGGCCTTTTCTTAAGGTGCTCGGCCCGGGCTTTTAGCTCCCAAGCCGGCCCTGTACAGGATACATGTACACCTACCATAGGTAGTAATTGTTATCCGTGTTAAAAAAATGCGTGTGACGGTTTTATTTTTTACTACTTAATAATAAACTGTAAAAAAAATATACAGTGGGACCTCTAAATTCTTTAAATAACAGCAATAAAAAATAAATCAAATGATAATTAAAAAAAAAGTTCTATAAATACAGTATAAATAGTAAAAAATATATTTAATTATACCTTCAGTTTCATTCATATACTCTTTAAAACTTTACGAATGAGACAGTAAAAGTATACTGTAGCGTCTCTTTAAAACCTCTGTATATAAGAAAGAGTTTTAAATATAAGTTCAGTAAACTGGAATTCTATTTTTAAAATTTGTGTTAAAAAAAAAAAGTTAGTTTCTTATTTATATTGTATCTGCGCACGTGTGTTTAAGAAATTATTAAATCTTTTCGCGTGTCACAGAAAATTGGAACGCGACGTTAGAGAGAGAGAGAGAGAGAGAGAGAGAAGAGATGAAAAGAGTAGGAGAGGCCAGATAGAAATAGGTTCTTCTATAACGTGAATAAAAAATATATCATATTATTTTTTTAACGTCATAAGTCATAACTCATAATATTAAAAGTGCTTTATTTTTCAATCATTTTCTTAAATTAATCAACCTTTTATTTAAAATTAGGTTTACTATTTAGTATTTTTTTATATATATATATATATATATATATATATATATATATATATATATATATATATATATATATATATATATTATATATATATATATATTATATATATATATATATATATATATATATATATATATATATATATATATATATATATATATATGATAAAAATTTCATTTTTGTCTTACCTTCTGTAAAACAACTGGGCTTTCACTCGCTGCTTAATTTGATGATAAAAATAACACACAACACCAAAACTTGTCACTATATAAATTAATAAAATACTCAATTCACAGTTTTTAAAAATCTATATACATAGCTATGTTATATTCACACACAATTGTAACGTTTTCGAGGGCGTATATAAAACTATATACTTGTCTGCCTCTCTTCATCAGCTTACTGACTCTTGCTCACGAGGCGAGCCGACCTCCGCAATGGGGGGTGTGGCTCGTTCTCGTCAGGTGGTTTATTATTATTTACATTTTCACCTGTACGGTCACGTGGTACACTTTTCTTAAAAGAATCTATGAGTGGAATCCAAATAGGTGGTAATTCAAAACTGGGCTGACTGATTGTTTCATTTTTTCTTCTTGCCATTTCTATTGATTCTAATATTTTTCTTTTTTTATAGTGACTCTCTCTTCCTATTACTTTTGTTTTTTCCCATAGAATTTGATGATTACTTTCCAGCGCATGATCTACTAGTTTTGAATATCCTGTATCTCTTTTTTCTATTTTTTGCCTGTGTTCATTCACCCTGATCTCTAATGGTCGACCTGTTTCTCCGATATATTCTTTCTCACAAACACAGGGAATAGAATATACTACATCTTTATTCATATTTTTCTTCATGTCTGGTTTTGTACGTGCTAAACTTGATTTTAATGTTTCTTTTGAAGAACAAACAATACGAAGATTGACTCCTTTACCTATACGTTGTATTTTTTCACTCAAACCTTGTATATAGGGGATGCAGATAGTTGCGTCTGGTTTCTTTTCTTCTGTTTTGTTTTTTTCTGTGCGGTTTTTATTTTTTATTTTAGCAACAACATGTAATGGATAGTCATTTTCTCTTAAAATCTCTTCTATTTTATTAATTTCTTCATTTCTTACGTTGTTATCATTGCAGTGCGTTTTTGCCCTATGTAACAATGTAGCTGCTATACCTGTTTTTGTTGAGTGTGGATGATTTGTGTGTGAATATAACATAGCTATGTATATAGATTTTTAAAAACTGTGAATTGAGTATTTTATTAATTTATATAGTGACAAGTTTTGGTGTTGTGTGTTATTTTTATCATCAAATTAAGCAGCGAGTGAAAGCCCAGTTGTTTTACAGAAGGTAAGACAAAAATGAAATTTTTATCATCATGTCACCTCGCTCGATATTCAAATTTTCAAACATATATATATATATATATATATATATATATATATATATATATATATATTAAAAAAGTACTGCAGATATTTTGCACGTCCTATATAAACTTTAAATATAGAACTACCTTATTTTTAGGTGATTTTTCAAAAAAAAAAAAAAAAAAAAAATGAATTGCTGTGCCATAACTTTATAGGCTGTTCACCATGGCACATATTCTCACATATTTTTCACGTAATAATAATAATAAAAAAAAAAAATGTGATTGCTCCATATCTTCACGTAAGAGTTAAGTATTATCATATTTATTATAATAAAGAATAATATATTATTATAATATTATTCACATGACGAGTAAATTTGACGCACGTCGACGCGTGTTACAAAGTTTGACCATTGTAAACAAATGGACCCGTTCTCATTGGTTTTGAAAATTACATGTGAACGGCTCCATTTGTTGACATTGTTCCAACTCTTGTTATCCGTCGATACACGTCAAATTTACGCATCATGTGAATAATACTTACAATGAGAATTTATACGCGTCATTGCAAACAGTCCATTAAAATTGCAATTCAAATAACTGCAGTGGTATGACAAATTAGTAATGTAAGTTAATTATATATTTAATGACAAGGATATGTTGATTAATGTAAAGCATTGCTGTAACATTCAAACGTCTAAATAAACAAGTTGAATTTGATTTGAACACTAAATAATAGATAAATCATGTTTATAATTAGACTTTAAGTAATATCATTGAGGTATATATCCCGTAAAGAAGACTGAAGGTAGTACACAAACGGCAAAAATATTTTGAAACAATAATCTAGCTATAAGAAATTCATTAGAAATTTCAGTTTGTCATAGTTTTTTTTTTTTTTTTTTTTTTTACTTAAATTGTATGCAATACATGTAAAATACGAATATTTTTTAATCCTTGAATTCTAAGTAATAAGTACACTTAATACTTTTAACGCGCTTTTACGACAGTTTAAGAGCAATGCAAAGCATTATTCTTTTTTAAAAATACATCTCATTTTTAGTAAAAAAAAAATAAAGAATGAAGAAAAAAAGAAGGGAAAAAAATAATAATAATGCTGAGTATCTTGATTCAAATTAACTTATTCGACTTAATAATTTTGTAATTTCAAGAACTTATAAGTAAAATTGTAGATTCAATTTTCAATATTTTCAATTTTCAATGTTATTCTTTTATAGTAAAGTTATTCGCTAAACTAAAAAAAAAAAAAAAAAATGTACTGCCTTTTTTCTTTATAATGCCTTGGTAATATATAGCTAAAAAAAACAAACAAACTAGGATCTAAATCAACGATAGATAGTTAACATTGAGACAGAGAAAGAGAGACACAGATTGAGATTGAGAGAGAAAGAGAGAGAGAGAGAGAGAGAGAGAGAGAGAGTTAAATATCACGGCTATTTTGAACAAGTGCCAATAGCCTAGGATTAGAAAGAATGAGTTGAAGCTTAAATACTGACTAATGGCCTTATGTCAATTGTTTATTTATAATTCAAATATTTATATACAACATTTAATTGTTAGTAAACAAAATTTGATGCAGTTTGCAATTGTCCGTGTAAATATCATTAAAATAGTCAAATTAAACTAACTATGATAGGAAAAATTATTTTAACATTAATTTACTATTTATGTTTTAAAACTTATTTATTTTATTAAAACTAATATTATTATTTAAAATTTATATCGTTATTAACTGTGAGTTTAAATAAATAATAATAATATTTTAAAAGTTTATAATATTTTTTAAATATTTATTTACTTATAAATATCGCATAGTCGATGCAGTTGTATTTTATGAAAGTCTCAAATTCACTTCTCAGGAAATGTTTCTAATGAAATATCGTTGTATTGTTGTAAATATGTACTGTATCTAACTGTACCATACGGATATATTAAATTTCAAAGCAATGGATTGAAGTAGAAAAGTAATAAATGTATCAACATATTATATTATAAAGATAACAAGATCAAAGTAGAGAGTAAGTGCGGTGGGTGACAAAAAACATATTGAAAAGTTTTCTTTTACTTCCTTTGTTTGTTTTGTAACTTATTCTTTCATGATGGGTATATTATCGGAGTAATGATCGTGTAAATATTAATTTAATGTCCAGTAGTATATTGTTAATATAATAATAATTATAAATGGGATTTATTAGAGGCCAAAAAAGGTACATACATACCCACTTACATGGTCCTCTGACTTTCTTATAAACAATTTGCAATAGCCAGAGTATTTCTTCATTACATCTTAATATATTATACAAAATTATCAAAGAAAAATCAAAAGTAAAATATATTGTGTACAAATTTTTTATAGTTAATTTTTAATACATAATAAAACTATTTGAGAGACATAAGTACAGATAGTACTGTATATAAAGTTTTTTTTTTTTTTTTGACGAATTAGGTAGGATTAGATCTACTATTTAAATTTTACTTTTTTTAAAAAGAATAATTAATAATAAATATATTAAATTAAGGGTTGTATTTGGATTGCTTTTATTTCAAAATCTAAAAATGACAACTTCCATATTTTATGATGCCATTTAAAAGTAGTTAATAAATAGTAACAGCTACCTATGATACAAATTTTTAGAACCATGACCATCTGATAAGTGAGAAAATAATTATTGAAATTAAAAAGTGCTCTTATGAAACTAAAACTTCAAAGTATCATAATTTAAAATCTAGCACGGTGACCTCCCATTTTTTTTTTTTATTATTATTTTTTTTTTACATGTATATTTCTTATTCTTTTTTTTTTTTTTTTTTTTTTTAAATTTTACAGGGATTTTATTAGCATACATAGGACGTACGTACATGTAATCTGCTCCATTTGAATATTAGTAAAAAATTTTGAAAAAACGTTTTTATTACGTAAGTTCTTGTTGAAGATTTCACGATCACTGTTTTTATATAATGCAGTACTATACATCATGATAATTCTAACATAGCATTAATAATTATACGAGTAATGAATTAAATAAAGAATTTGTAGCATATATATATATATATATATATATATATATATATATATATATATATATATATATATATATATATATATATATATATATATATATATATATATATATATATATATATATATATATATATATATATATATATATATATATATATATTATATGCAATATTTATCAATGGATTATATACAATATTTTAAAATACAAAATATTTATAATCAAATTAAATTTTTAAAAATTGTTTAACTAATAATTATTTTTTTGTGTTATTAAATTATTAAATTAGAATAAATAAGTGGCATTTTAAAATTTTATTTTTACATAATTTTAAAAATACTTGTTATAAACAAATAAATATCGCAAGTTCAAAGTATAATCTAGAGAAACTCTAATTTTTATTTTATCACTAAATGTAGCGAATAAATGCTATTACGAAGAAATTTAATTATTAAATGATAGAATTGAGCAGTGAAATAGCATAATATTGTAACAATTAATGTGTAGCACTTAGAAATATTATGAGATTTTTTAAATGTCTAGAATAAGAAAATATGTATTGTTTGAGTTGATATTTCATTTAGTACAATTTAAAAAAGTAATGAAATTAAAATAAACAATTATTTACTTCAATTTTGTGTATTTCTTCTTCAAAAATTGCAAGATTTCTTGTTGATATTGTCGTACACCGTTTTTTGCATATCACCATATCTTATTATATTTTATACTTCCCTTTTGAAGACAATTAAAAAAAATTAATATTTGATAAATAATAATTCTATCTTTAAGTGAGTTACTTTAAATATCTTTACACATTAATTACTCAACATAGTTAAGAAATAATATATTTTTGTTCTAAGCACAACTAATTTAGAGCAAAATAATAAATGTTTAAATTTAATAAACATAATAAAAACATGAAAAAAAAGCGGAAAATACAGTTATTACAGGATTTGACTAAAAAGTTGTAAATGAAATATCTGAAAATTTGCAAATTGATACAATAGGATAATTTTTAAAATATATATATAAAAACATAAGCTACATTTTAAATTTTGATTTTTTTAAAAGTCGTAGTCCCATAAGAGCCCATGTTAATTTTAATAATTATTTTCTCTGTTATCTGATGTTCATAGGTTCTGAAAATTTTATCATAGGTAGCTGTTGTTATTAACTTTCAAATCGCATCATAAAGTTTAGAAATCTAATCTAAATAAACCCTTAAAATTGTATAAAAGTAGACAGAAAAACTAAAAAATGGTTTAGAAATAATGAAATAAATATTCAGCTTTTTTTTTTCTTCTAAAGTACAACTAATGTAGAGCAAAATAATAAATATTTAAATAAATATAAAATAAAAACACAACATGCCGCAATTTGACGTAAACAACAAGTTAAAGCATGCTTCCTTTAGAACTAGAGATATATTTATTTATACAAATGTTGAAAAGTAGAACTAATTTTTTTATTTATTTCGTTACGTTTGAGTGTTAAATGTTCCAAAGTTATGATTTTGGAAGTGTATCAGCGAAAACTGTATACTAAGTTTATATTTAGCTCTATCTTGTCTTTCCTTGTTGCATCTTTTCTCATTATATTTCTGACGCTTGAAGAGTGAACATCTCTTCATTATAAGCAGCAGGTACGTCAAGTGTGAAAATGAAAGTTTATATATTTTTAATAGAGTAATTAAAATAGTAACTATTATATTAATTATCACCCTATTTATAAAATTTAATAAACAAAATTATTTTTTAATTTTTCTTTTTCTTATTTAGTAATTTAGGATTCATTTGATAATTTAAAAAAATAATTGTTACTTATTTAACCTGTTGTTTATTCACATTTAAATATGAATTACAATTCATTTTAAAACATAAAATTTGTTATTTAATCTGTATAATATTTATATTGTTTAATTTCTTTCTCCTACAATGAGTATACTTATTAATGCATCGTTATGTATAGCATATCTGCATTTTATATAATATAACAAAAAAGTCATTAGTTTTAATAAAAATAATATGTTTTTGTTTACTTATTTCTAACTTTAAATCCACTACTTAAAAGAAAATAATTTATTAATTACTTTTTAATTTCAATGTGGCAAACGGATGATTACGAATTTACGTTGTAAAAATATTGTATATAATATAAAAATTAATTGTAAATTTTGAAAGTTATTTATTGTTCAATTTTTATTATTGTTTAATAAGCTATTTTGATGTATGAAAGGAAATGTATTTTTAAATATATAGTAAAACTAGAAAATCTGTTGTTTATTATCTTATAACAAAAAGTAGATAATGTTTTATCAAATAATAAATATTTTGACTGCGTAAAACAATATTAAATTTTACAACTTTGAAATAAAAATTATGAATTGATAATAATTATTTTCAATGTCAAATAAATGAAAGATTGCATTTTTTACGTTGAAAAATATATCTTTAATGAATTTAAGTTTTGAATTATTTTATATAACAATGGAGCATACTGGTTTTAAAAAAAATCTCAAAAAATATGTATGGCTTCACAGTATATTATACAGTAGTCCATCTCCTATAGCGGGAATGTCAGATCGAATGCGCGCCATTATTCCGACTGGGTGAAGTTGTCAGAACTACACGTAACATTACTTCAAATTACGGCTTCTAGTTCTGCCACCTTCACACAGTCGGAATTATGGCGCGCATTCGATCTGACATTCCCGCTATAGGAGATGGACTACTGTACCATCTACTGTGGTATGGCTTAAAACACATAAAAGTATGTATAGCATTTCTCATTTAAATGCCACCGGAATCCCCCATAAACTTAATGTTTTTTTTCTAGGGAACCTCTAGTTTCCTCCTCGTTTCCCCACGCGCTAAACCGACAATCTCTATTCTTTATAGTGTTCGTTCATTATTCTTGGAAATATACTTTTTTATATATGAAAAGAAGATTTTTTTTTTTTTTTTTTTTTTTTTTTTTTTAGAATTTAATAAAATAATATAATATTCATTATTTAGTCTATTGTTTATTATCATATCATAACACAAAGAAGTTGGTTGTAATAAGAATTGCTTTGATTGCATAATATAGCAACGTTTAATACGACACTTTAACTATGAATTGATGTTAATTAATTTCAATTTGGCAATTAAATAGATAATTACGATTTTTACGTTGATAAAGTATTGTAAAAAAAGAGAAGTATATTCATTTAATTTATTTATTATTAACACAGTACTATGATTATTAATATTTTTTTGAATAAACTATTTCTATTATGTTTTCACATAGTATTCCGATGTTATGTATAACGTATTTGGGGTTTTGCATTTTTTTTTTAAATGTATATTACATTGTTATAATTATGATTATATTTTCAACTAATATTATATAAGACAATTTATTTTTTGCGTAATATATAATATTTTGTAATACTATTGCATAAAAATATATATTTTTTTTAATAATTGCTTTTAGTACTTGGGTGTACTATATTATAATTTTTTAAGGTTGATATTGAAAATGGTTATAATTTAATTCATTTATATATTAATTGGTTAATTAACATTAATTAATTGATTTATTATTATAAACCATTTTTAAATTTTTAAACTTTTACATGAATTATTTTAAAATTTATTTCACAGAAAAATGGAGCTAACAAAGTATATCGACTACTCTAATGATGGATTGAGTGCGTTTAATATGGAAACACCGGAAATTTTAGAAAATGAGGAAAATGAAAAACCATCAAAAATTTACACAGCAAACGGGTAAGCAATTTAAACTTCGTTTATTTTAATTTTAAGTAGTAAAATTTATTTTTTCAATTTATATGATCAGTACTTACATACTAATTCAAAAAACTGTTTCTTACATTTGCAATAAAGGTGAGTTTCATATCAATATCAGGTAAGATATCACCTTTCTTGAAAATGGATAAAGTGGTTTTTGAAACTCGTAGAGAATCTTATATTAAAGGCGTAGAACACTTCGAACAAAAACCATTTCTCATATCCTAACATACCTAAATACAACATTGATTTGGCCAGAAGAGTAATTTATTTCTAATTTATTTTCCGTTCACAAAATAGTAGCTGTGGGTATATGACGTCACAGCTGACCAGTCCACGCGCGTGGAAACAGACAAGCTGTGACGTCATAAACCTGCAGCTGTCAATTCCGGAATGGAAAATAATTTAGAAATCAATGACTTCGGCCATATCAACGTTGATATTTAGCATGTTAGGATATTAGACAAGCTTTTTGTTGAAAGTGTTCTATGCCTTTAAACTGCAGTACAAATATTTTAAGATATTAATTTCATATATGACTTACTTGTTAGCCAATTTGCTAATTATTATTGACCATAGCATAATTATATATATATATGTTTTTTTTTTTTTTTTTTTTTTTTTGAAGTTAATTTTCTTACAGAGATCATTCAATGATTTAGTTGTTATTACTAAATTTTTGACAGTAAATTTGTAATTTATAATTATTGTTATTAAAGAAACTTAAAAAGAAGAAAAAAGAAGAAAACATAAACACAAAAATTTACTTTATAATAGATGTTATGCTTGTTGCTCTGATGATAATATTATGTATTTAAAAAAAAATTTATTTTTACAGTGCCAAGTTTAAAATTGGTGAATTTAATTTTATTATTGACATCAATAAAATGGATGAAGATATGACAAAATTTACCTTCCATACATCTAGAATGGCTTTCATCAAATTTAGAGATAATGCAGTAAGTAATATTATTGAGTATTATTAATGTATAAAAAAATTAGCTGTTGGGCTTAAGTGTTGTATTCAGATATAACTTTATTAAGATACTGAAATTAAAAAAAAAAACAAAAAAAAAATTGAAACTTTATGATGTATTTGAAAGTCAATAGTAACAGATACCTATGATAAAATTTAAAATTTTAAGAACACGTGATCAGATAAGAGAGAAAATAATTAAATTAAAATTATTAGAAGTTCTAATGTGACTAACAGTTATGTAGTCGTTACCTGAATTTTCTATAACGTTAAGTTAATTTCATATAAAACTATAACTTTAACGATAGCGTTAACTCAAATTTGTCCTCAACTATAACGTTTTCTTTAACGCTAACTTGCGTTAACTGTAACGTTAACAGCTTTTTTAGACTACATAATGGGTAGTTTTAATAATTATTCATAAATTTTATCATTTATAAATTTAACTACTTATATTTACTCATTTATAAATAAAAGGTTAATTTTATTTATCATTTCTCTCCCTTTAACAGTTGATTTTTTTTTTTTAGTCAGTATAAAGTAAAAATTTCTTTCAAAAAGTAACATTATAGTTAACGCTATGTAAACTTCAAATTTTGTTAATTTATAACTTTAACGTTACTTTTTGCAATGTTGTTAAGGGAGTAGGGTACCGACCTTATATCTCAAAAACTAGAAGTGCTTTGGGTCTAAATTTGGTGTCATTGTGTAGCTAAGGGTCACACCTAGCTGTGATAAAAAGTTCATGATGTTTCACAGTCCTGAAAAAAATTATTGAAATTAACATTGGGCCTTATGAGCTTAAAATTTCAAAAAAATCATATAAAATTAATTTGCACAGTGACCCCCCAAACTTTTTACATATTTGAAATTGTCTCAAGCTGAATTATCATTGTGCAAAATTTCCGATTTTTTTTTTTTTTTTTTTTTTTTTTTTTTTTTACGAGAAAAGTTTGAGTCTAATGGCCGACGTTGGTACCCAACTCCCTTAATCTATATTATAGAAATACGTACAGTTAAGGTTATAGTTAACTTAACGTTAATGATTTGTACGTAAACGACTACAAGACTGGTGACTAAAACTATATAAAAATAAATCATAAATTTCAAATGATACATGGTGCTGGTGACCCACGGTATTATTTATTATTAGTATAACATTTTTGCAGATACCTTATCCTATTGTATCACTGATCACTGTGCAAAAATGATACAACTTTTATCTAAATTCTTACTGATTTCTCATCTTATTACAAATATTTTATCTTGCTTAATATTGTGATAAATATTATGCTCGCTCATTATTATTATTTATTCCTAATCAGTAATCACAATTAAAGTTAATACCCCTTTTAAGTCTTCAATTAAATTCTTTATTATTATTTAATTATTTCTATCGATGAAATATTAAAAGTATATTATCTTCTTATGCGTATCGTGTAGAAGTTAATTTATAAATAGTTTTTCTCTCGTAAGAGATTCGTGTAATTAATGTAGTAATATCAGTAATAAAATTCTTTTTCATTCTTCACAATTCTGTTTAATTTATAAAAACAATTGTTTTTACTCTCTTCCATCCAAAGTCCTAAATCTATTGTATATTTAACAAAGTTCAAAATTACAAAGCATTGCAAAATTTATAAAATAAATATTAAAAAAATTATTAATATAAAAAAAACATATAATTTTTCATTTATTCAAAAACTAATTTATCAATAAAAAATTAATTATTATTTGAATTTATTGAATATTAAAATAATAAATATAAGAAAACATATTATATTAAAAAAATACTGAGATAAAAAAAACTCTGTACACTAAATAATAAAGCATAGGACTGTTAGGGTGTATCTGCATGATGTCATATTTATTGCGCTTGGAGGCCATACTGGAGAAGTGAATAACATTGCTGAACATAGAATAAACTTCATTTTAGTCTATTTTCTTTGGGAAATCATTGAAATTTTTGTTATTGCTATATCTTTCTCTAATACTTGAGATACTAACTCAAACTATTAGGGGAGTAGGGTACTGACCTTATATCTCAAAAACTAGAAGTGTTTTGCGTCTAAATTTTGTGTCATTGTGTAGCTAAGGGTCACACTTAGCTGTGATTAAAATTTCATTATGCTTGATCGTCCCGAAAAAAAGGAAAACAATTATTGAAATTAACATTGGGCATTATGGGCGTAAAATTTCAAAAAATCATATGAAATTAATTTGTACTGTCACCCCAAAGTTTTTATACATTTGATATTGTCTCAAGCTGAAGTATCATTGTGCAAATTTTCAGATTTTTTTACGATAAAAGTTTGAGTCTAATGACCGAAGTCGGTACCCTGCTACCTTAACAACATCAATGCTTTCAAAATATTGCATAGTGTTTTTAAACTGACAAAATGAGTTATTTTCCTATGCCAACCATGTTATTGAGTGATCCAACTTAGCATCGACTTTAACATTCGACTGCATACACTCTAACAGAACCAATACTAAAACCAGGGTTTCAAAATACATAATAATAATTATAAAAAAAATGTATAAACATAATAAAAAACTAATCATTTCCTCTTTTATTTTCAGGAACGCGCTAAATATGTAAGTGAAGAATTTGATGCTAAATATGGTAAATTCTGGAATTGCATCATTGGTAATTTCTTTGGCAGTAAAGTTTACCATCGTACGGGACATTACATCAGTTTTACCATCAACAGTCTCAGAGTGCTGGTGTTTGAAAATCTCAGAAATTAACATCTATTTACAACATGGACTTTAATATTTATTGTATATATTGATTTGTGTATTGATTATTGATTTTGTATACTATGTTAAATGTAGTGTCGATTTGAAATTGTATCAGAGTTATAGGTATTAGCGTAATTTTGAAAAAAAAAATGTAACACCAATTACATCTCTAGATAGGACAAAATATGTAAAATAAGTGCCAATTTTATTTGAAATAAAATAACGAAAAAAACAAAACAAATGATTACCAAAAGTTGTTGATATAATGTTTTTTTTTTTTTTTTTTTTTTTTTGTCCTTTTCTTTCTTTTTTTTTAAATGGAATTCATGGAAAATAATACTTAAGCTCAATCTCAAAATATTTTCCAAATCACGTCTGGGACCTAATGTAATGCTTCTTACCGGCGATGACGTATAGCACCAATCAGATGCACAGCAAAGAAAAAGCGTGGGCCCCTAAGTTAACATTATACGGTTACGGGGGAGAAATACGTTTTGTTTGTGATTTTTGAGAAAACTAATGCATTGGTTATCGAAAATTTTAAATGAAATATATTAGACATATTTTAACATGTTTTAAGCTAATAATAATAATAAATCATCGCCTGTAAATAGCATTGAAAATTGTTGCCACTTTAGCATTATTATTTATTATGTTATGTATGATTTTTTTTTTTTTGTTATACCATAGATATTATGTTTTTATAAGGTGAATGCATTATTTTAAAGTCGACGCAATGTTGGATCACGCAATAACATGGGTAGCATAGGAAATTGACACATGTTGGCAGTTTAAAAATAATAAACAATGTTTTTGACAGCATTGATGTTGTTAATAGATTTAATTAGTATCTCAAGTATGTGAGAAAATTAAAGATATATTTAAAAAAAATTAACCGATTTCCCAAAAGAAAATAGCCATAAACGAGGTTAGTCCCCTAAGCTGAGCATTGTTTTTCATTTTCATTACTCTAGTATGGCGTCCAAGTGCATTGAATATGACGTCACGTGGGTAAACTGTTTTAATAAATTATGCAATAACGTTAGATCATTTTCAGTTGCACATGTAGATATTTGTACTATTAGTGAAACCTTACTGACATAGTGTTAACTAACAATTCTAACGCGTATGATAAAAGTTTAAATAAATAAAAATATAAATTATTATAACAATAAAATATATTTAAATAAAATTACTGTTTGTTGTAAATATTATTAAAATAAAAAATATTTAGAAAAATAAAAATAATATAGTGTTGTATTATTTTTACATATCTTTTATTTCTTTTTTAAACGGAGAAGATAAAAATAAGCTACTGCTTGCAGGATTTATTTTTTATTTGATTAAAACTTTAGAAAGAAAAAAATTTCCAAGATACACATGAGGTTAAGGCATCCTAAAAAATGATAAAGAAAACAAAATGTTTAATTTGAAAAGTAAGACTTCTTGTTAATAAAGTTAATGCGTGTGTTATCTTAACTTTAATTTTACTTTCATTGTAATTCTTTGATTATTTGTACTGAGTGTACCGCCAATGTAGTGGGCGCAAAGCCCGTTTCTGGTTGACAAATAAATAAAATAAATAAATAAATAAATCTACGTAGATATATCTGTCCACTTACGCCACGTCAAGTACAGCTGGATTTGGTAAGTAGATAGCAGGCTTCATTTGCACCTGGGGTTCAGTATAATAATAATTCAAGAATATAACGTAATATTGTTACATAGCCCTCAATATTAAAACCATAGACCACATAAAACAACATGTACTTTTTAATGAATAAACACGAAATGGGATCTTCAAAACTGATGACAATTTTTACCAGAATGTTAAAGTAGCCCCTCGAGAGAGCTTGAAAAGACTGTATAAAGTATGCTATTTGCGTGAAAATTCATGTTTCTGACGTCAGAAAAATGCAAAAATTAGTATGAAAATGTTGTGCGGGTTGCTTAAATTGTATATTCTGATCACTGCTACGGGGCTACTGTTGGGTTTTGAGACAAACTAAAGTTATTTATGTAAATCCCATCAAGTGTTTTGTGATATAAATGCTTAAGTTTTTTTCTGGTCTATTCCTTTAAGCTTCTGGTAAGTATGCAACTTCTTCTGCATACTTACTTTATGTATGTTTAGCCCCTGACACTTAGGCAACTTGTTTAGCGTTTGTTATTAATAGAGGTCAATCAACTGTGAGAAATCTCATGACAATTATATTTCAATAAGTTGTTTACTAAAAAAAAAAAAATAATATTAAAGGAATATACCAGAGAAAATCATAAGCATTTATATCACAAAACATTTGATAGGACTTACATAAATAACTTTAGGCATAGAAAACATTGAAACATCATGTTCTAAACACAAAATGGGATCTACAAAACTGATGATATTTTTTACCAGAATGTTAATGTAGCCCCACAAAAGAGCTTGAAAAGTATGTAAAGTATGCAATTTGCGTGAATATTCCTGTTTATGACGTCATTAACAGGCAAAAACTAGTATGAAAATGTTGTGCGGGTTGCATAAATCTAAATTTTCTGATCACTGCTACGGGGCTACTGTTGGGTTTTGAGACAAACTAAAGTTATTTATGTAAGTCCCATCAAATGTTTTGTGATGTAAATGCAAATGTTTTCATGTTTTCTATGCCTTTTAGTTTTTTTTTTTTTTAAACCAACTGTAGCTCCGTAGCAGTAATCAGAAATTTCAATTTATGCAACCCACACAACTTTTTCATACTGACTTTTGCATGTTTCTGACGTCATAAACATGAATAGTCACGCCAATTGTATACTTTACAGTATTTTACGTTCTCTCGTGGGGCTACATTACCATTCTGGTAAAAATTGTTAATAGTTTGGAAGATCCCATTTCGTGTTTATTTATTGAAAAGCACATGTTGTGTTATGTGAATTATGACTTTATTCAGATCATTTAACTTTAATTGTGACATGAGATAGGAGCTTGTGATGGTATAAATAGTTAATAGTTGCATATTGAAGATAGACGAGGAGGAACAAAGCTTGGGTATCGATCATACTTCACTATACAAACAAACACAGGCTCTTGTCAGGTGATTATAACAAATACATATTTTATTGTTTGATTTATACTTTTGAACAATAAGATATAAGATTTTATTACGTTTTTTGTCTTTACAGAGTAGAACAAGTCAAATAAAACACAAAATACATAAACACAATAATAACATGAGGAATCACTATGTTTGTTACACTTGATATTAAAATTTTTAGAAAAACTTAGGCTATAGTTATACGTACTTTACGTTATTACATGCAAGAAAATCAGCAACACTATAAAACATATTGTCAAGCAGATATCTCTGGATTATTGATAATAAGAATTATCTATCTATCTATCTAAGAATGCACAATCTTTTATATTATTATGGAGTGCACTATATAAAAAAGGAATACAATATTCAGAACTTTATTTATATATTAAATAAACTCTGTTTTTAAATGTTACCAAATACACTTTCATTTTTAATATTCTAAGATCTTGATGAGTGACTTTAAGCTCTAAAATAATAATATATCAAGTCACGTTACAATATTGAAAATATGTATCATACTTTTTTTTTATCACTGCATTACACAGTTCAGGAAAAATAAAATTATATTACCTAATTAGTATTCATTCATATAATGTATTTTTATTATCTTCTAGTTAAAGCTGAATTTGGGCATCACGAAAATGGGCTGTGGTGCAGCCGTGCTGGTCTGATGTACGAGAGGTCGTAAGTTCGTTTTTGGTGGGTACCATGTCGGTTTTTTCAGAGGCCGTTCATATATGGTATGCACCGAGTGCGCACTCATGTTCTCTGCACGTTCATGGCTGTACGTTTGCCAGTACAGTGAATCACAGGTAAGTAAGAGAGATGTTTAGTATTGACAGGTCTATTCATGTCTACGGCCAGTCGTGGCAGTGCAAGGTGGTAGTGGCCCACGTCAAGTCAGAGGTATCTCGGGATGGTTCACCAATCCACCTCATCTCACTCATTTCTATTAAATCACACGTTGTCGGGTACGTATACTCTACATAGTTGTTGTTATGTTTTTTTTTTTTTTTTAAATATGACTGATGTTTTTAATGCTAATAAGTTCTACATTAAAGAAAGACCCTCTGGTTTGCGTGGTTGCTCTGTTTTCTCACCTTAGACTCTCTGAGAGGTAACTCTGCATGCATACTTAAATTCATTTTACCCAAGAGTTTTTTCCTTGTATAATGCCTTACCTGTTATGGCTAGAACCCCTCTGCCAGTGTAATTCATACATCTTGTGTGTTTTTAATGTGTTTATTATATATTTATTTATTGATGAAGCAGTATTTTTGATACTATATGGTGTGAGATCATGTTTAGTGTATAGGCATTTTGCCTTTTTCTCATCACCTGTTGGGTAATTTATATGTATAATATCTAAACCCAATAAAGAGCTATTATTATTATAGCCTCTGTTGTGTGGTGTACAACTAATTTTCATCATGGCATGTGTGATTCTATGAGGACTTCGTTTCATTATCTAACATTGAAGAAGTCATCTCGTAACCCCTGAACTTACTCTTTAAATGAACAAAATATATAACTCATACTATAGGGTGTATACACATGACGTCATATTTAATGTGCTTGGAAGCCATACTGGAGTAATGAATAACATTGCTCAGCATAGGACAAACGTCGTTTTTGGCTATTTTCTTTGAAAAATCAGTTACTTTTATTGTTTGAATATTATTATTTTTCTCACATACTTGAGATACTGATTCAACATTCAACCTATTAACAACAATAAAGCTCTCAAATATATTGCTTAGTATTTTTAAACTATCAAAAATATATATACATATATATTTTTTTCCTATCATGGCCTGGCACATTGCCTCGTCGACAGTAACTGAATGTATTTACCTTATATCGTACAAATATTCAAATTAAAGAAATCTAATATATACATTTATTATTATTAATTCAAACATTGCTAGTTTTCTCGTGCTCTCACAATCATGAGATCGCTGATTCCAATTAAATTTTTTTATTACATGATAATAATTTGCAAAACAATTTGTATATAAAAAAAATTTCATTTAAATATACTATTATAATATTTAATTTAAATAAATTAATTTAAAAATAAAATACATTTACACCATCAAATGTTAATAAGTATTATATTAATTAAAAAACATTTTTAATAGAGCTTGCATATTACTCTGTTATTTGAACCAAATTATTTAAGAATGTTTTGAATTTCGATGCTTACCCGTCGAAGTGAACGAACTACACTTTACAAATTTGGAGAAAAATGAATGTTCTACAATTTCCAAGTTCCCTAATCTAGTTCTCATGTTAAAACGCGTAGAAACGCCAAACGCAAATCGTCCATTTTGAGTAAAATTTGTAAAGTGTTTTTCTTTCACTTCGACGGGTAAACATCGATTTCTTAGCAAACTCAAAAAAAGGCAATATTCGTGACAATGGAGGTTATCGGTTTAAAATATTCATAAATATTTTTTATAGCTTAAATTTCTCCGAATTCGGTGGAGTAGTTTTCTAAAAAATCGCCCAAAAAATATATATATACATATTATAATAATAATAACAACAACATTTTCCCCATAAGCGTAATGTTAAATTAGGGGACCCTTAGCTTTCCCCGCGCACTAAACCGATAAGTTCCATGTTTCGTGAACCTGCTTCACTATTTGAATCTCTGTATAGTTACTAAGATTTATCATGACATTTCAAATATCTGTCATTACCAGACATCGTGCAAAAAGATATCAACTTTTTAGACATCTAATTGTCTTGAAATCAAAATAGGTCAAAATAGAGTAAGGAGAGTATAAATTGCTATCAGCTACTGCGGGATTTTCACTCAAAAGTTGCAAACAAAAGAAAATTTTAAATGTTACACAATGATAAGGCATCTTCAAAAATGTAAAAAAAAAAAAAAAAAAAAAAAAAAAAAAAAAAAAGGAAAAGGAAAAGGCTATCAAGTTAGATTTTAAGTTATCATTTATTATTATTATTATTTTTAGTTTTAATTCTATTAGAGCACAATATATTAATTTCAAAGAATATTTCCTCTAGTATCTTCTGGTAACGGGTTATGAATATTTTATCACAGGTAGCTGTTACTATTAACTTTTAAATAGGATCATACAGTATTAAAATTCTTTTTATATTTTGATATACATCTAATAACACAACCCTTAACAATAATAGTAACTCAATTACAAAACTTATAAATTTTTATTATTACAAGAATAGAAAAGAAAAATTATAAAATATTTACAGAGGAAAAAAGCCAATAATAAAAAAGAGAAATAGATTAACAATTAAAAAAGCAATAAAAATTCAATTTACGTCAACTTTGAGAAGAAGTGAAGTGAATCCAATTGTGTTTTATACGTAAATATTTAATATGTGTGAGTAGAAAAGGTTATAACTTGAATGTTGTTGTATGGTTGTCATGGTTACCACTGTCAAACATAGAACGAGAATCAACACTTGGGACAGTGATCTTGAAGTGAAGAGACGTAAGTAGAAACTACAATAAGAATAGTTTTTTTTTTTTTTTTTTTTTTTTTTTTACGGAAAGTATTAATTATATAACTTATTTTGCATTTATGTAATTATAGCATAATGATACTAAATTAGAACTAAAAAACAAAATAAAAAAAATTCACAATACAATATAATATTTATGGTTTGTAACATAGCTATTTTATTACGATGTATGACATAAGATTATTCTGTATTGAAAAAATTATGCTGAAAATTAGCAAGCAGATTTATTACGTAGTTATTTTTGTACGTGCAGAAGTTATAAATTTTAATATTTACTAATGCAAAATATAAAGATTTACTAATAATGATTTGTTCTTTTGTTAAAAAAAAATGAAGTTATTTTATTATTTTTGCAACAATTTTAATTTTTGAAACTGCTATTACTTTATTATCGTTATTTTGAATTTAAAAAAAAAATCCGTTTTAAAATTTTGTGTGCTATAACCAATACTTTTGCAAAAAATTGAATTTTTGAAATAACCACTATTTTTTTATATTATTATTATTCTTTTGAAATAGTAGATTACTAAAAAATAGCTTGTGAAAATTTTCTCTTTAATACATTTTTGCAAAAATTTAAGTCTTTGAAATAACTATTACTTTTTTATTATTAGTAAATATCTTTTACAGAATCCATTATACAACAGTTTTTATACATCATTAACATCACTCTATTTTACAACAAATTTAATTTTAAAATAACTTATTTTTTTATCTTTGATATTAATATTTTTAATATATAGTAGGTAAAAAATAGATAACTAGCAAGAACTTCATTGAAAACTTTTCTTTCATCACTATATTTTTGCAAAATTTTCCATTTTAGACATAACTGTTACTTTTTTGTTTATAAAATTATTATTTTATAAAGATACTATTAAAATGCTTATTAAATTACGAATAGTAAGAAATTTTATTGACCCAGGCATTGCAGTTCATAGTAAAACATTGGTGGTTTCTACAAGCGATCGTTGGTCTTGTCATTATTTACACGATTTACAAAAAAGTAATAAAAAATAAATATATTAATATATTTACATTAAATTAAGTTCATATTAGAACTGTAAAAAATTCGCTTTTTTTTTTAGCCATGGCTGAAATTTATTAGCCCGTTTTGACTTGAAATCCGGGTTTAGCTTCAAATCAAGCTTAAAGTCGAAAAACGAGTCAAAACTCAGAAAGCTCGATATTTGAGCCCAAGTTTGAAAACAATCTTTCAAGCCTATAAAGAAAAAAGCTGGATTTGCACTATGAAACAACTGTTTTTGAAGGATAAAACTGATAAAAGTCATAAATAAAATAAAATAATTTTTAAAAATATTTTAAACAGCTTATTTTGTATGATAGAAAATAAAAACCCTCATGAAACAAAAAATACAATTTTTTTCTTTGTTTCCTTCAAATATTGTTTTTTAGCTCGCTCTTTTTTTTTTTTTTTTTTTTTTTTTTCAAGGATCATTCACGGGCTCAACTCGAAAAAAATTCGTATTCGAGCTAAAACCTCAAAACCCGGGCTGGACATTTACAAAAAAAAAAACGAGCACTGGAAGATTTCGGCCCAGCCGGTGCTCGAACCGGTTTAAATTTACAGCTCTAGTTCATATACAATAGTCTTGTCTTTTATAACAATTAATAATGTTTAATGTAATAATTAATAGTTTAGTAAGTAAAATGAGCGTGTGTAAATTTGAGGGTGTGGTATACTTAAGTGCATCAATTTTTAAATTAGGAACAAAGTATTCGGAAACAGTATAATATTCTTTATTTAATTATAGAAGTAAAGAGGTTTTTAATTAAATGTATTATTGTTTAAATTCTATGTAGATATCAATAGCAGATTGTCATATATTTTTGCAGTAATGTAATATTTTTACAGTCTCCTTTTATGTATGGCTTAGATATTTATGTTTTGCGACCGAGAATTTCCTTTTTTTCGTGTGTTACAGTTATAAATACTTATATTATTTGTACAATTTGACGGGTCATTTCTTTTAAATAATACACAAATCAAGATATAAACAGTCCAGTTTACATCCACAATTTAAATTTAGAAAATTTACCCCTACTGAAATCTAATTATTTTTTATAATAAATTAAGTAAATTTCTGATTGCTTTCTTTTATTTTTAAACACATTTCCAGAATTTTCCAGCTTGAAAAATTACTTTGAATCAGTATATTTCTAAAAAATATTAAATTATTGAAATAACCATTACTTGTTTTTTATTTACTTCTTACTATTATACTGTCAAAAATTTAACTAAAAATTTTAAGTTTAAGTTTTAACTGAAAAATTTTCTAGCATTTTTATATTCTCACTTTTCAAACATTTTGAAATTAATTTCAATTTTTTATTTATATTATTATTTTGAAAAGGTGCTAACAAAATCCTTATCGTAAAGTTTCCTTGCATAAATATATTTTTGCTGGAATTTATATTTTGGAAATAATTATTATCTTTTGTTTCTAAATTATAAATCAAATCGATTGGAATTCATTTTTAAACAAAGCTTATTCTGAACAAGGTATCTTTAAATTTTTGCAATAGTCTTAATTTCAAATAACTGTTTACTTTTTTATTTTAAATAATATTCTAACGTATTTTTTATTGAAAAGTTTTTTTGTAACACTTGAATTTTGCAATACTTTTAATTTTTGAAATAACTAATTTTTTTTATAATTTTTATTGTTATTTGAAGTTAATACAAAGTCTGTATTAAATAGGTTTTCAACATAAATATATTTTTGCAATGATTAAAATTATTAAAGTAACCATTACTTTTTCTTAGTATTTTAAATAAATATTAAAAAAATCCAGATTGAAAAGTTTTCTTGCATCAATATATTTTTAAAACAGTTAATTTTTGAAATAACTTTTTTAAAATTATTATCATTTAAATGGATAACTATCTAGAGCAAAATCTTTAAATTCGCTTATTTATTCTTGCATCCGTATATATTTTTGAAATTTTAACTATGTTAATTTTTTTTCTATAATTAAATTTCTAAGATTATTATTATTATTTAAATAGATTCTAACAAAATTCGTTTTTACTGATAATATATTTTACATCACTAATATTGTTTTGTAACAATTTAACATTTTCACATTATACTTTCATTTATTATTATTGATTTTAAATACTTTTCCATAAAAATATTTATATAAAAGTTTTCTTGCATTGCAGTATAGTTTTGCAAGATTTTATGTTTATAAATAGTATTTTTTTATTTTTACTAATATTATTATTTTAAATGTAAAAATATAGCAAAATCCTCATTGAAACGTTTTTGTGAATAAAAATATTATTGCTTAAATTTAACTTTTGGAAATAACTATTATTTTTATTATTATTATAACGTACTTATTACAAACCAAATCTTTAAATCTTACATGACTAATTTTTTACATCACTTTCTTTTTTAAATAATTTAAATGTCTAAAATAGCCCTTACTATTTTTTATTATTATTACTTTAAATAGGTTCTTACACACAAATTTTTTACTAAAAGCTTTCTTGCATCACATGTATTTGCAACAATTTAAAAGTTGGTCATAACTATTACTTTTTGTTGTTGTTATTTTAAATAACTGATACCAACGAAATCCTTATGGAAAGAGAAAGTTTTCTTCCATCACTATATTTTTCCTGGAAATTTGGAAAATACTATTATTTTTTTTTTAATTAAAGGCGTAGAACACCTCAAACAAAAAAACTTGCCTAATATCCTAAAATACCTAAATATCAACGTCAATTTGTTCGGAGTCATTGATTTCTAATTTATTTTCCATTTGCAATATGACAGCTGCGGGTTTGTGACGTTACAGCTCACTATAGTCCACGCGCGCGGAAACAGGCAAGCTGTGATGTCACAAACCTGCAGCTGGCATTTTGTAAATGGAAAATAAATTAAAAATCAACGACTTCGGCCAAATTAACGTTGATATTTAGGTATGTTAGGATATTAGGCACGTTTTTTGTTTTTTGTTTTTTGTTAATCAACTTTATTCATTCATCTTTAAACAAGATACGCGACATACATAATAATAAACAGGTAATTTTTTACATAGTAATTAACTAAAAGAAATGCAAGGATAGTAATTTACATTGTACATGAACAATAACAAGTGACAACCAATTACAAATTATTTTTAACATAAGACTTGTCACATATAAATTAAATGAAAATAAAAATACATCACAAATTTAATTTTTGTTCAAAAATTTTCATAAGACTTTTAAAATAGAATTATTTTCAAACAGTGTAATATTTTAAAATTATAATATTAATATATGAATTTAACAGAAGCAGCTAATGCTTTGATTTAAATCAATGTTTAAATATCATTTAATAATTTTTTATTATTTCAAATGGATAAATAACAAAATCGTTACTGAAAAGTTTTCTTGCATCACTATATTTTAGCAACAATTTCAAATTTTGATATAACTTACAATTAACTGAAAATAAAATTATAATTATTATTATATTATATTATATTATATTATATTATATTATATTATATTATATTATATTATATTATATTATATTATATTATATTATATTATATTATATTATATTATATTATATTATATTATATTATATTATATTATATTATATTATATTATATTATATTATATTATATTATATTATATTATATTATATTATATTATATTATATTATATTATATTATATTATATTATATTATATTATTATTATTATTATTATAATTGACTGAAAATTAAAAACAGACTTTTGTTAATTATAATAATTATTTGAATGGATAACTCACAAAATCCTCATTGAAATAACAATAATAAAAAATTTTACTGACCAAGGCAGTTCATAGTAACATACGATTGTTGCAATAATCGTTAGTCTTGTCATTATTACAATTAACATAATAATAAATACATTTAGAAGATATCTAAATTAATATAAGTATATTTACTAACGTCATGTCTTTTATAATACTTAACAATATTTCATGCAACGTCATGTATAGTTTGTAAAATGATTCAAATTTGAGTGTGTGGTATCAGTTCATCAATTTTCATAATTTTTTATATTTCATCGACGTATTCGGATAAATATAATATTCCTAATATATATTATAATAATGTCCAAATTAAAATAATTTATAAAAAAAAAAGAAAAAAAAAGAGGGTTTTGAATAATATATCATTATTAAAATTTCTAAGTATCGATATACACTGTACTTTGTTTTAGCAGGTATGTGCTTCTTTTGTAATAGTTTAGATTTATGATTTGGGCCCGAGACTTTCATAGATTTTCACGTTTTGTAGTTTGAATATTATTTGTATAAATAAAATTGACGGGTTATTTCTTTTAAATAATACACAAACTAAGATAAAGAGTGAAATAAGCAACTTTAGATAATCAGGATTAAGTCATGACCAAGTGTCGTTAGGTCGATCCCTGGCATTATTAGTTTTATGTTAATTTTGGCCTGGTATATAGCTTACCATTTTAAATTGATGGTTTTAATTTGTAAAGTTCTCGCTTCAGAATTCTTAATGCAAGTTAAATCTCACAAATTGTCTTAAAGCCATACACCACATAAAACAACATGTGCTTTTTAATGAATAAACACGAAATGGGATCTTCAAAACTGATGACAGTTTTTACTAGAATGTTAATGTAACCCCACGAGAGAGCGCGAAAAAACTGTAAAGTATGCAATTTGCTTGAAAATTCATGTTTATGACGTCAGAAACATGCAAAAATTAGTATATGAAAATGTTGTGCGGGTTGCATAAATCGAATTTTCTGATCACTGTAACGGGGCTACTGTTGGGTTTTGAGACAAACTAATGTTATTTATGTGAATCCCATCAAGTTTTTTTTATATAAATGCTTGTGTTTTTCTCTGGTCTATTCCTATAATGTAAAAAAAAACAAATCAAAAAGTATTTAAGATGTGAATAAGCCCCCATGAACGATTTTTTTTTATTTATTATTATTATTATTTTTTTTTTCAAAAGTTGACTCCAAATGAGAGTCTATAGGTTCCACTAGAAATGGCAGTTTCTCATCGTCGACGTTTCAAATGAGCAATAAATGTCATTTTTCTCTATATTTTAAATATTCAGTTTTAAGAAAATAAAATATAGCAGAACCCAAACCTTCATTAACATGTTTTTTTACTCTGTTGCCTGTTCCTTTCACTGGGGTTCGTTCATGTCTTAAATAATTTTTGTTTTGGATACAATTTGTATTTACAAGTAATTTCTTTTAAATAATACACAAACCAAGATAAACAAACCATAGTTTAAATTTAGTAAATTTACTACTAGATAAATCTAATTATTTGAAATTAAGTAATTTTTGATTGCTTTCTTATATTTTAAAACAAATTTCCAGATTTTGCAGTTTGAAAAGTTATCTTACACCTACTCAATTTTCACAAAAAAATTAAATTATTGAAATAACCATTACTTTAAGTTCGTTACATATTTAGTTATTACTATTGCAATCAAAGCCATTGAAACTTCATTGAAAACTAAATTTCTCTAGCAATATTATATTTTCCCAACTTTAAATTTTCGAAATTACTTTGAATTTTTCATTTATAATATTATTTTGAAAAGTTACTAACAAAATCCTTATCGTAAAGCTTTCTTGCATAAATATATTTTTGCTGGAATTTAAATTTTGGAAATAACTATTAATTTTTTTAAAATTAAATTAAATCTATTTATTAATTTTTAAACAAAATGCGTCATACATAATAATACACAGAAAATATTTTACAATATAGTAAAACTATAATAATTGCAAGGATAATAATTTACATTATACATGAATAATATAGCAACAAATTATTTTTAACATATGAATTAGCACATTTAAAATAGACGGGGAAAAAATAGTCTCTTATATTTATTTTTAGCGCAAGTAATTATAATAGGGTCTGAGAAATGAGAATTATTTTCAAGAAATGTAATTATTTATACTTTAAATTTAGATGAAACGTTTTTTAGCTTTGCTTTAAATAAATAATTTAATTTTAATAATTTATTATCATTATTTATTATTTCAAATGGATAACTAGCAAAATCGTCGTTAATTTTTTTTTTTTTTTTTTTTTTTTTTTTTGCATCACTATATTTTTGCAATAATTTTAATTTTTGAAATTACTTAGTTTTATTATTATTTCAAGTCAATATTAAAAAACCCTTTATCGAAAAGTCTTTGCACATTATGCCTTGTTTACAATAAGCTATTTCTAATTGGAGTTGTTAAGTGAGCTCTATAAGAAATGTATGATCAAATATTTAAGAATTTCAATTAGAAAAAGTTCATTATTAACAAGGCATCACTTTATTTTTGCAATAATAGTTTAAATTTCTGACATAACTATTACTATTTTGCTATTATTTTTAATTTAAACAATATTTTAACTTCTAACACATTCTTTTTTGTAAAATTTTGTTGCATCACTCTATAGTTTTCCGACAATTTTAATATTTGAAATAAATATAAGAAATATAACTTTTGTTATTTTTATTATTATTTGAAGTTAATACAAACAAAATCTGTATTGAAAAGGTTTTCAACATAATTATATTTTTGCGAAGAATAACATTAATAATATAACCATTAGTTTTAAATAATATTTTGAATAGATACTAACATAATCCAGATTGGAATGTTTATAATAACAATAGGGATAATTTTATTTCATATTCTAAAAGAGGATATTGTGGATTTCTAATTTTTAAGTTCATTGAGTTTTTTTATTTAATTTTCGAAAGTCTCGAAATTACGTCACAGTTATCAATTTATGCATGTGGGAATATGAAAAATTTGCAGCCTGTTACGTCAATTCGTGTCTTTAAAAAATTAACTACAAATTCTTACAAGTTAGTGAACTCAAAAATTAAAAATTGACACATGCATCGATTCAGTACATTGTCCTCTTTTAGAATATGAAATAAAATTACCCCATAAAATTATGAGTTTTTTTCATTATATTATTTTAAATGGATTACTAGAGCAAAATCTTTGAATTCCATTTTTATTCTTGCATCACTATATTTTTGGAACAATTTAAAAATTTTAAGTAATTATTAGGCAGTTGTTATTATTATTGTAGGTAAATACAGACAATATCTTTATTGAACAGTTAGTTTCAGTACTATATTTTTGAAGCAATTTTAATAATTAAATTTACTCTTACTTTTCTTACAATTTTTTAAATTGATAATTTGGAAAAAATCCCAATTTATAAGTTTTCTTGCATTACTGTATTTCTAAATTTAATCCACGTATAATTAATCACTGTAGTTTTAATTTTTAATTTCTGCAGGTTAGAATATTTTTTTTTACTTATTTTATGTTTTATTAAATATATATATTTTTTATTTGATTACAGATTCTAACAAATTTATTAGCCTTTTTTTTTACGTCTCTATTGCTTACACAAATTAAAATTTCACATTACCATTTTAAATTTATTTAAATTCTTAAGTTAATTGATTTACCGTCGATTTACTATAAAATTTTTCTTAAACAGTTAAAAACACTAGTTTTGTAAGAATTTAAATGTTTGAAAATGTCTATTTTTAAAAAAATTAAAATTTATTTTAAATGTAAATCTAGAAAAATCCCCATTGAAAAGATTTCTTGCATTAATATATTAGCACTGGAATTTAAATTTTGAAAATAACTTTTATTTTTTTATTTATTTTTATTTTAACTGTAAATCAAATCAATTTATTGATTTTTCAAACAAGAACGTAATACATAATAATACATAAGTTTTTTTTTTTTTTTTTTATTATTTTTTTTTTTTTTATATCATAGAAAATCTTTGAGAAATGCAAGGATAGTAACTTACATACAACCGTAACAAATTATTTGTATCTTAAAACTTATGTCACATAAATTAGAAGAAAAAAAAATCTCATAATATATTTTTTTTGGTGCATATATTTTTAATAGGATTTTTGACATGATTTAAATTATTTTCAAAAAATTTTAATAATATATTTTTATACTACGTATGACTTATTAATGGATTAAGACTATAAGTTTATTAATGAAGTTGAAAGTCTTTTAGCTTTTATTTAAATATTATTTAAATTTATTACATATTTTTATATTATTTTTTTAAACATAACTAACTAAATCCTTATTGAAAAGTTTTACAGTATTACAATATTTCAGCAACAATTTAAAATTTTAAAAAAGCTAATACTTTAAAATAATATGTAAAATAATATTATATCATTATTTTAGATGCCAAACAAGCAAAATTTTCCTTATAATAAGAAATAACACATTTTATTAACCCAAGCAGTTCATAATAACATTGGCTGTTACTACATGCGTATCGCGTACTGTCTAATCATTATTTACAATATGTACATTAATATTTATATATCTACATTAATTAGACACCATTTACCTGACTATACATAGTAAAGGAACAATGGTTTTGACGCAGACAATAAGCAATTTCGGTCACATCCGTTTCCGTTTCGACTTACTACGCTTGCGCAGTAAGTCGAAACGGAAGCAGATGTGAGTAAAATGGCTTACAGTCAGCCTCAAAACAGTTGTTCCTTTATCAGTCATATGCAAAATATCGTAATTTAGTAAGTAAAAGTTTCTAACTTTGAGTGTGTGATGTATAAATCAGAGATGCGGGAATGTTAAGTAATCGTAACTACTCTAACTATAACTTTACCATACCATGTTACACGTAACCTAAAGTTACCACGTCAAGGTCGGTTATAGAAGCTCTTCAGTGATTGGAGCTTCAACTGAGAGTTTATAAATTACAGAGCTTACGTATTGTGTTTTTTTATAAAAACATAGATGGCTCTTATCAGCCATCAAATTAAACCGTCAGCTCTAAACGTAGGTGAATGAATTTTTAAAGATTTTTTTTTTTTTTTTTTTTTTTTTTGAAATCGTAATTATTTGTGTATGGTTGAAATAAAGAATCTCTAAAGTTTTTTTTTTTTTAAAATGATCATTGTTTTAAATAGGATATTAGAAGGAAATTTAGTATTTGTCATATTCTTTTTTCAATGCCCTTCTTTTTTTTTTATTTATATTAAATTTAAAATTTTATATATTTTTTATCTTTATTTAGTATTATTTGTCATCAAATACAGTAAAACCGAATAATACAAATTTTTACAGCAGATTAAGAAACAAAAATGATTTTTTACAATATTATGTATAAATTATAATTTACTTTTTTTAATAATAATAGCTTTGCACAAAAGTATTTAATTGTAATAATATACCATAGAAATTAGATGGTAAAAGAACGGCGAACGCTAGATAAGACGGGCCATCGAATTGCTATCACAGCTGGTTCTTTTACAAATAATAATCGCTGACCTTGAATAAAAAAAAAGGTAAATACCAGTAATAACCAGGTAATAATGTTCGTAATTTAACAAAAATGTTACGTAACTAGGTAAAGCCGCATCTCTGGTATAAATACAAGCCAAGCACTTCAATTTTGTCAATTTTAAATAAGGAAAAATTTATTCGGATAAAATATAATATCCCGAGCCATACGAAAATGCTGATAAAAGTTTGAGAAAGCCTTGATTAAGTGCTTATAAACATTTGATAGTAGTGTTTTTGTCTGATAATACATGGATAAAGGACTGATAGAGTTTGATAGAATTTTTTGAATCTAGGAGTAAAAACTGAAAAAAGTATGATAAATATATTATAAAGTATTGATAAAAGTTTGATAATTATAAATGACTGATAAACGTTTGATTATTTTTTTTTTTTAAATTTCAAACATCTGATAAAAGTATGAATATATAAACTTAAAAATAAAATTTGAAATTTTTCAAAAGTCTGATAAAAGTTTGATGACCTAACGGGAAATAAATTTGGAGGGGAACGCGAGGCGCCTCTTTTGGTAGACGAAACCGTTGAGGACTTAGAAAATTTTGGAGTGTACAGCAGGAGCAGAGGTAGCAGGCAGTAGCACAAGTCAGCCAGAGCAGTATGCACGCACTTTGTTAGCGCTTACATATTTCAATTAAAATTAAGCAGCAAGAAGCTTCACCTACTTGTAAGAGGAGCTTCATGTGGTCATCATGTTAATATATAGGTAAGTGACATGTTCACATTAATAATTATTTCAATATTTATTGTAATTAATTGTATTTCATGTGTTACAGCTAGGAAACCAACTTGATCTCAAGCTGTTACGATTACCGATGTGTGCGACTCATCCGCTCCTATAATCCGATGCATCCTTTGAAAAATAAAGTTTTTTTCTCTTATTAATTGAAGAATATCAATTAATAAGAATATTTTGTAATACAAGGCAAAATTGGCAACAATGTTATGACAAACATTGAAGTGGGTAGTGCTGGGTGGAATGTGGGATGAAGGGTACAGGAGGGAGGGAGGGGGAAGGGGGAGGGAAGGGAAGAGAAAAATGCATAATTATTTATCAGCTTTTTATCAGACATTTATCAGCTTTTCATCAGACATTTATCAGCTTTTTATCAAACATTTATCAGATTTTATTCAGAGTTTTATCAGCTTACAAGTCAAATTTCAATGTAAAATTTTACATGTATAAGCATAGGAGAAACGAAAAAATTTGTCCTATGCTTATACATGGTAATTTGACTGATAAAGGTTTGAAAAGTGTCGCATATAAGACTTTTATCAGACCTTTATACATATTTTATAATATCTTTATCAGTCAAAATTTATCAATGCTTTATAAATCATTTATCAGACTTTTTGTGTATCACGGGATTAACCAAATATTAAGTGGGTTTTAAATAATGTATTATTATATTCAAATTTCCAAGTATTGATGTGATACTATATATTTGACAAAAAAATTGAGTTACCTGTCGTTTGACCTTTTACGGTATCGCCCAGCTGCTTCTCCTCAAATGTGACAATGGGTGATACTTTAGGCATGCCCGATTTAAATCGACTGAGTTTTTTTGAGTTGAGTATAGATACTATCGTATATTTTTGCTGTAATGTACTATGGGCTATCCTTTCATATTGCTTATATATTTTAGGACCGAGAATGTCATGGAATTTCATGTGAGACCCCTTTCACATCGTTGCACTTTGACACCGTGTTTGTGGTGCCTAATGCATTGACTAGTATTAGAAAACGTCATTTACTCATATTTATCGCATAAATAAAATTGTATAAACTGAAAGCATTGTTCTCATATTCTTAATTGTAGTTTATTCAGACCTAGAAATAAGGTTTGAAGCTTTATTTGCTATTAAAAAAAGCAAAAATTGCTTTTTTTTCTATGCTAGCCTGTGTATTCCTGACCATTAAAATGGCGGCTTTTTAATATGAGTGCGGAAGTGGTCTTATAACTTTTTATAAAACAACAAGAAGACGCATGCCCCTTGCTAGTGCCACGTGTCATTCGTACTATAAATATTTCAGTGGTGGCAATATACTTTGACGTTGATATGTGTTGTGTTGGACATGTGTAGAAATAACGTAGGTGACTTTGCTAAGGAGGTTGTTGGGCAGCGTAGTTACCTCATATTTCTGAATTTAAGCCCTGGTGTTGTAACGATGATATACATATGAGTACGGTCATTACGTTAAGATATGCTCTGTTCATTCTTTCATGACTGTACCCACCGTGTTAAGTTCCTCTGTACATATAATGTTTAGCATTAACCGTCAAGTGAAGCAGTCTAATGGGTGTTGTGGGGAGAAGTCTAATCAGTGCATTGTGGGGAAGACTTAATTTAATGTAATGTGGGGTTACATCCGGGAGTGATGCCTAGCACCCTGTAGCAGCTACATATGGTAGAATATACATGTATTACGATAAACATACATGTATATACGGTGGTGGTTGTGTCTATTATAATTGTAGTGACTAATTGCTTAGTGGTAGTGACCTTAAGTTGACCTGTGTGAGAGAGATTTGTCCTAACTGCTTCAGTCAATTCAATATTTTTGTATCTCTGTGTCATAATAAGAGGAAGGTATGACATTCAGTGACCTTGAAATGACCTTGCTTAGTGATGTGAGCTGACCTATGTGAGAGTTTTGCCCAAACTGCTTCAGTCGAGGCAATATTTTTGTATCTCTGTGTCATAACAAGAGGGAGGTATGACCTTCAGTGACCTTGATTTGACTTTACTTACTAGTGGTGTGACCCTGATCTGAGTCTGACCTATGTGATAGAGATTTGTCCTAACTGCTTCAGTCAATTCAATATTTTTGTATATCTGCAGTTAACTACACGTGTCATAATAACTTAGAATTATGACTTTCAGTTGACCTTGCATAGTGATGTGACCTTCATTTGATCTTGCTTAGTGGTGTGACCTTGATCTGACCTATGTGAGAGAGATTTGTGATAACTGCTTCAGTCAAGTCAATATTTTTGTATCTCTGCAGACCCGTTTCATATCCTTTCGCTTTGACGCCATGTTTGTGATGCCTAATGCATTGGTCAGCATAGGGAAAACGTAAGTTTCATGCATTTTTTGCAAAAATTAAACTTTATATTAATTGAAAGCATTTTTCTCATCTTTTTCTAGCTTATTAAGACCTAGAAATAACCAGGGGCGGATCCAGGAATTGTGTTTGGGGGGGGGGGCGATGTACTAGAAAATTAACAATGTAGGACCGGGGGGGGGGGTTAGCGCGCCGCAGGCGAAAAATTTTATTTGGCCACGCCCCTTTTTGGAAAATATTGCAAAATTAGTATGCCTTTGAAAAAATATTCTTGAATTGCAAAATTTTTGATTTGGTAGTTTTTTTTTTTTTTTTTATGTAAGCAAAAAGAAAAAAGTAAAAGTTGGACAAATGATTTCTGAAATATTTTCTATTTTCATCTCTTTGTAAAATTATTAATGTTATTTCACTGAAAAAAAAAAAAAAAAAAAAAACATGAAAAAAAAAGAGAGCAAAATTTAAATAAATTATTAATATTGTGTATTATTTTATTATTATTAATTTATTTTTTATTATTTTTTTTTTTTATACACCAATTTACTAAAAATTGTTTTGCAATTTTTCAAACTATTATCGATATTGTAAAACATAAAACTTATATTTGGATGGAAAAATATTTTGAGATAAAAATTATAAAATTTACATTAAAGTTTATATTTTTTTTTTTTAGTTCTTATCGCGAGCAAAATATTTCGTGGATGTCCAATTATTAACAGAACTACATCTTTGATATATTACCCTGATGACATGACAACTACGGGATGTTAAAAAAATTATTTTTTGTTATACTGTATTTACTGTCGTCAGGATTCAAACGCTTATCCAGCAATAAAAGTTGCGCCGAAGGCGCAAAAAAAATTTTTTTCGACTAAATTTTTTTTAACTTTTGCTCATTTTTTTCCACCCACGTGGGCCGTTTGGGGGGGGCGGTCGCCCCCACCGCCCCCCCCCTGGATCCGCCCCTGGAAATAACTTAATAAGGCTTCGATTGAGGTTTAAAGCTTTGTTTGTCATTAATAATAATAATAAAAATGTCGTTTGCCCGATGCTGGCCGTTGTATTTCTAAATCCTAACCAACAAAATGATGACTTTTAAATATAAGTGGAAGCTGTATATACATAAACATATTATATGGCAACATTATGAACATTTATTCATTATAGATTTATTATTATTATACTAAAAATTTATATGTTAAAAAGAAAACGAGCATCTACAATAAATGCTTTATTAAATAATATTTAATATATTAATTATAATAATTATTATTATTTATTAATATTTATATTTATTAATTATATTACGTCTAACAAATTATTTTGAGTACAACAATTATTTATGAATATGATGTTTCAATGAAGTTTGACGATTTAAAAAAGTCTTAACAATTTTCTGTTTAAAAATACGTAAAAGTATATCAACATAGTAATTCTCATTGACATTTCTCTGGAATCGGAGAAGTTATATTCTCAAAAATCACAAAATATTTTTTTGTTTCCTCTTAGGCATACTGTTAAATTAGGGGACCCTTTAGCTTTTCCTGCGTTTCCGTACGCGCTATTGACTAATAAAGAAAAAACTGTTTTGAGGCTGAATTTAAGCGAAGTCACTCACATCCACTTCCGATTCGACGTACTGCGCATGCGTAGTAAGAAGCAATGGAAACGAATATGACAGAATTCGCTTAAAATGAACCTTAAAACAGTTGTTCTTTATTAGACAATACCAATAAACTCTATTTCGCAATATTTATATTATATAATAATGATTGATGCAAGTGTAGCATATTAAATTACGCATTTTTTCTGTTTCAGTGCTGAGAACATGGCTGTTATAAACCTCTTCATATTTTTACCATTACTTTTCTTATTTACTCATGTTCAGTGCGATCAAGGCATCCAGACCGTTAATTTCTGTAAGTTAATTTAAAGAAATAATAAAAGCATACTTAACCTTTTTACTAAAAAAATAAAAAAAAAGGGATATGGAAATAACTTGTATTTAAATATAGTTTTACATGAAATCTCTATCTGATTGCATTGTATGGCCAGAAGACTACAAATCTAGTGAATAAAAAAAAAAATGGAAAATGAATTGTGTTAATTTGTTGGACCATTTTGCAACTAAATTTTATTTTTTAAATATATATATAATATATATATATGATATACAGGGTGTTTATAAAAAAACGCACGATTTAAATCTTAAATTTAGACATGAAGATAAGTGAGAAAAATAATGTTTTATACATCAAATGAAAGCCTCAGTTTTGACATTTTTAAAAATGTGCACAGTTTTATTTTTCGTCAAATCGTTTATTTTTTATTCGCGAAATGGCGCAAAATGTCAAATTGCTAAAACGCCCACCTTTTTTCTTGCATTTTCAAGCGTGTTTTTTTTCCAGTAAGCGAAAACATAAAATGTTTACTGATCAACACAAGGCACAGTGCGTTCTTTGGTATGAAAATTCAATGTCTCCTACGGCAGTTCAAAGGACATATCGTGTTTCATATCAAGTGGATCATCACCACGTACCTTCTCACAAAACGATATTCTGGGGTTCAGAGAGAGGTGAATGTTTGGTGCTGTGTTCTCTTTGATCGCATTATTGGACCATTGTTCTTCCACGAGGCTACAGTATGGTGGAATTCTTACCTTGACATGTTACAAAACTACGCTGTACCTCAGCTGCTTCAAGCTCAGAAGGAATGGGGCTTTGACTTGACATTCCAGCAAGACGGCGCTCCACCGCACTGGGCACAAGCGGTTAGAGAGTACCTAAACCAAGTCTTCCCAGACAAGTGGCTGGGTAGCGATGGACCAACCGCATGGGCTCCAAGGTCTCCTGACCTAACACCACCTGACTTCTTCCTCTGGGGATACGTGAAAGATGTCGCATTTAAAACTCCAGTGCGAAATATCAGAGACCTCAAGCAACGCATTACTGCAGCTATCCACTCAGTGACACCAGTACGTGGTGATAATCAACTTGATATGTAACACGATATGTCCTTTGAACTGCCGTAGGAGACATTGAATTTTCTTACCAAAGAACGCACTGTGCCTTGTGTTGATCATTAAACATTTTATGTTTTCGCTTACTGAGAAAAAACACGCTTGAAAATGCAAGTAAAAAGGCGGGCGTTTTAGCAATTTGGCATTTTGTACCATTTCGCGAATAAAAAGTAAACGATTTGACGAAAAATAAAACTGTGCACATTTTTAAAAATGTCAAAACTGAGGCTTTCATTTGATGTATAAAACATTATTTTTCTCACTTATCTTCATGTCTAAATTTAAGATTTATATCGTGCGTTTTTTTATAAACACCCTGTATATATATATATATATATATATATATTATGTATATTTATATAATAATAAAAAAAAATTGTGCAAAGTTACAATTAAAAATACATAAATATGTAAATATTTTGTAATAACATTATTAATATATTTTAAAATAATTTATTTTAAATATAAATATTAAACAATGTGAATTCAAGGTTAATACTAAATGAAAACTTGGAGTCCTTCGAGCATTCATTCCAGATTCATTCTCTTCTGTTCTATTATTTACATAATCAGTGTGCATCAGATAATTCGATTTATCATTAAACCAATTGAGATAAATAATGAAAATTAAACCAGAACACATTGAATTTACGCGAAATTTTAAGCTATTCAGAGCGTTCTATAGTGCATTCTGCACAAGTAAAAAAAAAAACATTTTGTAAATTTACGAAAAATTGTTTTGCTTTTCTGAAAGCTGCACATAAACGTGGGTAAAATTTACAACTGTCAAATAGTGTTTTTTTGAAGTCTTTACAAATATTAAAGTTTTTCATTGCTATTTGTTAACGTTTTTAATTTATATTAATTTTTAATTGTCTATTTAAAGTATTAATATTTAGTATTTCTGTATTATTATTTAATGTATTTATTCTGCGTTTAGTTATAGTTTTTTGTTTGCCATGCAGTGTTTGTAAATGACGAAGACAATGAAGTTGCCAGCAGAGCGATCGAGTCAGCTCTCACTTACATCAGTCGTAATCCTCAGTTGTCAGTCAGGGTTGGTAGAGTTGACAATGTCACCATGAACGTCACTGATGGACAAATATTACTGGATGCACGTAAGTTTTATTATAAAATAATACATTTATTTTTGTTTTGTCTTCTTATTCTACTTTTTTTTTTCAAGGGAACAAATATTATGTCTAAGAAAGTTTTAAAATCTTCTAAAAAAAAATAATTTTATAATAATAATAAAAATATATATAATGTTTTTTAAAGTAAAAGATCTATTATCTTTATAATAGGATACAAAATGTAACTATGTATATCCTTGTGTTTTTTTTTTGTTTTTTTTTATTATTATTATTATTATTTTTTGCTATAACTTTTTATTTCTCTTACGATTCATATGTCAATTTCAGCAAAATATATTAATTGCAATATTAATTATGCCATACAATATAGTAATGGAAGGAACCATGATATAAATAGCATAATAATATGATATAACATTATAATATATAACACACATTCATTGTTATTTAGTTAATTTATATTTATCCATAATAGTATTACTTATTGTGTTACCATATCATTTATGGTGCAGTACTTCATTTACAAATCCTCATTTATTTAAAATAATCACTTTAAGGTATTACTAGTATAGCTAAAACGATACATTTTAGCAAACAAGTAACAATAGCTGTATGTTAAAGCCATAGACCACATAAAACAACATGTTCTTTTTAATGAATAAACACGAAATGGGATCTTCAAAACTAATTACAATTTTTACCAGAATGTTAATGTGGCCCCACGAGAGAGCTTGAAAAAACTGTAAAGTATGCAAATTGCGTAAAAATTCATTTTTATGACGTCAGAAACATGCGAAAAATAGTATGAAAATGTTGTGCGGGTTGCATAAATCGAATTTTCTGATCACTGCTACGTGGCTTTTGTTTGGTTTTGAGACAAACTAATGTTATTTTAGTAAATCACATCAAGTCTTTTGTGATATAAATGCTTATGTTTTTCTCTGGTCTATTCCTTAAAGTTGAAATTATTAAAAAATAACCAAAAGAACCTAAATTAGCTATTGTTAATAATTGCCCAATTTTTTTTTTCTTAGCTACTCATATTAATAACTCAAAAGAATTTATCTAAAATAAGTTAGGATTTGTAACTGAAGTAATGTACCCTTGTTTTAGAGTATTATTATTTATTGTTCGAATTTTAAAATTGCATATAATATTTATACTATTATATACCTACTGTATGTACAGCACAACTGTTATTTAATATGTAATGTGGTCACAATACTGATACTGTATACGATATATTTGACCATGTATTTATATAAATTATGTTGCTAAGAGGAGTGAGAAAAAAAATTTTGAACTTGCATAAATATTTGTAAGTAAAAGTACTGCAGATTATTTTGTTTCTTCGACATTATTTTAAATTACTCAATTACAATGCAATCACAATAAATTCTTGTAATTTCTATTTTCAAACTGTAAAAAAATATTTCAAAATTACTTATTAGTTATTTTATTTCAGAATATACGTTTAAAAGTATTGAAGTTTTATTATGTAAATATCATGAAAGTTCATTAAAAAGAAAAAATAGAAAACATTATAAAAAAAAGTAATGATGCTATTTTATTTCTCTCTCTCTCTCTCTCTCTCTCCTGAAATGCTGTGCAGTTTGCGGTGCATACAGTGAGAGCTTAGCCTCTGGACAACCTCCGCAATTTATCCTGGACACCACATTAAGCGGTGACAGTTCCGAGACAGTGAAGGCATTCAGCTTGGCGCTTGCAATTCCTACTGTGTCTGCGTCATATGGACAAGAGGGGGATATCAAGTAAGTTACTATTGCGTCAATAAAAATGATTTTGAAACCTGAAATCATTATTTATGTTGGAAATTTACGTAAAGTTAAAAAAAAAATTATTAATTATTTCATAACACCAAAAAATTATTTCTCAAGGAAATGACAAATAACCATAAAACATATTTCCAGTTTCTGAAATAATGAATGAATGAAATAATGGACGAATGAACGAATGAATGAATGAATGAATACAGAACAACAATAATAATTTTCATAACAGAGATATTGTTTCTGGTAATCTCTCTGCCTTTTAATGTTATATGGACTGATAAAGAAACAACTATTTTGAAGCCGACTATAAGCAATTTCGTTCATATCCGCTTCCGTTTCGACTACTGCGCATGCGTAGTAAGGAGAAACGGAAGCGGATATGACCGAAACCACTTATAGTCGGCCTCACAACCGTTGTTCCTTTACAAGTCAATAGGGTGTATTCATTTATGTTAAAGACAACGCCATGTTGGATCACTCAATAACATGGTCCGTATAGGAAAATGACTCCTTTTGACAGTTTAAAAATACTAAGCAATATTTTTGAGAGCATTATTACTGCTAATAAGTTGAATTAGTATCTCAAGTATACGAGGAAAATATTAATAACAAAAAAATTAACCAATTTCCCAAAGAAAATAGCTATAAATGAAGTTTGTCATAATACAAGTAAGCATATTATGCTTAGCAATGTCATTCATTACTCCAGTATGGCGTCCAAGTGCATTAAATATGACGTCATGTGCATACACCCCATAGAAAAATAAATCAATAAAAATGTGTTTTCAGACAATGGCGAGACCTGGATGACGAGCAACAAAAGTACCTGATTCAGGTTCAACCACCCGGAGATTTGATACCTTCAGCAATCAGGTCTTATGTCTTGGCACAAAATCTCAGTAATGCTGGCATTTTATTTGATGATACTTTTGGTAAGTAGTGACTAGAGAACTTTAACAGAGAAGCGACATCCCCATGTTTTAGGCAGACTGCAACACTCAACAGTTTTAACTTTTAACTTGGCAACGTTGCTTTTAGAGACACCAATCAGAGGCCAGAAGTGGCTGATTTGAGGCACCAATCAGAGAGTGCGCTATAGTAATTTCGTCTGCAGCGTTGCCAAGTTTAAAGAAATGAGTGTTGCGGGTCTGCCTAATATATTGGGATGCCACTTCTTTGTTAAAGTTCTCTAGTAGTGACAAATTTATGTTTTATTTTGTCCCTTCATGATAAAATTTTAATGCTTCTTGTCGCTGTTTTTTTTTTTTCGTTGTTTGTTTGTTTGTTTGTTTGTTTGTTTGTTTGTTTGTTAATTTTTGTTTATAGGGTGTATGCATTCTTTTGTTATAGTCAACGCCATGATGCATCTCTCAATAATATTTACCGTAAAGAAAGGTCTCACTGAAGCGGTTTAAAAATACTTGTTAGTTAGCAATATTTTTGAGAGCATTGCTGTTAATAATAACATATTTTTGCCAATTTCCTAATAGAAAATAGTTAAAATCAAAGGTTTTCCTAAGGTGAGAAATGTTCTTTTTTGGCTCCGTATAGCGTCGACGAGCATTCAGTATTACATCATACGAAAATACCTTATAATTATATTCATATTATACACATCTGCTTTATGATTTCATAAATATTGTGTGAGTTAATTACATTTTTGTAATTATTTAGTTCTTATTTAAAGACATTAAAGAAATTCAATATTTTTGAGAGCATTGATGCTGTTAAATATAATGTATATATTTTCCAATTTTGAAATAGAAAATAGTTAAAATCTAAGTTTTTCGTAAGGTGAGAAATTTTTCTTTATTGGCACAGTATGGCGTCGAAGCGCATTCAGTATTACATCATACTAAAATACCTCATGTTTATTATTATACATATCTGCTTTATGATTTCATAAATATTTCACGTGGTTTTCTGTGTAATTTAATTACTATTTAGTTCTTACTTAATGACAGCAAGAGAACTTAATAAAAAATTACTCTTTACAAGTATAGCTTATTGTAATAAGTTATAATATTTAATTTATAAATAATTATTTATAGCAAACTATCAAAAGTAAATAATAAAAAATTAATTTTATGTTTTAAATATTACTTATTATCATGTTATATTCTTTATAAACAATAAAACAAAAATTTTTATATTTAAATTTAGGTAACAATTTAATTATTGTATACATTTTTACCGTTTTTAAAAAATTATATAAAATAATTTATTAATTTTTCAATCTATAAATAATTTTTGCCAAAATATTGTGCAAATAAAATAAAATTACCTGATATTGATTGATTACACGTCATCACCGGTGACAATTATTGTTATGTTCTGATAAGCCTTGTTTTAATATTGATTAAATTGATTTTTTTCATAATTCTATGTATTAACTATAATTTTAAAAGCTGGTATTGTGAACCTGCTTTAAAATTTTTAGGTAATGTAAGTTAATAACTGCGCATTTCATTCGTCGTTTCCGAATTTGCCGGATCGCCAAGAAAAGGCACAGACCATTAAAAAAAAAGCGTTTGACTTATATAAATATCATTAGTTTGTCTGAAAACACAACTGTAGCGCCATAAAAGTGATCAGAAAATTTTAATTTATGCAACCCAATTTATTACTTCAGCATGGCATCCAAGCGCATTATATATAACGTCATGCGTATACACCCTATACAAATGTACACAAAAGAAGATTAAAAATATTTGTTACAAAATAATTTCCTCACTTTTCCCACTGTTGTTGTAGAAATGGATCACAAGTACAAGAGCTTGCTGCAGAACATACCGTGTCGTCACGTGATAACACGTGTTGCTTACAACGTGCGAGAACAGCTGGAGAGGCTCAGAGAAGTCGAGATCACAAACTTCTTTATCCTGGGTCGATTGAGTACCATTAAATCCGTGCTAAATGCAGCGAATACTGGACAGTTCTTTAATAGGAAATATGCTTGGCATGCATTGACACAGGTAAGTGGTTATTGATTGATTGATTCATTCATTCATTGATTCATTGTCTGACTTACTGATTGAATCATTGATTGATTGATTTATTGTATGACTGATTTACTGATTGATTGAAGCACTGACTGCCTGAGTTGATGATTGATTGATTCACCGATTGATTGATTAGTTGATTGATTGATTGACCGAGTGACCGACTTATTGATTGATTGGTTGATTGATTATATTGCAGGACAGCGGCACACTCCGATGCTCATGCTCCAATGCTACCATCTTATTCATGCGGCCAGTACCAGACGTAAAGCTAACACAAAGACTGGCGTTACTCAAAGTACAGTTTGGTTTGCCTGATGACAGAGAGATTACTGCGGCCTTTTACTTTGATATGGCTTTGAGAGCAGTTCTGGCTGTAAGGTAAGAAGTTACAAAATAAACTTAACGGCATCCATACACCAGAAAAACACATGAGAACTTATATCACAAAACACTTGATGAGACTTACATAAAGTACATTAGTTTGTCTCAAAACTCCGTTGCAGTAATAATTTTTTTTGATTTATGCAACATGTACAACATTTTATACTAATTTTTGCCTGTTTCTGACGTCATAAACAGGAATATTCACGCAAATTGCATACTTTATACAGTTTTTCCACGCTCACTATCGTGGACTTATATTAAAGGCGTAGAACACCTTGAAAGCAAATGTTGTGTAATATCCTAGCAAACCTAAAAATCAACGTTGGTTTGGCCGGAGTCATTGATTTCTAATTTATTCTCCATACAGAAAATTGCGCGAGTGGGCACTGGCGTCACAACTCACTTGTTTTACGCACGCGTGGATCAGACGAGCTGTGACGTCAGTGCCCGCTCGTGCCATTTTAAAAATGGAAAATAAATTAGCAATCAATGCCTTTGGCTAAATCAATGTTGATTTTTTTCGAGAGTTAATAATGACCAATATAGCCATCTCTTAATCAAAATTGAAATTAAAGTCTTTGAGGGCTGACGCATCAAATCGTGTTAGCTTTTTAAGCGCGGCCTAGAGAAATGAGTCAAATTAGAAACAAAATTGACCCTCAGAAGTAAAAAAATTGGAAATATCATTATTTGTTAATTATTTAAAGTGATTTAGCTAGAATATTTTTATTGCTATTTACTGAATTTTTTTGGAAGAACTTATAATTTTTTTTTGGAAATAGTTAGTCTCTAAACTGACTGTGTAGTCGCCCCCAGGCTATCCCTGCGTTTTCGTGTTATTATTTTTTCCCTGCAGAGGCAGCGCTGTTTTTGTTGACTATGTACTCTCGATTATGTTTGTTAGGATATTATACATTTTTTTTGTTTCAGGCGTTCTACGTCTTTAACATGCTGGTAAAAATTGTCATCAGTTTTGTAGGTCCCACTTTGTGTTAAATAATTAAAAAGCACATAATTTTTTATGTGTTCTATGCCTTTAATTCTCACTGATAATTGATTTCAGATCTATGCTGGACAGAAGTGATTGGCCTCTTGACATGGAACACACTCAGTGTGCAGAGTATCGTGAAGATAGACCGGTTAAAAGAACCAATTTGGATTTACGCATGGCTTTTAAACAGGTACTTTATCTCATACTACTTTTATTTATTTATCAATTTTCTTTAACTTTCTTTACTAATTTTTTATACATTCGAAAATATTTTCCAAGTGTTCACACGCAAAATATTTTTTAAGATATAGTATAGAACACATTAAAAACCTTCTCAAATAACAGATAATATAATAACATACCTGAAAATGAACGTGTATTTGGCTGGAATCATTGATTTCTAATTTATTTTCCATTCACAACATAACAGTTGAGGGTTTGTAACGTCACAGCTCATCTGGTCCACGCACGCGTAAAACAAGTGAGCTGTGACGTCATAACCCATATTTATAATTTCATATGAATAGAAAATAAATTATGATTCAGTGATCTCGGCCAAATCAATCTTGATTTTCAGGTATATTAGGATATATTTCAAGTTTTGTGTTTAAAGTGTTCTACGACTTCAGGCTTTATATGGGAGCATAATATCAAAAATTTCTATTAAATTTCAGATCCAAGAGCCAGGATCATACGCACGTATGGAAGTTGGACGTAATGGACGTAGTTATCTTGCATTCTCATTACGACTTGAGAAAGTTAACGTGGTTTCTGGTAGGACTCAAGAAGCCGAAGATCTTGGTTCATGGCCAGCTGGAATAGAATCAGGCCTAATTGTGAGAGAGCCACGTAGTTTGGCAAATCTTACTTCAATCACTGTATATCGTATCGTCACTTCTGTGGTAAGTATACCTAATGATTGTGATCTAGTTAAAATAGAATCAGGCCTGGCTGTTATAGAGGGCCATTAACGTGGCAAATCTTACATGTATTACAGTATATCGCATCGTTTTATTTTAATTCATTCTTAAAAAAAAATTTCATTGAAAAGCTTGTACACAGTTTTGCAATGCTATTAAGTGTTATATCATTAATAATTATGACGTCACAAAATATTGAAAATTAACGATAAATACGCAAATTACGTCACAACCGTTAGAATCATAATGGGATACAAACTACATGGCCGTTACAAATTTACATTTTTTAATTTCGTCTTCGGTCCCAACCCCCAATGCTTAAATGCTGTCACTAACGTATTTATCATTAAAATTTCGATGCTTTTAGTGACGTCATAACCGTTTACTTCACAATACTTTAAGTATTGTAAAAGTGAGTGCAAAATTTTCAGCGATAATTTTTTTTAAAGTGTACCTATTAAGCATTATCGTGTCCTACTTAAAATAGGTCCAGTTAAGACCTGGTTGTTAAAGAGAGCCAAGAAATTTAGTAAATCTTACACTTTATTTAAGAAGACTAGCACACAAAAAATATTTATATATTAGGAAGTAATTTTAATTTAAATTCTACATAAAAAATGAAATTTTCATGAATCGATTGATATGTGAATTTCCAATTTTTGATTTAATAAATACTTCTAATTTGTTTTTGAAATTTGAAAAATGACGCCACAGGTGGTAGCCTATATGCATGTGGGCATACAAAAAAGTTGCAACCTGAGATGTCATTTTGAAACTTTCAGAAATTTATTAAAAATACTAGAAGAACTGGAAAAAAAAAAAAAAAAAAAAAAAAAAAAACGCTGATCTATCAAATCAGAACAATGTCCTCTTTTTAAATATGCAATAATATTACCCACCACATTTTTTGTAGTCTTCCTCATTAGACCAGGGTATATAATTTTTGGAGAACGTTAACATTTATTTTAACCCCCTCTTCCTTCTAGAAAGCGCCATTTGTGATGCACATTCCTGAAGAAGAGCAAGCTGAAAATCAAGGTAGAAAGTTCCGAGGTTACTGTATCGATTTGATTGAGGAGATTCGCAAGATCGTTGGCTTCGAGTACGAGATTTACGAGGCTCCAGATCATAAGTTTGGTACCATGGACCCTAATGGCAATTGGGATGGAATGATCAAAGAACTCAAAGAAAAGGTAAAATTAAAATAATATATATATATTTTTTATAAAACAATCTCTTACACTATACTATGTACTTATTTACTTATTAAAATTAAGAGTTCATAATTTTAATAATGTCATAATACGAGTATATGGTATATTAAATTAATAGTTAAAAGAAATGTTTCTTAACATAGTGTGTTATTTTCATCAAAGGTTCAATTGAATTTTTATTATTTTATTTATTTTTACTTGTTTTACTCTTTAGAATTTCTTGAGCTTATTATTCAACTTAAGTTAAAAAAAATAAAAAGGTAAAAATATATGATTGCAATCGTGAACAATAAATTTTATAAAAACTTAAAATTTAGCCTTTTTAAAAATCACTTGTGTAGATACGAATGATTTTTGTAGAGGCATTTTTTAAGCAAAATATCACGCTGTACCAATTTTTTCTGGACGCTTAAGAAATTGAAATTTTATTGCGTTAAAATATTTGTTTCTTGCTACTATTTTATGTTTTTGTGTTTGTTTTATACTCTATTTATATTCAGTGTACTGCTACTCAAAAAATAACAATTATGAATTTATTTTTGTTTTTTGCAGCGCGCCGACGTAGCATTATCCGCACTGTCAGTTACGGCAGAACGCGAGACAGTGGTTGATTTTACAGTGCCGTATTACGACCTGGTTGGCTACAGTATTCTGATGAAACGTCTAAGTCAACCTACTTCACTGTTCAAGTTTCTTACAGTCTTGGAAACAGACGTTTGGCTTTGTATTTTAGCTGCTTACTTCGTTACAAGGTACCTGGGGCTTAGGTGCAAATCTAATTTTGTGCACTTTATATAAAGTTATCAGTGTCATCAATATAAATGCAATTTCCTCAAAATTTATTTTCTTCAATGTAAAAATGACAATTGACTATTAAAGGAACGGCTGTTGTGGAGCTGACTATAAGCATTGTCGTTCACATCCGCTTCCGTTTCTACTTACTACGCACGTCAAAACGGAAGTGAATGTAAGGTAAATTGCTTAAAGTCAGCCTCAAAACAGTTTTTTTCTTTATTAGTTACTCAATAATAAATGTTAAAATGATTAAAAAAAATGAATGAATGAATGAATGAATGAATGAATGAATGAATGAATGAATGAATGAATGAATGAATGAATGAATGAATGAATGAATGAATGAATGAATGAATGAATGAATGAATGAATGAATGAATGAATGAATGAATGAATGAATGAATGAATGAATGAATGAATGAATGACGTATTTATTTTGTCCATGTAAAGTTCTCAAATTAGTTATGATCTATATGTTGCAGTGTTCTGATGTGGATATTCGATCGCTGGAGTCCTTACAGTTATCAAAATAACAGAGAAAAATACAAGGAGGACGATGAGAAACGAGAGTTTAATCTTAAAGAATGTCTTTGGTTTTGTATGACGTCACTCACACCTCAGGTAAAGTTCTTTTGAAAATTAAAAAAAATCTCAATAGGACTTATTATAATAGCGCGCGGGGAAATGCGGGGAAAGCTATGGGTCCCCTAATTTAACATTACGATTAGGAGGAGAAAGTCGTATTTATTTATTTTATTATTACTATTATTTTTCTGCGATATTTGAGAAAAGTTCTCCAACGATTCCATAGATTTTGAAATACGAAATTCTATAGACATAATTTTACGCATTTTAAAGCTTATAAAATGTATTTGATTTTTTTTTATTTCCGATAATCTCCATTCAAAATAGACTTTATTGCAAAAAGAAAACAACAACAACAACACAAAATTGTGTGTAGGTACTAAAATTTTTATAACCAAGACAAGGGGATTTTTTTTAAACATAATTAATTGGGAAGGAAGAAAATAGTAATTAAATAATGAAAAAGAAATCAAGATACAATCAAATAAAACATACTACAATTTTTTTTTTCAAATCACTTTTTTGGAATCACTATAATATAATAATAATCATAAATATCTCTCTTTTGTGGTTTTACTAACTTAAATTTAATAATTTAGCACCTGGTTGCTATGCAACTTTTTCAGCACACGTACCATGCAATTTGCATACTCTGCCCCTGTATATGTATTCTAAATAATATTGTAGTTCAAACTGTAGTGGAATAAAACAAGACTTTCTTTACTTCTATTTTTGATTATTTCTATTTATTTTATTATTATTTTTTTGGGTATATTTACGTATACCCCTATTTTTTTATTTTTGGCGAATATAGATAATCATGCACATTAAAAAATACATACTGTATGTATATTTGTCACAAAATTTTACATATTTGTGATTTTCTTATGTTTTCTGAGGTCTTGGTAGAAATTGATGCTTTTGACCATAAAAAGAAAATAAAAATTAATTTAAAATTTCTTGTTTGATGGTTCCATTCATTTGGATTTATTGATTGATTGACAGATGACAGATGGTTCCATTGATTGGTTGATTGATCGATCAATTGATTGATTGATTACTGTACACAGGGTGGTGGCGAGGCTCCTAAGAACCTGTCAGGACGCCTGGTAGCTGCTACATGGTGGCTATTTGGTTTCATCATTATTGCGTCATACACGGCTAACTTGGCAGCTTTTCTCACAGTTTCACGTCTAGACACTCCGGTCGAATCTCTCGCTGATTTGTCCCAGCAATACAAGATTCAGTATGCGCCACTCAATGGCTCTGAAGCTATGATTTATTTTCAACGTATGGCAGGCATTGAACATCGGTTTTATGAGTAAGTTATTTGTTTGTTTTTTCCATCGTATTAAAAAAAAAAAGAGTATAGAACATCTTGTAGAAAAGAATGTCTAATATCCTAACATACCTAAATATCAACGTTGATTTGGGCTGAGTCATTAATTTTTTAATTTATTATTCATTCACAAAATGGCAGATGCGGGTTTATGACGTCACAGATCACGCATGGAAACAGGCTAGCTGTTATGTCATAAACCCGCTTCTGCCATTTCATGAGTGGAAACTAAATTAGAAATCAATGACTCCGGCCAAATCAACGTTGATATTTAGGTATTAGATATGTTTTTTGTTCAACGTGTTTTTTGCCTTAACACTTTTTTTTTTATTGCTTTCATTTATTATTAATTTTTTTTTAAGTTTTTTAATCAACAAAAAAAAAATAATAAAAAGAGGCATAATGCAAATAACATGTATTTAAATGGAGTTTGTTGTTAACTGAAATATCCATCTGAATGCATTGTAAGGCCATTAAAGTCAATAGAAATCAATGTTTAAGATAGTATAGGGTACCGACCTTATATCTCAAAAACTGGAAGGGTTTTGAGGCTAAAGTTGGTGTTATTGAAATTTAAAGATATTTGACAGTCCCGAAGAAAAGAAAACAATATTGAATTTAACATTGGGTCTTTTGAGCTTAAAATTTCAACAAATCATATTAAATTATTTTGCACGCTGACCCCACCAAAATTTGTATATATTTGGAATGGTCTAAAGCTGAAGTATCATTGTGGAAAATTTCAGATTTTTTTGACGATAAAGAATTTGAGTCTAATGGCCAACGTCAGTACCCTACTCCCTTTCGTGTAAAAAAAAAAAAAAAAAAAAAAGAAGAAAAAGAAAAAGACCTCCCAATGAACATTTTTTGTTGTCATGTTTTAGGATTTGGAAGGACATGAGCTTAAACGACAGTTTGTCACCAGTGGAGAGATCTAAACTTGCAGTTTGGGATTATCCCGTTAGTGATAGGTATGGATTCTTTATCTTTATAGCATCAAAGAAGCTGAAGATAACGTAAGGTATCAACTGCACATTTCGTCCGTCTTTTCCGAATTTACCCGATCGCCGAGATCTATTCCCGGTAAAAGTTTAACTTTTCAAAAAAAAAAAAAAAAAAAAAAAAAAAATTTCACACGATATATTTTTCCGCCACCAAAACGTCAAAAATACCGGAAATAAAGAATTACATCTTGCAGATGACGAACGAAATGCGCAGTCGTTACCTTACGGTATTGTCGAGTTTCGTTGTGTACTATACTGTGGTTGTGTAGCATCAACTTAAAATTTACTCGTAAAAAAATATATATACTAAAACAGAAGAGAACAAATTGAAAACAAAGTAATAAAAATTCTATCAACCGGTTCAACTCATATTTTAAAGCCACCTTTATCGTGGACAGAAATGTACCCCTTTGCACATCCTAGCGCTTTGTCGCCATGTTTGTGGTGCCTAATGCATTGTCCAGCATAGGGAAAACATCATTTCTCCTAATTTTTACAGAAAAAAAAAGCGAATTTTTCTCACATTCTCATTCTCATACTATAGCTAAGCTATGATTGAGGTTTGAAGATTCTTTTGCTATTAAAAAAAAAAAGAGTTTTTTTCTTTGCTGGTCTATGAATTCCTGACCAACAAAATGGTGACTCGTAAATATGTGTGCAACTGGTCTATACACAGGCCACACGGATAAAAATAAATATACGTAATAATTATGCTAGCTCATTTTTAGCACAATTTATTCTATACAGCAAAATTTATGCTATACTACATAATAACTACGAATGATACATAGCATTGATATTATTTCTTATAGCATAAGTATTTATGTTGTAATGTATCAATATTTATGCTAAAATGACATAAATACACCATAAATTACGTTATTTATTCATTCTGTGAAGCGAAGCATTGGAAAAACGCCATTTGCGATACTTCCGCGTCAAAGTAGAGTATCTGCACTTTCCACAGTGGAGCATGTGCAATGTTAAGTAAATGGCCGCTTGTCCACGCACCACGCTGCGTGGAAAGTGCAGATATTCTATTTTGACGCGGGAACATCAATTTGTTTTGTTAAATAGCAAACTTAGCTTCAAACCTCAATCTAATACTTTTTTAAGGTCCCAATGTGAAAGAAAATTTTGAGAAACATGCTAACTTTGCAATAGAAATTTTTTTATGTAAAAAATAAGCAATATGATGTATCCCTTATATCCTCTTCAGTCCCCGACTTTTTAAAAAAATTATTTCAGTGTCGTATAGTTAACCACGTTTTTGTGCGGCTCTCAGAATGACAAAAATATGTTTCTTTTGTCAAAAAGATTTTCTTGCTTTTGCAGAGCCCCATACCCACTCTAGAATGCTCCAAGTAGCTTTAAAAATCTCGTAAATCCAGGGGCGTTTTCTGGTCTGTTGTATTTTCATCTCAATATTTTCTTTCTATTTTTTATTGAATCATCTAATGTCCACTGTATTGTGTACTGTGAGACTAGAGAGGTTATGCTGGACAATGCATTAGTCACCACAAACAAACACAACATTCTTGCAACAAAGCGCACTGATCTCTTACAACGTCATTTTCTTATTGGAGCATTATATCACAATTTACCCTAAATATTATTCTTTTGTGAACTTTACGAAATTAATTTAAAATTAAAAAAATAATAATAAAAAGTAGAGAAATAGATGACACTTACAAAATAAATTTAATACTTAAGGCAAGTAAATGTAATCGGTAGATATATAACCTAGAACATAGGTATTTTTATAATGCAATAATTCTTAATGCAGGTATTATAGACCGGTTGCACTCATCATATAATTTAAGAGCCGCCATTTTGTTGGTCAGGAATACATAGGCCAGCATAGGAAAAACTTCATTTTTATTTTTTTCATAGCAAAAGAAGCTACAAGCCTCAATCAAATCCTTATTTCTAACTCCTCATAAGCTCGAAGCATTTGAGAAAAATTCGTTCAGTTGAAATATACTCTTTTTATGTTAAAAACGATGTTTCCCCTATGCTGTACAATACATTAGGCACCACAAACATGTCAACAATTCGCAAGGATGTGCAACGGGTCAATATGCTACAATAAAGTTGTGACTCACTTACTTGTTAGATTAAGTGGTATATTGTAGTTTATATATAACTGTTCCAAATTGAAGTGTACCTATTGCAAAATACAGGATACATGTACCTGCCATATATATATATTTTTTTCTGTGAATTTTTAATGTGTTTTTTTCTATATTGTTTATTTTAATATTATTAAAACAATGATACAGGTACACAAAAATGTGGCAAGCAATGCAAGAAGCTGGACTACCTGATACAATGGAAGGAGCTATGGAGAGAATTCGAGTTTCAAAATCAAGCAATGAAGGATTTGCTTTTCTAGGTATGAAACAAGATGTATAATATAGAAGGTCATGTAGTTTTCCTAAGTAGCACCAGGTATGAAACATCAATAACAACATACAAGGTGAATCAAAACAAGAGAGAAAATTTAAAGCTCTGAAAGAGGGGATTATTTTTTTGTCCCCACTTAAAATTGGTGCATTACTTTAAATACGAATACTAACTTATTTATGATAATTACTTTTAAATTATTTATTATGCGCCCCTAAAATAATTTTGAGCTTCAAAACATTAACAGAACGCAATTTCCGTTTTTTTTTTTTTTTTTTTTTTTTTTTTTTTTTTTTTTTTTTTTTTTTTTTTGCAAATTGTGGCAAAGGGGCTGCTTGCAAAAAAAAAATGTCAACTGTACATTAAGAATAAGTAACATTTCTTGACTTTATGATATTAATTTGAAATTTTAACTACTTATTGTTGCATGGGAAAAATAACTTTAATGTCACTGTTTTGAACAGAGTGCGAAAACAGGGTGTTTTAGTTTAATAATTGATGAATTGTGAACAAACTGTTTGAAATAAAAATATGAAATTGATACAATGTATTGTCAGATATATAAGCCACACGACAAAAATAATTTCAATTTTTTGTGACTTTTTATTTTTGAATTATAACGATTCAAACTTCGAAAACACTTAAATTTCTAATCCGAGGTTTTCATATCCGACTGACGGTATGAAACTTATTATTATAGACGGTCACTTACTACCTATAGGAGTATACGCTTGGACGCCATACTGGATACTATAAACATTGCTGAACATAAGACAAGATTCACTTTTTGTATTTCCTTTGAAAAAAACAGCTAATTTTAAGGATATCATTTTTTTTCTCACGTACCTTACTCTACTTGAGATACTATTTCAAACTAATATTAACAGTATCAATGCTCTCAAATATATTGCTTTAGTATTTTTAAAGTGACTTACTGAGTCGTTTGCTTATGACGACCCATGTATTAAGTGATCCAACTATGGTGTCGATTTTTTCACGAATGAATATTCCCTTTATTACCACATAGGTGAATCTATGATCAAACGAAATCACACATCCAATCAATTCATTATCTAACAACGTGCGAAGTGAAAATTTCCAATTAAAGGGTAGATATTTATATCCTAGAGCAAATATATTATATAAATTAATATTTAAAAAATAAAATAATAATAATAAAAAAATATATATTATTTTAATATTATTTTCAACTTTCTGCCTTATTAAATAAGTATGCTAATAAAATTTAAAAAAATGTTATAATTTTTTGTTGATAATAATTTGGAATAAATAATGGTACGGTATACTAAAAAAAATAATAACAAAAAAAAAATTTAAAAGCATAGACTACAAGAATTCACTACAAGATATCTTAAAAAACACTTGATGGGACTTACATAAATAACATTAATTTTTCTCAAAACCCATCTGTATAGCGATGTAGCAGTTTCTTTTTTTTTGCCACTATACTTCTATTATAGCCACTATACTATATTTCTCCATGCAATCAAGATGCACTGTATAGTGATCATATATTTTCAACTTCTGCAACACGTTCAATATTTTCACAATATATTTTCCTGTTTCTGACGCTACAAACAGGAAAAGTCATACAAATAGCATATTTTACAGTATTTTCATGTTTTCTTGTGGGGCCTCATTTATGGTATAAGTTGTCATCAGTTTTGTAGATCCAATTTTGTATTTTATTAAGAAATATCAAATCATGTTGTTTTATCTGGTCTATGCCTTTAAGAAGAAGAGAATTCCTAAGTGTAGTTAGGAATTTTATAACGTTTAGTAAATTAAATGTCCTGATGAGTCGCACACGTACTCTACAACTACCTTACATATCTTAAAGGAATAAACCAGAGAAAAACATAATCAATTTTATCACAAAACAGTTGATGGGAATTACATAAATAACATTAGTTTGTCTCAAAGCCCTACAGTAGTCCCGTAGCAGTGATCAGAATATTCGATCTATGCAACCTGCACAACATTTTATTACTAATTTATGCATGTTTCTGAAGTCATAAACATGAATTTTTACGCAAATAGCATACTTAACAGTTTTTTTCACTCTCTCTCGTGGGGCTACACGTATACATAATAGTACTAATATGTACGTATACATAATAGAAAAAGTTGTGCGGGTTGCATAACTAAAAATTAAATTATACATTTAGATCATAAAATTAGGATCAAATAATTTTTTTATTGACAACAAAAATGTGTGTTTAAAAATTTAAAAAAAAACATAATGCATTGTTTGTTCTGAAAGGATTTTTTTTAAATTTGTAAATAATTTTAATAATATAAAAATAATAATATTTTTCTCAAATGTTTATTTTATTTTTTAAATAATTATTTATATATTATTTGCTATCTAAATGCATGTACCATGCAAAGAAATTGAAATCGTTCTACGTTATTGTTTTGGACATTTGGTTAATGAATTATGGTCATTAATGAAATGGGAAATGTCGGTCAAAATTTGATGTTGATGCTTCGCAAACGTACTGTACAACTAATTTATAGAACTTTAAGACCTACTGGCCTAAAAAAAAAAAAATCGGTTATGAGGTAGAACTAATATACATAACATATTTTGTGCCTTAAAGGCATAGACCACATAAAAAAACGTGCTTTTCAATGAGTAAACACAAAATGGGATCTTCAATACTGATGACAATTTTTACCAGAATGTTGATGTAGCCCACGAGATTTAGTAAAAATACTTAAAAGTATGCAATTTGCGTGACTATTACTGTTTATGACGGAAGAAACATGCAAAAATTAGTAAAAACTGTTGTGAAGGTTGCATAAATCGAAATTTTTCTGATCACTGCTAAGTTGGGTTTTGAGACAAACTAAATGATTTATGTAAGCCCCATATATATGCCTATATATATATGCATATATATGACATAGGAAAATAACTCATTTTGCTAATTTAAAAAACACTATGCAATATTTTTGAGAGCATTGATGCTGTAAAAATGTTGAATTAGCATCTCAAGTATGTGAGAAAAATAACAATAACAAAAAACTAACAGATTTTTTAAAAAGAAAATTGCCTAAATGAAGTTTGTCCTCTGCTGAGCAATGTTATTCACTACTCTAGTATGGCCTAGAGTCCATACGCAAGCGCAATAAATATGACGTCATCCGCATACACCCTTTAAATGCTTATGTTTTCTTCTGGTCTATTTCTTTAACCCTACAGTACACTTACAAACTGGGGAGAAAACTTGTAAAGTAGGCAACTCATGTTATAATTTCTAGTTACACACAGAACTGATGATGTTATATGAACTACTAAAGTTGCCTACTTTACAGTTTTTCAACCCCAGTTTGTGAGGCTACAGAAGGGTTGAAGGAGATAATAATGTGTGTGATTGATGATCTCATCTCACGAATTTTTAATTTAAAGTAATAGACCAGAAGAAAACATGAGCATTTATATTATAAAACACTTGATGATACTTGCATAAATAACTTTAGTTTGTCTCAAAACCCAACTGTAGCTCCATAGCAGTGATCAGAAAATTTCAATTTATGTAACCCGCACCACATTTTTTTTTTTACTAATTTTTGCATGTTCTGACGTCAGAAACATGATTAGACGACTTCATATAATCAGGACACAGCATTAGCAAGGGTCATCAGGATGATCACTGGCAAGGGTCATCATTAGTTTTACGTTAATTTTGGCCTGGTATAGGGCTTACAATGTTAAATTGAGGGTTTTAATTTTTGAATTTCTTGCTCCAGATTTGCTAAAACATGTTAAGTCACACATCTTTATAAAGTAAAAAGCACAACTCAAAATGTATTTAGGACGTGAACGAGCCCCAGTGAAAGGAAAGAAGTGAAAAACGTGCTCAAAGTTGACTCCAAATGAGGGTCTGGGTACCACCAGAAATGTCAGTTTCTCAAAGCTGAATTTTTAAAATATGGATCAAAATGTCATTATATTACCATATTTGAAAGGTCGACAAAGAGAAACTGAAATTTCTGGTGGAACCCAGACCCTCATTTGGAGTCAACTTTAATCACGTTTTTCACTTCCTTTCTTTCATTGGGGCTCGTTCACGTCCTAAATACTTTTTGAGTTGTGCTTTTTACTTTATGAAGATGTGTGATTTAATGTGTTTAATTCTGAAGCAAGAAATTCAAAAATCAAAACCCTCAATTTAACTTGGTAAGCCCTATACCAGGCCAAAATTAACATAAAACTAATGATGACCCTTGCCAGTGATCATCCTGATGACCCTTGCTAGTGACAAGTGCTGATTATATGAAGTTCCCTAGTGTTACGCAAATTGCATACTTTATACAGTATTTTCACGCTCTCTCGTGGAGCTACATTAACATTCTGGTAAAAACTGTCATCAGTTTTGATTAAAAAAATTCAAAATTCAAAATCAAAATTTCTTTATTTCTCTCTTTCCTTTAATCGTATACAATATACATCGTATTAAAGTTCCCATTTCGTGTTTATTCAATAAAAAGCACAAGTTGTTTTATGTGGTCTATGGCTTTTAGATTTTTTTTCGAGGTCAATACCCTTTTAACATTTTTTGACCGTTTAAAAAAAAAATAATAAAAAAAATAATAAGTATTAAATACCGTCAGTGGGATATAGAAACCTCGGATTAGGTTTTTGAGTGTTTCTGAAGTTTGAATCGTCATAATGCAAAAATAAAAAGTTACAAAAAATTGAAATTATTTTTGTCGTGCGGCTTATATTTCTGAGAATACATTGTATTAATTTCATATTTTTATTTCAAATAGTTCGCTCACAATTCATCAATTAGTAGACTAAAACACCCTGTTTTCGCACTCTGTTCAAAAAAGTGAAATTAAAATTATTATTCCCATGCAACAGTCAGCAATAAAAATTTTAAATTAATATCATAGATTCAAGAAATGTTGCTTATTCTGAATGTACAGTTGAAATTTTTTTGCAAGCAACCCCTTTGCCAAAATTTGCAAAAAACTGATCTCGCGTTCTTTTAATGTTTTGAAGCTCAAAATTATTTTAGGGGTGCAATTTTGAATTCTTAAAAGATTTATTTGCAATATACAAAGTTATTTTGAAAATAACTAAAATTTATGAATTAATTAACTTTTAGCTCCTGTTTTTACGCAAAAAGCAGTACATAAAATGCCTGATGACCGCAACCAGCAGTACAATAAATTTTTAAAAATTCATTTAATATAATAAAAATAAGATATTTACATTATTAGCATATGAACATTTAAGAGATTCAAAATTGCACCCCTAAAATAATTTTGAGCTTCAAAACATTAAAAGAACGTGAGATCCGTTTTTTGCAAATTTTGGCAAAGGGGTTGCTTGCAAAAAAATTTCAACTGTCCATTAAGAATAAGCAACATTTATTGACTCTATGACATTAATTTGAAATTTTTATTGCTGACTATTGCATGGGAATAATAATTTTAGTTTCACTTTTTTGAACAGAGTGCTAAAACAGGGTGTTTTAGTTTACTAATTGATGAATTGTGAGCGAACTATTTGAAATAAAAATATGAACTTAATAAAATGTATTCTCAGAAATATAAGCCGCACAACAAAAATAATTTCAATTTTTTGTAACTTTTTATTTTTGAATTATGACGATTCAAACTTCAGAAACACTTAAAATCCTAATCCGAGGTTCCTATATCCCACTGAGGATACTTTTGTTAACAGGTGATGCAACGGACATAAGATACCAAGTTTTAATAAGTTGTGACTTACAAATGGTCGGCGATGAATTTTCACGTAAACCATATGCAATCGCAGTTCAAGACGGATCTCCATTGAAAGATCAGTTTAATAATGCGTAAGTATTTTTATTGAACTCCATTTTCTCTATAAATTTTGCAATGGCACATTATCTTCCACTTTTCACCACATTACTTAAAGGCGTAGAAAACCTTGAACAAAAAAGTTGTGTAATATCTTAACAAATCTGAAAATCAACGTTTGATTTGTCCGGAGTCATTGATTTCTAATTTATTTTCCATTTACAAAATGACACTGGCGGTCACTGATGTCACAGCTCGCCCAGTTTACGCGCGCGTAAAACAAGCGAGCCGTGACTTCAGTGACCACCAGTGGCATTTTGTTAATGGAAAACAAATTAAAAATTATGACTCCGGCCAAATCAACGTTGATTTTCAGGTTTGTTAGGATATTAAACAACTTTTTTATTTAAGGTGTTCTACGCCTTTAATACTTTCACTGTAAAACAAGCCTGCCGCTAACTTCGGCCTGCCGATAACTAGTACATATACCATACCAAGAATTCTGACCGAATTATTTCTGTATTGTTAAAAATCTTACTAAAATAACATGCATTTAAATGGCAATCGTGACCTCTCAACAATGAAACAAAATTATAGAAATTTCTTATGGGGCTGGAATACTTGGTCATTTATAGTTTACTTTTGTCAATAAGTTAAATATTTTTTCAGAATTTTACAACTTTTAAATAAACGGCGTCTTGAGAAGCTGAAAGAAGTTTGGTGGAATCAGAACCCTGAACGTAAAGTTTGTGACAGGCAAGACGACCAGGCTGATGGAATCAGTATCCAGAATATTGGTAAGTCTTTAATTAATTATTAATAATTTTAATCAAGGGAGTAGGTGACCGACTGATATCTCGCAAACTATTTGGATGTGAATAACAATATTAACACAAAGTAAAGAAGAAATGTTGTTTAAAAGTTTAGCTACGACAAACATGTAAAAACACGATAAAATATTTAAGTTATTCCACTCAAAAGATTACATTGTAAATGTGGAATTACAAGTTTTATTCAAATTAAATTATTTCAAAACTTTTTTCGGAACATTAAAGGCGTAGAACACCTTGAACAAAAAAGTTACGTATTATCCTAACAAACCTGAAAATCAAAGTTGATTTGGCCAGAGTCATTGATTTCTAATTTATTTTCCATTCACAAAATGCCGCTGCCGGCCACTGACATCACAGCTCGCCTGGGCCACGCGCAAGTAAACCGGGCGAGAAGTGACGTCAGTGACCGGCAGCAGCATTTTGTGAATGGAAAATAAATTAGAAATCAATGTCTCCAACCAAATCAACCTTGATTTTCAGGTTTGTTAGGATATTACGCAACTTTTTTGTTCAAGGTGTTCTACGCCTTTAAAACATTTTTTAAATTTACTCTTATAGTTTTAAAGTGTTTGTATTTCTGGAAATAAAGAATTAATAAAGATTTATTGTAAAATATAGTTTCTCTTTAACGATTTCCGGTCCAAGTTGGTCACCTTCTACGTTAAAAGGGCACAGACACTAAATTTTTGGAAGTTGTGTTTAATCCACTATTTAGTACTGAAAGTAAATTTGTCAATAATTTGACAATAAAATGTCGTTTGGAGCCGGTGCGCCTCTTCTTTATAATTAAAAAATTAAATCAAAGTTTGCCACACCTCATTATACTCTGCTTTACGTATATTCAGAACCGTCTCACGCTAGTAGGTCACTTTAGGTGGCCAAAATCACATTTACATTTATTGCCACTTCATAAAAGACAATACCTGCTCGTCATTTTGACCACAAAATGTGGCTTATTGCTGATTAAAGCTAAAAACTTACATAAATTGAAATATAAAAGTCAGCTGATCGTTGTTTGGCCAAACAACGATCGAAGTTTAATTTAACATTTAAATCAGAAGGAATAGTCGCATCAGATTTTAAGAACTTGTGAAATTGTTTTTGTACCTACATTTCTCCCAAAACTACTTCGAGCGGATACAGTGTAATTAAATATGTAAAGTTAACTGTGATTGGCTAGTAGGTTTATAATGCGCTATCTGATTGGTTTAGAACCGCGGATACAGCTTTTTGGCGGGAACGACCATGTTTTGGCTAGTGTGTAGTAGATTCTAAAAAGCCAGGGTGTCTGTGCCTCTTTAAGTCGGGAAATCAATTTCTACGTAATTGGTTAAAAAGTTATAAAAAAAGGCAAGTCTGATATTTTGGAATAAAATATATTCCAAAATATATAATTATATATATAATTTATATATATATATATATATAAAATGGTGTCACCATGTAAGATTGTAAATTGTGATTTTCGGAAGTTTTAGTCCCATAAGAGCCCATGTTAATTTCAATAATTGTTTTCTCTCTTTTATCAGTTTTGTAAATCCCATTTTGTGTTCAATCATTAAAAAGAACACGTTGTTTTATTTGGTATATTGTGCCTTTAACCTACAAAACCAATATGTTACAATCAAGTTTTGAGTTAAAAAGTACCAATGATTACAGGTGGTGTGTTTATCGTGATTTTCGTGGGTATTATGCTTGCCTGTGGCACACTTGCCTTCGAGTACTGGTGGTACAAGGTCAAACGTCATGACCCCACGTTGCCCTCTGCTGCGGTCAACGATTCCAAGGGCACTCCGCATCACAACAAACATAAACCTGAGACGGCACTCATGCCAGGAGATGCCATGCCTCTAGGCGTTAGGTAATCTATCTATCTATCTATCTATCTATCTATCTATCTATCTATCTATCTATCTATCTATCTATCTATCTATCTATCTATCTATCTATCTATCTATCTATCTATCTATCTATCTATCTATCTATCTATCTATCTATCTATCTATCTATCTATCTATCTATCTATCTATCTATCTATCTATCTATCTATCTATCTATCTATCTATCTATCTATCTATCTATCTATCTATCTATCTATCTATCTATCTATCTATCTATCTATCTATCTATCTATCTATCTATCTATCTATCTATAAGTTAAATAAACTGTTTGCATCTCTGTTTCAATTTTTTTTAATTGTATTTTAATAAAAAAAATTATATCTACGGATTTTTTTTTTGTCAATATATTTTATTGTGTCCTTCTTTTGTTTTAGAAATCGCGCCCTGTCAACTATTAGTAACCAATGGACTTAGACCTTCAATTCCAAGAATGTAGGAAATAATAGTCATGTAACTTGTGGAACATAGAGCAAATAAATAAATGTGGAATTTTAATGAAATGATTGTTAAATTAATGTTTTCCTTTTTTTTTTTTTTCTTGGATGGAGGCTATTGGTTTAAGATTAAAAAAAAAATTATGGCTTAAAATACGTAAAAGTATGACTAGTATTTCTCATTTGAATTGTTTCGAAATCGGTGCAGTAGTTTTCTCAAAAATGTCAAAAAACGTGTTTTTCCCTATAAGCATAATCATAAATTAGGAGACCCCTTGACTTTCCCCTGGTTTACCCACGCGCTAAACCGATAAGCTCCATAGCGTTTGTTCCGAAAGCTTCTATTTTATTTATATTTAATATTTTTTTATTTTTACTATTTTATCGCATAAATGGAAGACGATAATCGTATTTAAAATTCCATTACTACTTTTTGTTTACATTATATTAACAAATAAAGGAACAACTGTTTTGAGGCCGACTTTAAGCGATTTTGCTCACATCCACTTCCGTTTCTACTTTCTACGCATGATGTGAGTGAAATCAATTAAAGTCGGCCTCAAAACAGTTGTTCCGTTATTAGTCAATAAGATTTTAAAACTTGCCCATGAATTACTGAGTCTTTTAAAATGATGACTCACGTTAATTCATTTAAAATAAATTACATACAGGTCTCTCTCTCTCTCTTTTGATCTTAAATTAGCTACTATCGCTATTATGTTTGAGTTGTTTTCAACGATTCAAAGTAAAGATTACATTATACAGTATATATATATATATATATATATATATATATATATATATATATATATATATATATATATATATATATATATATATATATATAATATATATATATATATATATATATATATATATATATATATATATATATATATAATATATACTGTATAATACATAGATACACATATATATATATATATATATATATATATATATATGTGTGTATCTATGTATTATACAGTATTATTAGTAGTGTTTAGTTATTCGATAGCGTGTAAAATTATGATGTATCAGATATATTGGTAATATTTCTCAAGAAAAACAAATCTTTGAAGCCTTTTTTTAAACCGTACACTGAACATGCAGGGGGTTTCAAAAATCGCAAATATGATGTATTTAATATTCTATCATGAAAAATAAGCTGTTTCAACAATTTATAAAAAAATGTTTTATTTTATTCATGACTTTTATCCTCCAAAAACAAGTTTTTCACCATGAAATTTTAGCTTTCTCCTATATATTCTCAAAAGTTTATTTTATAATTTCGGCTGAAATATCGAGCTTTCCAAGCTTTGGCTAGAGTCAAGAGTTAAAGCTCGATTTCAAGCTAAACCCGGGCTTCAAGTCAAAATGGGCTAAATTTTTTTAGCCTGAGCTCATTTTTTTACAGCCCTAATAAAAACTTTATTATTATTATTATTTTTTGTGACACTATATGTCCCGTTTACCACGAAAGGATACACTGACCTTCAAAAAACATTTTTAAAAGTCACTGCATCATAAAAATAGCTCACAATAAAACAACAAAATGCTATGTTAATATTTCCTTGTTTAAGAGCTGATAAAAACTCCGACAGTTTGTCATATGATTGAGCATTTGCGTATGACATAAAATATTGTAACATTATTATGTAATACAATAAATTTATACAGAGAGCGGAAATAAATCATATATATCATGTGTTTATTTATAAAACAATATTTAATATAAATTAAACATAAAAATTAAATTTCACAATATCTAAAATACAGTACATTATTACATCATAGAAAGTGTTCATTTCTTCAGTCTTACGTATTTAAGATAAACACTTTTGAGTTACTATTTATGAGCAGCTAAAATAATGCATTTTAGCAAATTATTATGAATTGCTAATTTAACTTAAAATAAGCTTCAAATAACTGAAAACAACTCAATACCACTTAAAATAGCTATTGTTAATAATTTGCTAAAAATGCGTTATTTTAGATGTTTATAATAACTCAAAAGTGTTTATCTCAAATAAGTTAGGGTTATTGACTGATAAAGGAACAACTGTTTTGAAGCCGACTATAGTGGATATGAGCGAAATTGTTTATATATAAGCAATTTCGCTCTTGTTTCGTCTTACTGCGCATGCGTAGTAAGGAGAAACGGAAGCGTTTATTTTGTTTTTACACACTCTCTTCCATGAAATTAAAGTCAATTATTGTGCCAAAGAAAAGCATTTAAAATATTATTTACAGGGTACACGCAAAAACGTTAAAAATACTCAATTTTCAATTTAAGATAAAAATACTCCAAACCAAATTAATACATACAAATTTAAACATTTAAAATTTATACATAATGTATGTACATCTTCCATAAGACCACTTTCAGTACCTCCTAGAATAGACTTTTCCATTAAAAATTCGAAAAAAAAAATGTTTTAAGCAAAGTTTTTAGTTTTGCGTGTTTTTGAGTCCATCTTTTCGTAGAAAAGTCAAGTATGAAGCCCAGCCGTATCAGCATGGATTGTGTTAAAAATAATTTTTCTAAACCAGTTACTTGATAATATGTTCATTTAACTATGTTGAAAATATTGTGAATTTTTTTCCAAAATTAAACAAGTTATAGCAAAATCAAACATAAAAAATAAATTCCCACTGACCATTTTTTTTTTTTTTTTTTTGAAAAAGCTAGAAAATTTTGAATTCTTTCAACTACAATAATTAACTCATATAACAATATATAATCAGTAAAATATTACAACTTACCGCATGCAACGTTTATTTAGGGAGAAATTTGTTTTTGAAAAGCGAAAAAACAACCTATCGTGTTTGTAGTGAAAAAAAAAAAAAAAAAAAAAAAAAGACATTCCAAGTTCTCTAAAAAATTTAAATTTTTTTCTGATTGATATAAAACTTCATTTTTACATTAGTGAAAACGACATATATTATATTTTTTTCACACATATTCAATCATTTTAAAATTGGAGGGTAGAGGGTAGACGAGCCTGGTGATCATAAAAGAATAGGTCATAATAATTATTGAAAAGTGCTTATTATCGCTTCTCCAGGCTCTCAAAATGTACTTTTGTAATTATAAATGACATTAGAATATTTTATATATATTTGCTATTAATGAAAGTTTAAAATACTTTTTTTTTTTTGGTAAATGGCAATTTTTTTCACGTCGCCTCTTTGAAATGTTTACTTTTTAAATATCTACATTATACGAGCTTGTTCAGGAAAAAAATTAGCGATTTCTTAATTAGTTCTCGGCTGTGTATTTTTGATGATTTTATTTGTTCATAGTTATTTTAATATTACTTTATCTGTCCACATTATTATAACTTTAACTTCACTTTTTTATAACATTAATATTGCTGGTTGCTGCAACAATCTCTTCACTATATATAATTTATTAATTATTTTATAAAGTATCGACAAAGTAATTGAATCTACAAAATATATATAAAGTAAAAGATAAAAATTAAAATTATTATTGAAAGAATAAAATTAATATAATGGAGGTTATCGGTTTAGCGCGCGGGGAGACGCGGGGAAAGCTAAGGGTCCCCTAATTTAACATTACGCTTATGGGGAAAAACACGTTTTTTTCGATTTTTGAGAAAACTACTCCACCGATTTTGGAGAAATTTCAATGAGAAATACTAGTCATACTTTTACGTGTTTTAAACCATAGTCATTTTTAAGCATTTTTTTAAACCGATAACCTCCATTAAACATTTTATATTTTAGTGTTAAAATAAAAAATAATAAAACTTTTATATTTTTTTATATTTAAAAATATACAATTAAATACAATTTTTTACTTTCGTTATTTGTAAAAGAAAAATAACTAAAAGAGATTTTAAATCAATGCTTCCGCGTCAAAAGAGAGAATCTGCATTTTCCACCAGCGCGGCGAGTGGATGAGTATCTGCACTTTTCACCGTGGAGCATCTGAATCTTAAGTAAAAGGCCGCTAGTCCACGCACCGTGCTGCGTGGAAAGTGCAGATACTCCGTTCGTCGCGCTGGTGGAAAGTACAGATGCTCTCTTTTGACGCGAAAGCATCGAAATATAATTGAAGAAAATAAATTATAGTTAGGTGTTTTAAAAAACAAACTACAAATAATGATACGAATTTTAAAATTCAATATAAGGTGGGAAATAGGCTTCTGAGTTATTAGAATAAAACGTTGCAAATAAAGTAATATAAGGGAGGGGGGCATGTTTTTCACACAAAATAATGAATAATTATTCTCTTGATTTGTAAAGATTCCATATTGTTTTGTTATCTTTTTAGTTTTTAGTACAGAAAAAGATAGTGACTATTAAAAGGAGCATAATTTATTATTTCTTTTTATTATTATTTGCTGGAACCTTTTAGCTTTCTAAGTTTTTTTTTAATACAAAAACGCCCCTTCGGGGCGTGGAGGGGCGCCAGCTCGGGGGGGGGGGGGGGGGGGGGGGGCGCACTCCGCGATCGCGGAGTGGCTCTTATGGCCAATCCGACTCTGGGCCCGAGATACGCTTTTGAACTTTTTACCACCAAAATCTCGCTGTTGGCAGCGGCGCCAAAGGCGGTGTAGCGAGGCCTTGGGTGTAGAGAGCAGCAAAAAGTGAGCGACGATACAAAATGTCAGTTGCGGGTTTACTACGTCACAGCTCGTCTGGTCCACGCGCGCGAAAGCAGGCGAGTGTGACGTATTAAACCCGCAACTGACATTTTGTAAATGGAAAATAAATTTGTAATCAATAATGACTCCGGCCAAAATATTGTTGATATTTGGGTATGTTAAAATATTAGGCAAGTTTTTTTTTTCAAGGTGTTCTACGCCTTTAGGTTTTAATGTATTACTTGACAACTCTGTTCTCTGTATATATTTTAATACAAACTTGACACCAATGTTTAAAGACTATTTAATAATAAGTAAGCCTCAATCGTAGTTTTCCTTGCATATAGAGCATTGCTCTTTCCTAATTCATGCATCATTTACAACTTAATCCAACTTAGAAACAATTGGGAAATATGTATCATTTAACTTGATACCATTGCATTGAGTAGCAAAAAATTATTTAATTTAATCCTTAAATAATATTAAACTAATTAAGATAAATAATTTTATATTTTATTAATAAGTAAATTTTATATTACGTAATTTAATTATTATTAAAAAAATCACAACCTAATGTTATTTTAATTTAGTTATTAAGGACCTTTTTTAATTGTAAAACACAATTATTATTACAAATTCTAATAAATTAATATAAAAACTACAAATATAATAACATTATTTTCATCAAAAATCAATTTAAAGCCATAGAAAAGTAGAAAACACTGCCGTTTATATCACAATACACTTGATAGGACTTCAAAACCCAACTGTAGCTCCGTAGCAGTGATCAGAAAATTTCTATTTATGCAACCTGCAAAAAAAAAATTATACTAATTTTTGTCTGTTTCTGACGTCATTAACAGAAATATTCAAGCAAATCGCATACTTTACAGTTTTTTCACGCTCTGTTCTGGGTACACATTTACGTTCTGGTGAAATTTGGCATAAGTTTTAAAGATCGCACTTATGTTTAATTTTTAAAATGATAGTGAATAATTGTTTCATGCGGTCTATGCCTTTAATTATTACTCTGTGAATGCTAGGTATTAGAGGCTACTTTTTTAAAACTGCTTCTCACTGGTGCTTCATTGCTCTATATTAAGAAAACTTCTTACATTATCACATGAACATAATGTCGTCTGCTATAAGGTGTTTTCGTATGACGTCATATTTAATGTGATTGGACGCCATACTGGAGTAATAAATTACAATACTCCGCATACGACATGCTTTGTTTTCTGGCTATTTTCTCATTAGTTAATTAGTTTCATCATCATCATCTTCTTCTTCTTTTCTTTCTTTTTTTCTTCTTTTTTTTGTATTTATATAAAAAAAATTTCTTGCATACTTAAAGGCATAGAAAACATTGAAACAACATGTTCTAAACACGAAATGGGATCTACAAAACTGATGATACTTTTTACCATATAGTAAATGTGGCCTCACAAGAGAGCTTGAAAAAACTGTAAAGTATGCAAATTGCGTGAAAAGTCCTGTTTATGACGTCATAAACAGGCAAAAATTAGTATAAAAATGTTGTGCGGGTTGCATAAATTGAAATTTCCTGATCACTGCTTCGGCGCTAGAGTTGGGTTTTGAGACCAATTAATGTTATTTATGTAAGTCCCATCAAGTGTTTAGTTATGTAAATGCAAATGTTTTCATGTTGTCTATGCCTTTAAGATACTAATTCAACCTACTAACAGCATCAATGTTCTTAAAAATATTGCTTAGTATTTTAAAACATCATTAATTTAATGGCCTCTAAACAAACTTGCTAGACGTTGCCACGGTTTCTCTAGCCTGTATAATTGTAATTGTCGGGATATGTTATTAAGTTTTAAATTTTTATTTTTGAACTATGTATTGACTAGTAAAGGAACAACGGTTTTGAGGCCGACTATAAGCGATTTTGATCACATCCGCTTCCGTTTCTCCTACTACGCATGCGCAGTAAGACGAAACGGAAGCGGATATGAGCGAAATTGCTTATTCGGCTTCAAAACAGTTGTTCCTTTATCAGTCAATAAACTGCGTTAGATTATGTAAAAAGTGTAAAACCCATTGAAAAAAAAAAGGTACGTCGATCAACCATACAGTATTATACTACATCACACATACATCTAGCATACTTCTAGAAAGAATTGACAATAGCATGCACAGTTTTCAAATCGTAGTTCTAATTATGATTTATATACTATGAAATTTAAAACTTTCGTTGCTCAACACGTATTATCTTTTTATCAATTTTTTAAATAAAATATAAGATAAGTTTTTTAATACAAAATGTCAAGTATTTACAGACTTTAAAAGCGTTATCTTATCTGATAGTTTTATAACAGTATGTTGCAATCGTATAAACTATAAAACAAGTAAGCCGAAAACTAATACATATATAGTAGTTAAAGTTTCAATGTGAGAAAGAACACACAGAAAGTTTAAAGGTATGTTTGATTTATTTTAATCAGCAATTTTCTGACAAATTTTATTTTGCTATATTGCGGTTTTGATACTATTTTTTAGTGGTGGTTTTTTGTCATATTGCATTTGTGATTAATACAGTAAAAAACATATATCGCTGGCTGCGCGTCTAAATGGTAAAAAAGCAATTTTCATGAACCACGCGAGTGGTGAATAAACACCTTTCACGGCCGTGGCGAGTGGCAAATGTCATGTGCTGTGAGCATAGCTTATTTGCCACTCACGGCGGCCGTGAAAGGTGCTTATTTACTACTCGCGCGGTTCATGAAAAGTGCTTTTTTTACCATTTAGAAGCACGACCAGCGATATACAGTATAACTTGCTAAAAAAATATATATCTTCTACAACACAAATGTATTATTTTTTAAATTTGACTTTATTGAGTAAAATGTTGTATTTTATTCTATTGTGGGTATATATAAGCCTAAAATTAAAAATATACTTTAATATATCGATGGTGTTGCGGCTAAACCACGTTTCTACTTTTAGCGTATTTCCTTACTTTCACGCATGTACGTTTATTGTGAAAGCCTTAAAAACGCGTATCTACATTTACCGCGACAAATGTGCGATAAATGTAGATACGCGTTTTTAAGGCTATCACGATAAACGTAGATGCGTGAAAGTAAGGAAACACGCTAAAAGTAGAAGCGTGGTTTAGCCGCAACACCATCGATATTAAAACATGAAGCATTTTTTGCACGTGAGGGTTAATTTATATATATATATATATATATATATATATATATATATATATATATATATATATATATATATATATATATATATATATGTATATATATATATATATATCGATGCCTCCTCATCAAAAGCGAGCATCTACAATTTCCAGATTTCCGACCAAACGACTATCTACACTTTCCGAGCAGCGCTGTAACTCGACTAGCAGCCATAAGCTTAACATTGCAGATGCTCGGCGGCGGAAAGTGTAGATAGTCATATTGTCTGAAATCTGGAAAGTGTAGATGCTCGCTTTTGTTGCGGAGGCATCAATATATATATATATATATATATATATATATATATATATATATATATATATATATATATATATATATATATATATATATATATATATATATATATATATATATATATATATATATATATATATATATATAGTACAATTTTATCTGATTATAAAAATAGAAATGTATTTATTTTGTGTTCAGTTTGTACTCTTTTCAAGTAGCAAAATTTGTCTGAAAATGTTTTTTTTATACGACAATTTAGATTTGTATTGCAAATGTATTAATATCTGTTTCAGATGTCCAAATCTAAAACTGAAACAAAGGCAGGAGGTGGTGGTGGAGCTGATGCATCTCATGGTCACAATTATCACCGTATCGTAGCTATGCTCTTTATACTACGATTGAAGATAGCTAGAGATAACGATAAAAGTTTTGAATATTCTATACAATTTGAAAAGAAAGGTTATGGTAAATTTGATGATATTGTTATCAAGTATAAACTCAATGAAATTTGGTTTGAAATTTGTATTCAGTGTAAACATTCTAGTAATAAAACGACAATAAGTGCTACAGAATTATTCAAAACTAAAAATAATAAATTAGCACTTCAAAACTACATATCCTCTTTTAAGTTTATTATTAATCTAAAAACTGACACTGAAGCAGTGATGACAAACTTTCTATTACTGAGTAATAGAACAATTGATATTGGGAGTTCTTATGACTCATTCACAATTGCAGAAAATACATTCAAAGAGGAAAAGTTATGTGAAAAAGTGCTAAGTGCAAGTGTTTTTAAATTTACGGACGACTCAATAGAAAATAATAATCTTCTAAGTCTTTTAGTAGATGATGATAAAGAAATATCAAATACAGATGCAGCAAACTTTTTGAAACATTTTGGTTTTGTACCTTCTAAAGATACAAATGACATGAAACTTGAAATTATTGATAAATTGAAACAATTACGTAAAAATGATGTTTATGAAGCTAATATTCTCTATAATTCCCTTTATACTTTTACTAATGAAAAAATGTCTCAAAGTACTAGTATCAGCCATGTACAAATTGAAAAACTATTTGTGCAATCAAAACCAAAAACTCCTAGTTTGTATTTTAAGATTCGTGATCCAAATCATTTGTTTACTGGACGTAAAATTCAGTTAGAAATAATGCACTCTGCATTGCAAGAAAAGAAAACTGATTTCATAATTGATGCTACTATAACTGGAAGTAGTGGTATTGGTAAATCACAATTAGTACTTGAATTCATTAGACAGTACAGGAATGAATTTAAAAACATAATATGGATACACGCTGAAAGCTATGAGTCTACTAAAGACTCTTTCGTACAATTAGCTCTCAGGTGTAAATTGTTAGACATAGGTGAGAAAGTGCTAAATATTAGAGAACTCATAGACAATGTTTACAAGGTTTTATCAGAAACAGGTAAAAGTCTGTTTGTTTTTGACGATGCAGATCAATATAATTCTGATGAAGTAAATAACGGAATATTTGATTTTCTGCCAACAAATACATTAAATGATAAATTATTTTTTATAGCTACATCACAAAATAGAGACTGGAAAAGTAAGCAAACAATTGATTTAAAAGTATTCAATGAAACTGAAAGTTGCGAGTTGTTATCACGTACTGATATTAAAAAAATAGCAACTGACAATGATTTAAACTTGTTATGTAAAATATTAGGAAACCTACCTATTGCATTACAGACAGCTATTGCTTATATTTTGCAGCATCATGAAATTAATAAAATGTTTGGTCAGTCGTATACAGTGTCTAGTTTTATTAAAGAATTGGATTTAAAATGTAAAAATGTATTACATTTTTCTTGTGATACAAGTAAAAAAGTATTAGCGGCAATTTGGGATAAAGCAATACTATCAATTCTCAAATATGAAATAGGTTCTCTCGCATTTTTAGTCTTAAGTGTTTGTTGCTACTATGATTCTGAAGGAATACCAATTAAATTATTTAACAGCTTAGTTAATAATGATGCTTGCCAGCTATACAAAGTCATAAAATTACTTTCAAATTATTCATTGGTAGATATACAAAATGACAAAATATTTATACATGACCTGCTAAAAATAGTAGTAATAGAAAAAATTAAACCAGAGTCTCGTTTGAAAATAGTAGATTGTGGATTTCGTACATTATTAAAATCAAATCCTATTAAGTACGAAGAAATTCAAATACAGCTTAAAATTTCAATTAAGTTTATGTTACGTACTTTCAAAGATATGTACAATGAATTGTCGTTACATTTACTCAATCGAATATCTTATTTTTGTAATATAACTGGTGAAGTTGAGCAAGTTATAACTATTTATGATGCTTTAATAGCTAGTCAAATGAAAATATTTGGTACGTCAAGCATAATTGCAATCAAGAGTAAAATTTTAAAATTAGCACAACAGTGTTTTGGTGAATATTTTCATTTAGGCTATTTGTCTGAAATTGAAAATTTAAAAGCTGAAATAATTACAAACAATATTTCAATACCTACTGAATTTGAATTTATATTTGAAGAAATAAAAGTATTGGTAATGTTTCACAACGGTATGGTCAATGAGAGTAAGGAAATTATGTTTAGGAGGTTCCAATGCTTTCAAAAATCTCAGAATCCTATTGGTGTTTTTTCTCTTTTAACACTATTTTTTCATCATTTTGCAACAACAAAATTATTATTTATAAGTAAAGAGGAATTTTCTTTTATTAAAACATTGTTACTTAAAATTCCAAAAACAAATAATGTTATGTATGTTAAAGTTGAAATATTTCTTGTACAGTATTACAAAATAACAAAAAAGTATGACAAAGCGCTTCTTAAAGTAGACAATTTAATAAAATATCTCATAGAATGCTATGGGTTGACACAAAGATATACAATTCAATGTTTACTTTATAAAGCTGAAATATTGATAATAATTGGAAACAAAGAAAGCGCTTGTAAAATCTTACTTCAGGCAAGAAAACTTCTTTTTGCAAAGGAACCAAAAATATGTGTAATGGAATTAATATTTAATTTAGGTCTTCAGTATTATAATATGAAATATTTTAAAAAAGTAAACATTATTTTGGACGTAATTATTGATTTCTTTAAGAGAAATAAAAATGAAAACAACATATGCTACGTCAACTCTTTAAATGTGATGTTTTTGAGTTATAAAGAGCAAGGCCTTTATTCCAAAGCATATGAAATTTCAAGAAAAGTTTATACTCTATTAATTAGATTTGATGAATTAAAGATTATCTTAACCTTAGAATTCCTTTTGAATTTTGTTGATACAATGTATCAATTAAAATATTTTGAAGAAATTGTTTTAACAGTGAAACAGTCTTTTTATGATTTAAAACGAATTTATGGTCTTAAAAACAGTCTCGTGAAAGATATAGTAGCAATTTATGGTCATTCATTATTAATTTTAGGAAAATATAGAGAAGGAATTAATACTTTATTGGAAATGTTAACTTTTTTGGAAGCAGAAAATTGTGTTGAAGCTGAAAATGATAACATAAAAACGTGTTATGAACTATCATTTCATGGTATTTTTATGTTAAAAAGGCAGGTAAATTTAATCAAAACTATTGCTAACGTTGATTAAATATACATGTTCATTGTTATGAAGCAAATATTTATATAGAATTTCTTAATATTAGAATATAAATAACTTTTCTAAAATATTTTTTTTAGAATTATTTGATTTCTTTAATTATTTTAAATGGAAAGAAATGGCATAATAATATGACGTCACAGCTCGCTGGTCTACACGTACATAAAATACACGAGTTGTGACGTCACAATAAAACCTCATCTGCCATATTGTAAATGAAAAATGATTTCAAAATCAATAAATCTGAGCATTTCAATCTGGATATTTAGGCATGTTAAGATTTTGGCAATGTTCTTCGTACAAGCTGTTATACTCCTGTAAAGAATCTCAATGAAAATAATTACACAAATTCTACAAATATGCTTTTGTATTATATTGCTTATTGACAATTGTATTTAAATGTATAAATATTGTAAATAAATATTAAGTTAACATATCCAACAGCTTTTATTATTATTATTATTATTTTTTGTTATTATTTTATTTATAATATTTCCATAAAAGTTAATGCAAGCAATATTTTTTGCATATTAGAAGGAATAGTATATTTAAATTTTTAAAAATAAATTTATTTCATTGATATCAAAAAGAAATGCTTTAATTGGCCAATCAGGTCAAAGTAACGTTATACATTTTGCAACAAATATGTGTCTCTTCATTTTAATGCCATAGACTACATAAAATTACATGTTTTTGTTAAAGCCATAGACCACATAAAACAACACCAGGTTTTTAATGAATAAACACGAAATGGGATCCTCAAAATTGATGAAAATTTTTGCCAGAATGTTAATGTAGCCCCTCGAGAGAGCGTGAAAATACTGCAAAGTAAGCGATTTGCGTGACTATTCATGTTTATGAAATTAGAAACATGCAAACTTTAGTATGAAAATGTGGTGCGGGTTGCATAAATTGACATTTCTGATCACTGCTACGGGGCTACTGTTGGGCTTTGAAACAAACTAAAGTTATTTATGTAAATCCTATCAAGTGTTTTGTGGTATAAATGCTTTTGCTTTTCTCTGGTCTATTCCTTTAATATTAATGAAAAACAAATTGGGATTTGAAAAAGTGATGACAATTTTTAAAAAATATATACTTGGTCGCACAAGAGAGACGCGAAAGAACTGTTAAATATTATGCTTGTTAAATATGCTACTTACGTGAACATTTCTGTTTACGACATTAAAAACACACAACCATCAATATAAAAATGTTGTTTGAGTTGCATAAAACATTATTTTATGATCACTGCTACGGCGCTACCGTTGAGTTGTGAGACAAAAGTAATGTATGTTATTTATTTAAATCCCATTAAGCGCCTGTGATATATTTTTGAATATTTTTTTCTTATATTATACCTTTAAATAAAAAAACTTGTAACTACATAACATTCAATTTAATAAAACAAATACAGAAACACAATGGAATACTAAGGATTAGTATTAATGTCAATTCAATACATCTTTAGTTAAATATCACTAAATTACTAACATACCCTAATTTGGAGTGGGTCAAAAGCTTAAGTACTGGGTAGTGGCGGCCACTGCGTTATCTCATAAAGATAGCAAAGTGTGTTGCACTTTATCTATACAAATTATTCTCCAATTTGTGGCCACGCTTTAAACAATGGTGCAATAATTCAATTATTTCATCTACGAAATAACTAAAATAATTAATTTTACCAAGTTACTGACAATACCTAATGAAACTTTAAATAATACCTTAACAATTTTGAAACAACTTAAATTAGCTTTTTTTAATAGCTAGATTAATGCCATTAAAAATGTCATTATTTTAGATACTCGTAATAACCTAAAAAATTGATTATTTAAAAAAAGTCAGTGTTGAAAACTAAAGTAATGCACCATTTTTTAAAGTGTAGAGTTGTAGATCAATAAACAATAAAACATCAATCTCAACAATTCCAATCCTATTAATCCTAATGATCAAACTAACAGTTACGTAAGGTAGAAACTGCGCATTTCGGTCGTTTTTTTTTTTAATTTGCTCGATCACCGAGATCTATTTTCGGTAAAAGTTTGACTTTTTAAAAAAATTACGTGCGATAGTATTTTCCCGCCACCAATCAAAAATATCAAAAACTTAAATCTTGCAGAAGACAAACGTAATGTGCTGTCGTTATCTTATGTTACCTTCCAGTATATTCATAGACTTTTTATTTGTTTATGAAACAATGAAAATTAAAAATGGTTTTGTATATATATTTTTTTTACTTAACACGACAATAATTTAAAAATTATTTACAAAATTATTTTTATGTACACTTTAAATGACAATCTATAGGTATAGATCAGATGTAAACATTAAAACAGGGACTAAAAAAAAAAAAAAAAAAAAAAAAAAAAAAAAAAAAAAAAAAAAAAAAAAAAAAAAAAACATAATACATAACTTAGGCTCAAAGACAAACTGTGACGCAGTAGGTCAGCAAATTATTATTTATGATGTACAATATTTCACACTAATTTATGCATGTTTTTGACGTCATAAACAGGAATAGTCATGCAAATAGCATACTTTACAGTATTTTCAGGCTCTCTTGTGAGGCCACATTTACATACTGTTAAAAACTGTGATTAGTTTCGTAGGTTCCATTTTGTGTTCAATTATTAAAAAAAGCATATATACATGATGTTTCATGTAGTCGATGCCGTTTATTATCACAATATGGTAATTTAAGATATTAGAGGCTACTATTTAAATAATAATAAATAAGAAGAAGAAGAAGAAGAAAACATCGTTCATCAAAACATGAAAAATATTAAAAAAAAAAAAAAAAGTAAACAATTTTATGGAACCAGAGATTTATTTTGATATTTATGCTGATAAAAGGTTGAATTAGTATCTCAAGTATGTGAGAAAAGTAATATAAACAAAACAATAAACGATTTCCCAAAGAAAATATCGTTTTGTCTTATGCTGAATAAAGTAATTTATTACTTCAGTATGGCGTCTATAAGCGTAATAAATATGACATCATGCGCCTAAAACCTATATACTTTTAAATAAATCTTCATAATTTTATATGTATTATAAAAATACAGTGTATATTTACACTCAGCTGTATACAATATGTATATTACAGTCTAACTTGATCTCTTACTTAAGTTTTTATGTTTTACTTGACAACTCTGTTCACTGTATATTTTTGTATAGTTATAGTTTCATTAAGTTCTTATTTTAACTGTATCTACACCATGTTGTTTTGCACTGCTTTTAATATACATACTTATTATAACTTTCGCATTGCTTAATAATCCATTATTAACACAAACCACGCGTACGAAACATTTTCGTTAAATTCAATTAAACTCACTTGGATAGCAAATTCTAAATAAATCAATATTTAAAACAATAAATAAAAAATACAAAAAAATTAAATCATTTAGTAGGAATATTATATTACGAATAGTATAATATTTAAAAAATTAAATGTATACAAATTTTAATTCCTATTTCATGCATTTTATCATCAAATTCAAAATTATTAAATTAAAACTATAAATTACGTGGTAAAATATTAAAAACAAAATAGCTAATAATTTAATACTATTAATATTGCAAAAAACAATTTATAGGCAAATAATACCGGCATTAATATCCCATAACACTTCGATAAGATAATAATATATATTATTAACATTAGTTTGTCTCAAAACCCATAACTGTAACACTGTAGCAGTGGTCAGAAAATGTTAACCTATGCAACCTGCACAACTAAATTGTTTATTTCTGACGTCATAAATAGGAAAAGTAGTTGTGGCTTTCTTTTTCTCAACTCTCAAACTGATTCACCATAACATCCTCGATTTTGCTAAAAATTGCTTCTAATGTCTCCTAGTGTCCCAAGAAAGTGCCTCGAAGGAGTTTTGAATCTCGCAAAAAAAAAAGAATTTTAATAGGCAAAATTAAAAAAGTGAACCCCAGTGACCAAGGGTAAACTCTCTCGCCCCCTACTTACAAGTTGAGTATCTGAAAATATAAAAAAACATATTTCTCTAATATTTTGATCATGTATACCGTAGAACAGATTTGGTGTGATTAAAATGCAACTGATCCCATAAAAACAAATTTTGTGACGTCATAAAATTCTGTAAAAAAATACCATAAGAAAGTGGGCAAATTAATAGTTACTTTGCGACCTCAGATTTCTTGTCTTTAAATTAAATATTTGCAAACATTGCTTTCAGTGATTCTAAATATATCTCAAATCGAATCATCGAACATTTTTAGAAATTATTCAATTTGGTATATATATATTATCATTAACACACGATACATAATATGTCCAACCAAGGCAATGCCTTATCGGTTGGTTCATACATAAAGAAAAAAAATTATCGTTTTATATTATTAATTAGAACACTTTTCTAATATATTTAATTTTTTAATATTATTAGTAATAATATATATAATATTTATTTTTTTAAAAAATAAAGTACCGAAATTATATCTATATATTACCCCAGTGTCTACCTAATTCTTGATAATTCTTGACTTCAGTAGAACTGTATCATCAATCATTTCTTAAAACATACAAGAACAATATACAAAACTTATGATTGAACATATTGATATCAAGTGGATAGTAAAATAATATATAAATTAATATTTAAAAAATAAATTTTTAAAAATATATAATATATTTCATATTATTAACAATATTTTTTTTTTTTTTAAATATTAAATTAATTTTACATAATTGTTTTATTACATTATTAATAATTACGTTTTACATTAAATTAAATGAACAACAAATGTATATCAAAAAATAATTAAAATTTTATTTATATATCTTTTTTTAATATTTATAAAATATATTCAATATAACAAATTATTTTAAATAAATCTGTAATAGGATACAAGGTGTTAGAGGCTTTTTTTTAAAAACTGGTTCTCACTGCTGCTTCATTGCTCTATATCAAGAAAACATCTTACATCATCACATGAACATAAAGTCGTCTGCTATAGGGTGTTTGCACACGTCGTCATATTTAATGTGATTGGTCGCCATACTGAAGTAATGAATTAAATTACTCAGCATAGGGCATCCTTGGTTTTCTGGCTATCTTCTTTTTAGTTATGCGATTAGTTATATATCATTATTTTCTCACATACTTGAGATACTATTTCAACCTACTAACAGCATCAATGCTCTCAAAAATATTATTTAGTATTCTTAAACTGGCAAAATAAGTCATCTTCTTTGCGACCCATGTTATTGAGTGATCCAAAATGGCGTCGACTTTAGTATTGATGCGGTTTTCAAGTATTGAGAAAAGTAATAATTTTTTTTTCTTGCTTATTGTCCATAGAAACAACCAAAAACGACATTTGCCTTACAGAGCAATGTTGTTAATTGATCCAGTATGGCGTTGAAGCGCATTCAGTATGACGTCATGCAGATTTCACCTTATATCGAGTATTATAATTCATATTATCTTAAATATAATTTTATTTGTTAATATTATATGACATTTCAAAATTAACTCTTCTTTTTTCTGAATTACTAACGACAGTCCACAGTGTGTGATGTATATGATAATACTCCTCGAAGTGGAAACTTTAATAATATTTCATGTTTTCAAGTATACATATTAGAGGTTATGATAAAAAATAAATAAATTATTATTTAAAAAATATTAATAAATAATATTAATGTGAATAATTTTAAATGTATTGTGCATTAAATTATACTTACACAAAAAATTGAATTGCTTATAAATTTATATTATTATTATAATTAATTATAATGTTTTAAAAATATTATATAAAATTAAATTTAAATAAAGATATTAAGAAGATTGCACTTACATAAAACAACATTAGTTAGGTTCAAACCCAAACTGTAACGCCGTAGATCAGAAAATGTCTACTTATGCAGTACATAATTTTCACAACAATTTTTGCATGTTTCTAACGTCAGGAACAGGAATATTCACACAAATAGCATAATATACTGTTATACTTTCCACGCTCTATTGTAGGACCACATTTACATTCTGCTAAAAATTGTCATCGGTTTTGCGGTAGATCCCATTTTGTGTTAAATTAATAAGATGCCCATACATGTAGTTTCATGTGGTCTATGCCTTTAATTATTACAATGCCGATACAAGGTATTTGAGGCTACTATTTTAAGGTATTAGGAGACCGTAGATATCAGCATGGGAATTTTAGATACGAAAACATCCAATATTGCAGACTTTTTATTACGAATATTTTACTGGTCTGCTTTCTACGGTCCCTTATCACTGGTTCTCACTGGTGCTGCATTGCAGTATAAGAAAACATCGTATATCATCACATGAACATAAAGTCGTCTGCTATAGGGTGTTTGCATATGACGTCATATTTAATGTGTTTGGACGCCTTACTGGAGTAATGAATGACATTGCTCAGCATAGGACATTTTTCGTGTTTTACTATTTTCCTTTTAGTTAATCTATTTCTCACATACTTGAGATACTAATTTAAAACCTAATAATAACATCAATGCTCTCAAAAATATTGATTAGCATTTTTAAACTAACAAAATGAATCATTTTCGTATGCGACACATGTTACTGAGTGATCCAACATGGCGTTGACTTTAAAATGAATATATTATTTACTCTATAAACATCATGCTCGTTCACACCCTAATTTTGAGAGCATTGATTTTGTTAATAGGTTAAGTTAGTATCTCAAATATGCAAGAACAAACTAATAATAACAAAACATTAACCGATTTTCAAAAGAAAAAAAAAAAAAACTAAAAATGACGTTTGTCCTATGCAGAGTATTGTTATTTATTACTTCAGTATGGCGACCAAGCGCATTAGATATGACGTCATGCGGACAATTTTTCTTAATTTCTATCTTTATCAGAAAAATCAAACTAAGGCTTTGTTTACACTCAGCTCTGTAATATGTATTAGATATTAACTTGAACTTTTATATTTAAGTAAGTTTTACTTGGCTGCTCTGCTAACAGTATAATTTTAGCTTATTATATTTTCTAAAAGGTTGTATGCGGATGACGTCATATTTATTGCGCTTGGAGGCCATACTGGAGTTGTGCATAACATTGCTCAGCATAGGACATATTTCATTTAAACCAATTTTCTTTGTGAAATCAGTTAAAATTTTTTTATTGTTATTTTTGTCACATAGTTCAGATACTAATTCAACATATTTACAGCATCAATGCTCTCAAAAATATTGCATAGTGATTTTAAAGTGTAAAATAATTTATTTTACCAAAACATCCATGTTATTCAGTTATCCAACATGGCGTCGACTTTAACATGAATGCATAGACACCTATTGCTGTCTGATTCATTTTTGACTTTAAAATTGTTTTAGCAGATTAAAAAATTAATAATTAACTTTTAATATCTCAAATGTTAAGGTGGTTTGTTAATATAAATTAATAATTCAATAGATATAAAAATAACAATTAAAAATTATCAAATAAGTTTCTGTTATTTTTTATAATCATTTATTATTACATTAATAATATGAAATATATTATATTTAAATAATATAAATTATTTTATTCAATAGAAAAATTTAAATTTTTGTTTCTTTTTATATTTTTTAAATGTTTTCAAAATTAAAAATTATCTTATATATCTGTAAAGTAAAAAGAATGTTAAATATATGCATAAAAATTATATTAAATTAAATTATAAGCATTACAAAATTTAAGAAGAAAATCAGCTATGCTGCCCGATAGCAAAGAAAAATAAATTTTGCACAATGATACATTAGGATTAAGTTTATTAAGAAAATGTAAAGACTCTATTTTTAATATGACATATTTTACATACATGCGTCATTTCAATGAATTTTATGAATTCAATAAATTTTTTGAATGTGTTAATTCTATTTCTAGGTCTTATACTTCCAATGTTTAAAAAAAAAAAAAAGTAGAAGTCCGCTACTATGTGATACACAAACTCAGTACGCTGAAGTCCCCGATACATGAACACTCTGGACGGTAAGCCAAAGGCCAACTTACGAGGAACGCATACCACCCGAGGGGGCGCGTGAATCCTCTCATCGATAGCTCCAAGACTGGTCCACGATTGTGTAAAGAGATACAACACGACATACATAAGGTGTATCACAAAGAGCTTGTAGACATAGTATACACAGATGGCGAAAGGAGCTAGCATCCTTTCATTGTGGAGCTGGCCATCCATGCACTTGCATGCCCCCGAGAATATCGTCCTCGCAAATCTCATGGCAGGAGTTTCGTCGTGATCATAGACCATCCTGGCGTCATTACTCCCGCACACCCGTCCCATCTCATTCCTTTGGTTCTTAAACCAGATGAGCAGAACTCATTCCTTTGGCTTAACCAGATGAGAACTATTAGGCATAACCCACACAAAGCCGTTCTAACGAATGCTCCACGTATATGTCGAAACACAACGTGGTCATGAGATTCACTCAAACAGACGACGTCCCAGTCCTCCACCTCACAACTGCAAAGGTTACTACCATCACAATATGCTTTAAGCTTAATGTTAATGTAAGACAGCTATCGGTCACTGGCAAGGGGCTTCAGTCTAAATATAATAGCTTTAAGATCAAGCTGTAGGGATCACCATAACTTATTTTCATAATATTTCCTAACAGTTTCCTATTGATAAACAGTTGTAAAGCGAAATGCAGTTTATAGTGCACAAGACCAGAAATTTAATTTAATGAAAATTTTCAATTATTTTTAAACAATTATAGTAGAAATTTTAATATTTAAATTATTGTATCCATATTAGTTAACAGATAACATAATTAAAATAAATCTAAACAAAAAAATCTTTAAAAAACAATTGTCAAACCCTTTTCAACGACGCTATAGGATCGTTGCATTAATGTTTAACTTTACGCCATGTTGGATCAATCTATAACATGGGACTGAATAGGAAACTGACACATTTTGCTAGTTTAAAAATGCTAACCAATATTTTTGAGAGTATTGATGTTGTTAATAGGTTAAATAAGTATCATATAGCCATAGACCACATACGTGCTTTTTAATGAATAAATACGAAATGGGATCTTCAAAACTGATGACAATTTTTACCACAATGTTAATGTAGCCCCACGAGAGAGCGTGAAAATACTGTAAAGTATGCAATTTAAGTGACTATTCATGTTTATGACGTCAGAAATTTGCAAAAATTAGTATGAACATGTTGTGCGGGTTGCATAAATCGAATATTCTGATCACTGCAACGGGGCTACTATTGGGTTTTGAGACAAACTAATGTTATTTATGTAAATCCCATCAAATGATTTGTGATATAAATGCTTATGTTTTTCTCTGGTCTATTTCTTTAAATATGTGGGACCAATAATGATAATAATAACCCCCCCCCCCCAAAAAAGATTTCTATAAAAAAAAATAAAAAAAAGAAGTTTTTCCTATGCTGAGCGATGTTGTTCATTGATCCAGTATGATGTCAAAGCGCAATTAGTATGACGTCATGCGGATACACCCTATATGCACCTTAAACAGGTAAAAGTATATTTAGTACATTTCAAACTTCTCGGCCGTAAAGGCAGTGCAATTATATCAAAAATATCTAACATGAAGGTCGCTAATAATAAAAACATATACCTATGATAAAATTTCCAGAACCCGTGACAATCAGATTAAGAAAGAAAATATTTATTGAAATTAACATTTGCTCTTATATGAGACATGAACATAAAAAAATCATAATTAAAAATCTAGCATGATGGCCCTCAATGTTTATTTATTTAATTTTTTTTTTATTTTTTTTTATTATTATTTTTTTTTTTAGATTTTCTGATTTTACTTTATTTGCAACTTTTTAGTCAATTCCGCATTAGCTGATTTTCATAAGGTAGTATAGATGACCCTTATGTTGCACCACAACATTTTCACATTAATTTTGTCTGTTTCTGATGTCAGAAACAGGAATTGTCACGCAAATTTTCGTAACCTCAGAATAAGAATGTCGTATCTGCAAAAAAAAAAAAATAATAATAATAAAAAATTGATGCAATTCTGAGCCTTATTTGTTATCAACATAAGGCTCAGAATTGCATCCAATTTTTTAGCAAATACGACATTCTTATTTTGAGGTGATGAATAGCATACTTTACAGTATTTTCACGCCCTCTTGTGGGGCCACATTTTGTGTTATATTTTGTCATCAATTTAGTGTATCCTATTTTGTGTTCAACGCAATCAAATATCAAATCAAATATTGAAGTTATTGCAATTGAATGATTACATGTGAAAAATGAAACTTTAGTGAAAACTTAATAAATTAAGATTTAAACTTTTTAAAATTAAAAACATTACTAAAAATCAATTCGAATCATCAAGCATTACTATTATTATTATTTTATGTTCATTCTATTTTATATTTATTGTCATATCATATTACCCCAGTGTCAGCCTCATATCTTAAACTTCTTAATTCTTTGCTTTTTGCTTTAGTACAGTGCTGTTTCATATGTCAGTTTCTACGTCATAACAGTCAATATGTTTAGTGTTCAAAGCAAATGGATAGTAAAATATTATATAAGATTAATACTTAAAAATAAACAAACATATTTAAAAAATAATATAATGGTATATTTTATATAAATACTACTAAATGCTACTAAATACTACTAAAGATTACTTTTACATTTGTGTGATCTATATTATAATTTATAATTATATATAATTATATTTATAATTATATATATATAATATTAATATATAATATTATGTATATATATATATAATTATATTTAATTTATAATTATTGCTAATTTATGTTAAAATGTAATATGCTTATGTAAATTTGTCTATTATAATTATGGTCAAGGTTATGTAAAATAGGGCTGTCAAGCCCTCACAACGCCTTAATAAGGTTATCTATCTATCTATCTATCTATCTATCTATCTATCTATCTATCTATCTATCTATCTATCTATCTATCTATCTATCTATCTATCTATCTATCTATCTATCTATCTATCTATCTATCTATCTATCTATCTATCTATCTATCTATCTATCTATCTATCTATCTATCTATCTATATATCTATCTATCTATCTATCTATCTATCTATCTATCTATCTATCTATCTATCTATCTATCTATCTATCTATCTATCTATCTATCTATCTATCTATCTATCTATCTATCTATCTATCTATCTATCTATCTATCTATCTATCTATCTATCTATCTATCTATCTATCTATCTATCTATCTATATTACATAATGTATAGTTATTATTTAAACTCAATAACATTAAACTGCATAGTATACTTATTTAAATTGATTTAATTTTTTTTTTTATTCTTTGTAACGCACGATCAATTTTCAAAATTTCTTACATTTTTTTAAAGAAATAGCAATGAATTAAAAAATAAAATAATAATTTGTAAATATTTTACAACAAAAAACAATTTAATAAAATGAAATAGAAGAGAACACTACCATTAATATCACAAATCACTTGATAAGGCTTATATAAAAAGGAAAAGTTTGTCTCAAAACCCAACTGTGCAGTGATTCGAAATTGTCTTTTTATGCAACCCGCACAATTTTTTCACGCTAATATTTGTCTCTTTCTGACGTCATAAACAGAAATATTCACACAAATCGCATACTTTACAGTATTTCCACGCTCTCTTGTGGAGCCACATTTACATTCTGGTAAAAAATTATCATTTGTTTTGGAGATCCCAATTGTGTTTAATCTATATAGAGCACATAATGTTTTATATGGTCTATGCCTTTAATTATTACTCTGTTAATGCAAGGTATTAGAGGCTACTATTTTAAAACTGGTTCTCACTGGTGCTTCATTGCTCTATATCAAGAAAACATCTTACATCATCACATGAACATAAAGTCGTCTGCTATAGGGTGTTTGCACATGACGTCATATTTAATGTGATTGGACGCCATACTGGAGTAATGAATTAAATTACTCAGCATAGAACATACTTTGTTTTCTGGCTATTTTATCTTTAGTTTTAAGAAATTTTTTCCCCTGACATAATAGAGATACTAATTCAACCCTCTAACAGCATCAATGCTCTCAAAAATATTGCTTTGTATTTTTAAACTGGCAAAATAAGTAATTTTCTATCCGGCCCATGTTATTGAGTGATCCAACATGGCGTGGTTTTAACTTTGATGCCGTTCTCAAGTATTAGAGAAAAACAGTTTTTTTTTTTTTTTCTTTTTGCTGATTTCCCAAAGAAAATAACCAAAAACGACGTTTGTCCTACAGAGCAATGTTGTTAATTGATCCAGTGGGCGTTGAAGTGCATTCAGTATGACGTCATTCAGATTCACCCTACACCAGTATTATGATCTCACCAATATCTTATACATAATCGCATATAATCAACTTTTAATATATTTATATTTGATTTACGATACGCAGACTCCAAATTCCAAAAACTAAATGCAATAGAATGCACGTTACATGCCTCATTTTAAGGGTTACAATTAAAAAATATATAAATTATTGTTTATAAAAGTAATTATATGATATAATTTTAAATAAATTGCATATTAAAATTGTATTTGGACAATAAAACACAATTGTGAACATTTAAAATTTATATTTAAATTTGATCTATAAATTATATTCATTGTTTCTACATTATTATAAAGTAATTTTTATGTGAAGTAATTTTGTGAAATACTGTAAAAGAATAAAAGTTTGTAAGAAGTAATATAAATATAACAAAAATTATACATTGTAAAACAAATTTCAACTATGTGCAAAGACGCTATAGGATGGTTGCATTCGTGTTAAAGTTAACGCCATGTTGGTTCACTTAATAACAAGAAAAATGATACATTTTGCCATTTTAAAAATATTAATAATATTTTTGACATCATTTTGAATTAGTGTCTCAAGTATGTGAAAATATATATATAAAAAAACAGAACTAATTTTTAAAAGAAAATTTGAAAAAAAAAAAAAAAAAAAAAAAAAAAAAAAGGATATTAATTTTGTCCTATGCTGAGCAATGTTGTTCATATTTCCAGCTTCCAGGAGCATTTAGTATGATGTCATGCGGATACATTCTATATTTCTCGGTCCTAACTGCAGTATAGTGCACTAAAAAGTCACTTGAAGGCATTGAACAGCTTTTACAAAAAAATTGTAATATCCTTACAAACCTAAAAATCAACGTTGATTTTCAGGTTTTTTAGAATATTACACAACTTTTTGGTTGAAGGTGTTCTACGACTTTAAATGATGGTCCTACAATTTTATTGCAAATGATAAGAAATCAGAGCTATACTCTTCCTCTATATACCGTCTTACCTGCTATTGATTGATTAAACACAATTTAAATTTTTGTGTGAAAAGTAATTTTGTGTCAAAATTTTGTCCAATTAAAAACTTTTTTAAAATTAAAAAAAATATTATTAAATTAAAACTTATTTCGGTGCAAATTGTTATTATAGTTTTTTTTTTTTTTTTTTTTTAATACTCGGTTTCATTTGCAGATTATAGTATTTGTTTTGCTGTAAATACAAGAATGTATGTACAGATAATTATTGTGCAACTATAGTTCTTATTTTAACAATTTCCGGTCCAAGTCAGCTCCCTGTTCGTTAAATAAATCTTCACAATTCGACTTTTATCAAAACAAGAAAAAAAATATTTTTATGTGCACACACGGCTACATTTTTATTTCTAGTCTATATTTTTTGCTACTTATATAAAATATCTTTACAACATTTGTTTGCAAATAAACTAAAAATTTCAGCTTCAATCCTGGCTGAATAATGTTCGTCTTAAGTTCAAAGGGATATGAATTACTTTCAACATTTAGTCTTAACTAACGAATTACAACAACAACAATGGTGAATGATTTGCCATTTGATAATATTAATCATGAAACAGATAGACAAATTTTATATAAATTAATTATTAAAAATAAAACAATTATTAAGATTAAATAATGTGTTATATTTTATATACTTTATTACGTAACATAAATATTATTTACAAATAATGAAACAAAAAACCTAACAAACAATATAATAAAAAATTAAAAATAAAGCATTAAGAAATATTTAGTAATTTTTTTACATTATTATTTTTTTTTTAAAGCATAGAAAATAAGAAAACATGGCCAATGGAGGTTATCGGTTTAAAAAAATGTTTAAAACACTTAAAAGTATGTCTAGTATTTGTCATTTAAATTTCTCCAAAATCGGTGTAGTAGTTTTTTCAAAAATCGAAAAAAAAAAAAAACGTGTTATTCCCCATAAGCGTAATGTTAAATTAGGGGACCCTTAGCTTTCCCCGCGTCTCTCCGCGCGCTTAACCGATAACCTCCATTATATAACAGAACATTTGATGGGACTTACATAAATAACATTAGGTTGTATCAGAAAGAACCCAACTGTAGCGCCGTAACAGTGTTCATGAATTATTGTTGCATTCATGTTAGAGTCATGTTGGATCAAAACTGTTCTACATGATCGAAATATTGGAGAAACATTGATTTTGACATTTTCAGACACTCAACTTGTGAGTAGGGGGTGAAATGGTCACTGCGGACATTCTTTGAATTTTGCCCATAAAAATTCAAAGTTTTGCGGGATTCTAAATTCCTTTGATGCACTTTCTTGGGACACTAGGAGTTACATCATCAGCAATTTTTAGCAAAATTGAGGACGTGATGGCTAATCAATTTGAGAGTTGAGAAAAGTAAGACCAAAATAGTAATTAAATAATAACAATAATAATAAAATAAAATGAAGCAATACTAACTTAAATTTTAATAATTTAGCGCCTGGTTTCTATGCAACTTTTTCAGCACACGGGCTATGCAAGTTGCATACTCTGCCCCTGTGTATGTATTCTACATAACAGTAATTCACTCTTCAGTAATTTTGTGTAAAGTTAACAATAATAAAAATAATAAATTAATATTTGCCCCAAAAGTTTATATTTTTCTGATATTTTCTGACGCCTTGGAAATAAGAAGGGAGTGGAATTTGCGGTTCTTCATAAAAAAAAAATCGTTTTTTTGTTATTAACAACTATAAAAAGAATACCAATTAAAAGTAATAATAATTTGAGTTCTCTTTTCTTATGGTTCCATTGGTTGATTGATTCATTGATTGATTGATTGACCAGTTGATTAATTGACAAATTAATTGATTGATGAACTGATCGATTGATTGATCGGCTGATTTGTTGGTTGGTTGACTAATTGATTGATTGATTGTTTGATTTACTGATAAATTGATTGATTGATTTACTGATAAATTGATTGATTGATTGATTGATCGACCGATTTGTTGGTTGGTTGGTTGGTTGACTAATTGATTGTTTGATTTACTGATAAATTAATTGATTGATGAACTGATCGATTGATTAATCAACCGATTAATCAATTAATTAATCAAACCGATTAATCGATTTGGTTGGTTATTTGATTGATTAGCTGATTGATTGTTTAATTTATTTATAAATTGATTGATCGATTTATTGATAAATTAAATGATTGATCGATCAATTGATTGATAAATTGATAGTTTGATTTATTGATTACTGTACACAGGGAGGTGGCGAGGCTCCTAAGAACCTCTCAGGACGCCTGGTAGCTGCTACATGGTGGCTATTTGGTTTCATCATCATTGCGTCATACACGGCTAACTTGGCAGCTTTTCTCAGTCTCACGTCTCAGGATTTGCTTTTCTAGGTTTTAAACTTATTATTATAGCCGGTCACTCACTGCCTAAATACTACCAAAAGGATGTATCCACATGACGTCATATTTAATGAGCTTGGACGTTAAACTGGAGTAATGAAAGTCATTGCTAAGAAGAGGACAAAATTAGTTTTTCGTCATTTTCATTGCGAAATCGATTATTATTTCTTTTTATCTATTTTTATTTTTACATACTTGAGATATTTAGCCTATCAACAGCATCAATGCTCTAATAAATATTGTTAATATTTTTAAAACTGATAAAAAGCGTAATTTTTCCACCGGATTATGATGATCAGGATGGTGAAATTTACGATGCACAAGCGTCAGATATTAAAGATAGTTCTCCTAGTCAAAAAGATGCAAATCTTCCCTCAATTCCAAAATTAAAAACGTCTATTTGTGTGACTAGATCAGTAAAACGTAAAAGTGACAGGATTAAACAAAATTTTCAAAATCAAAAACCTCCAAAATTCTCAATTTAAAGGATAAAAATTATAATAGAAATATTTTCAATATATTTCATTTGAATATATGTAGCTTAAGAAATAAAACTTTATTATTAGAAGATTTTATAGATAATATTCTTGATATCAAAATAATATGTTTAACAGAACATCATCTTAATGATGGAAATTATGAAAAATGCAAATTAAATAATTATAATTTTTCTAGTGTATATTGCAGGAAAGTTTCTGAAAGGGGCGGTTCAGCAATATTAACTCATAAATCTATAAATTGTACGGAAAGAACTGATATTAAAAATTTGTCAATAGAAAATGTTATAGAAATAAGTGCAATAGATATCGATATTTTCGATATTTGCTGTACAATTATATGTGTATACCGTCCACCAAATAATACTAAGGATTTTACAGATAATTTTTTCGATTCATTTGAAAAATTAGTTAATAAAATAAATTCAGAAAAACGTTTTCCTATTATTTGTGGTGATTTTAATATTGATTTATTAAGTCCTGATGATATAAAAACTAAACTTTTTAATGACATATTAAATATTACAAATTTAATTTCAACAGTAAATAATCCAACTAGAATTTGCAACTCCACAAAAACTTTAATAGATAATATTTTGCTCAGTAAATTTTTTCCATGTAAGAAATTTGATACTAAAGTAATTGAATGTCCTTTATCTGATCATGAAGCACAATATATTAAAATAGAAAACATTTGTGATAGTGGTAATAAATATTATGAAACAAATCAGCGTAGTTTTTCAGATCAAAATATTGATAAATTTAGATCTTTGTTGCAAAAAGAAGAATGGTCTGACGTCTATTTTAATGACGATACTAATACATGTTTTGAAATTTTTCACAATAAATTAAATTCCTATTTTCAGGAATGTTTTCCAATAATTAAAATAAAAAAATCAATAAATAATAATAAAAATAAAAAAGATGATTTTATGTCAAAAGGTTTAAAAATTTGTCAGAAAAAAGTTCGGATGTTAAAAAAATTACATGAATTATATCCCTGTATATGGACTAAGGAATATATAAAAAAATACAAATATTTATATTATAAATTAATTAGGATTGCTCACAAAAATAGAAATACGTACATTATTAAAAATGCAGCTAATAAATCAGAAGCTATGTGGAAACTAGTCAATAAAAAGTATGGTAAAACTAAAACTAAAGAATCTATTAAAGAAGTTATTGTTGATAATGTTATAATTACAGATCCTAATTTAATAACAAATGCTTTTAGTGAACATTATGTTAAATGTATTGAAGATTTAAAAAATGAAATTCCACAAACTCACTTTAAAATAAATGAAAAATCTTTTTGTAATCCTAAATCTATGTTTTTAAATCCAATTACTCAATTTGAAATTAATAAAATTTTTAAAAGGTTAAAAAATAAGAAATCTCATGGTTTTGATGAGTTTTCTGATTTTTTGATGAAAAAGTGTGCCGATGAGTTAGACCATATTCTAGCGTATATAGTAAATAAATCGTTTGAACAAGGAGTTTTTCCAAATATACTTAAAACAGCAGTTATAAAACCATTATATAAAAAAGGGTGTAAAAAAATAATTAATAATTATAGACCATTAAATTTGCTTTCTGTTTTTTCAAAAATTTTTGAAAGAGCCTATATGTTTAGGCTTTTATCATTTCTAGAAGATTCAAAAATTTTAAATAACTTTCAGCATGGTTTTAGAAAAAAAAGATCAACTGAATCAGCAATATTTGACTTAATAGATAGTATTTTAAAAAGTTTAGATGGCAAAGAAAAAACAGCCGGTATTTTTTTGGATTTATCAAAAGCTTTTGATGTAGTTGATCATGAAATTTTATTACAAAAACTTCAATCATATGGGATAAGGGGAAATAGTTATAGTTGGATAAAATCCTTTTTAAAAGACAGAAAACAATATATTCATATTACAAAGCTAGAAGATGGTAAGGAGGTACATTATAAATCGGACAATAAAACTATAAATCATTCTGTTATCCAAGGCTCATTAATGGGCCCAATTCTGTTTCTAATTTATATAAATGACCTCCCATTACATGTTGATGACTCGGTTCATCCTGTTGGTTATGCTGATGATTCTAACTTCAAAGTTACTGCACCAAACAACACCATTCTTACAAAAAATATTAAATCACTTATTTCTGAGGTAAAGAATTATTTTAATCAAAACGGTCTTAAATTAAATGTTGATAAAACAGAAATATTACAATTTCAAAATTTAAGAAATAAAAATGATACTTTAAATGAAGTTAAATGCGAGTCTGAAACCGTTAAAATTGCAAAGAAAACAAAATTTTTAGGCATAATAATTGACGAAAATTTAAGATGGTGTGAGCATATTGATTATATTTCTAAAAAGCTTGCATCTACAATTTTTGCAATACGAGAACTTAAGCATGAAAGTCAAATTGATTGTTTAATATCTATGTATTTTGCTAATTTTCATTGTCATGTTAAATATGGTGTGGTTTGCTGGGGTAACTCTATCGATGCAAATAGAATCTTTAAACTACAAAAAAAAGTCATACGCATAATATGTGGTGCTAAATTTAGAGCTGAGTGTAGAGATCTTTTTAAAATTTTAAATATTTTAACTGTACCCTGTGTTTTTATCATGGAATGTGCTATGAAAGTTAAACATAATATTGAGTTTTTTAAAAGCCATGAAATAAATCATAATCATAATACTAGAAATACAAATAAAATTGGAAGTATATATAAAATAAACTGAAATGTATAATAAAGGTCCTTTCTGCAGTTGTTTAAATATCTATAATAAATTGCCATTGGATATGAGAAAACAAAATAACTTATTAGCATTTAAGAAAGAGCTAAAAGTTTTCCTATTAAATAAGCAGTACTACTCAATTGATGAATACATGAATGATGACACAATTTAAATACAAATTTAATTTTGTACATTGTAATGTTGTTTTCTCTTTATTTGTTTTATTTGTAAATGTATATGTTATTGACAATCATTTCTACATTGTCATTTATGGCAATAACCTAAACTAATGCATTTTATTGTGTTATGTATGTTGGATGAAAGAAATGAATAAAGAATTTTGAATTTTGAATTTTGTCGCCCATGTTACTGCGTGATCCACCTTATGTCACGTACGCCATTTCGGTCTTCTTTCTTCTTGTAGTAACATATTTTATATACAATACTTATATTGATATGAATAATAATGATTGATTTATTTCTAACATATTTAAATAATTTTCATTTAATATATTATGTTTTACAAATCATAATATATTTATATACAATAAAATAACATTTATTTAATTTAAATTACATTTTAATTTGTAAATAGTATATTATTTAATGTTATGTTTAATATAAAACTGATTTTATTCTTAATCATTTTTTTACTTATTAAATTTTGCTTTATTTAAATTTTGTGCATTACAAATGCATTTTAATATTACATCCGATATGAAAATTGATGTACAAGCTGTCTGCCGGGATCAAAATCCGCCACTTCAATTTAGAGTATATATTATATAATTATATTAATATTATATGTTGTATTTTAAAACATTTTCTTAATATCTGTTGTAGCTGATTTTAATCCCGGCAGACAACCTGGACCTCAATTTACATTTCCGATATAATAATAAAATTCATAAGTCATGCGCAAATAGAACAATGTATTAATTTATCCAGTATGGCGTTGAAGCGCATTCAGTATGACGTCATGCAGAATCACCCTATGGCAGCATAAATATTTGTTGAATATAGACCCCTTTCACATCCTTGCGCTTTGTCGGCATTTTTTTTGGTTCCTAATGCATTGTCCAGCATAGGGGAAACATCATTTCTCCTAATTTTTCACATAAAAAGTTTATTGCAACTGAACGAATTTTTCTCATATTCTTCGAGCTAAAAATAAGTCTTTGATTGAGTTTTGAAGCTTCTTTTGCTATCAAAAAAAAAGAGACATTTTTCCTATGTTGGCCTATGTATTCTTAACCAGCAAAATGGCAGCTTTTAAATATGAGTGCAACGGGTCTTTATTTATAGTAATAATTATATTTCATTCATTATATTTTCCAAATTTTATTTAATTATGATAAAATACTTTTTAGTAAAATTCTGATTTTCTCTTTACGTATACTTTAGCTTCAGCATTGATGTATACACGATTCCGAAAATCCTACATATTACAAATGATAAAAGCACTAACTACTCTAATTTGTAAAACAAATGCCAATGCTGGATGGCAAATATTATAATATAAATTAATATCTAAAATTAAAATCTTTCATTAGAAAAAAACACGTAATAATCCACATTATATAAGAAAATATACACATATTCCAAAATACTAATATCAACTTTTAAATGTACATTATATGTTATTATATTACTTTATTACTATTACCAAAATAAATACATATGTAATTATACCCTCTTTTTCTCGTATTCTAATCTAAGAACTGATTCAGACATCGCGATAAGGTTGTTGCTAAAAATACCGTTGATATAATTAATAAGAAAATTAAGCTTACTAAATGTAAAAACTTGGGGGGTTACCATGTTAGATTTTAAATTTTTTTTTTTTTTTTTTTTTTTTGAAGGTATATCTAGTGCCATGTTAATTTCAATAATTATTTTCTCTCCTATCTGATAATCTCGGGTTCTGAAAATCTTATAAGAGGTAGCTGTTACTGTTAACTTTCAAATGTCATCATAAAGTTTAGAAGTTTTCTATTTAGATACAAACTATCTAAATACAACCCTTAAACACTCAGCTGCTTATCTTGTTTCGATACTTTTGATTACTTGTAAATTATAACAAATTAGTTAAGGGTTGTTTTCAGATGGTTAGTATCTCAAAATATAAAAAGAAAACTTGCAAACTTTATGATGACATTAGAAAGTAACGCTTCCTATGATATAATTATCAGATTTCGTGACCATCGGATAACAGAGAAAATTAATATTTAAATTAACATGGGCTCTTATGAGGCTTAAACTTTAAAGGCAAAAAATGTAATCTACATGTGCATTCTACTCCATCTTTAAAATAATGGAAAATAATTTATTTTATCATAACGTACGAATGTGTTAATTATACGATTTTTTCATCTTCAAAACTTTTCTCATTCAAGGCAAAGAAAATGTAATCGGTAATTAATCAATAGATAAAGAGATATTAACTAAATAACAGTAAAATAATTATATAAATAAATAATAAAACAATTATTAAGAAAAATAATATAATGTTTTATGTTATATAAATACTATATTTCAAAATATTAAATACAAATATTTAAATAAAATAATTTAAAAAATAATTTATTTTCAGTTAGTTAATAAATACTTTTTATTCTTTTTAAAACATAATCATTAAAAAAATTATTTGCAATAAATTATAATTTTTTAATTCAAAGTGATATGAATTTAAAAATAAGAAAAACTGTTGTTTAATTATTTTTCATAAAAAAAAAAAAAAAAAAAAAAATTAAAAGCATAGAATAGAATAAAACACTGCCATTTATATCACAAAAACCTTGATAGGACTTACATAAATAACTTTAGATTGTCTCAAAACCCAACTGTAGCACAGTAGCGGTGATCAGATCATTTCTATTTACGCAGACCCTCACAATTTTTTCACACAAAGTTTTGCCTGTCTCTGAAGACAAAAACAGAAAAATTCACGCAAATCGTATGCTTTACAGTATTTTCACGCTCTTCTGTGGGTACACATTTACATTCTGGTCAAAAATTATTGTCCGTTTTTGGAGATCCCAATTGTGTTTAATCATTAAAGAGTACATTTAATATTGTTCCATGTTGTTTATGCCTTTATTATTACACAGAAAATGCACGGTATTAAAGGCTACTATTTTAAAACTGATTCTCACTGGTGTTTCATTGCTCTATATCAAGAAAACATCTTACATCATCACAAGAACATAAAGTCGTCTGCTATAGGGTGTTTGCACATGACGACATATTTAATGTGGTTCGACGCCATACTGGAGTAATGATTTACATTACTCAGCATAAGATATACTTCGTTTTCTAGCTATCTTCTTTTTAGTTACGCGGTTATTTATATCATTTTTTTTTTCTCACATACTTGAGATACTAATTCAACTTACAGCATCAATGCTCTCAAAAATATTGTTTAATATTTTTAAGCTGGTAAAATGAGTCATTTTCTATGCGGCTAATGTTATTGAGTTATCCGCTATGGCGTTGACTTAACATTAATGCCGTTTTTAAGTATTTAAAAAACTTTTTTTTCTAATGATTTACCACAGAAAATAACCAGAAACGATGTTTGTCCTACAGAGCAATGTTGTTAATTGATCCAGTATGGCGTTGAAGCGCATTCAGTATGTGTTCATGCAGATTAACCCTATATTAGTAAATTGTGATTTCTTTTATATTTAGTATTTGTTAACTTTTAACATTAATTATAGATATTTCATATTATACTGTAATATGTTTCTACGTTATTTAATTCTTATTCACTGTTCCCCTATGTAGATACAGAAACAAAAAGTACTTTACTTAATTTATATTTTTGCAAGGGCCAAATATAAATGACCAGTACCTAATCAGTCCCGACCATCGGAACCCAGATATAAAAACTATGCCCTTTGATTATGCTTAGGATACCTTAATACACCCCACAATTTATTTTGGAAAAATCGGAAAATTCCGGGAAATATGCCACTTGTTATTTTTTACCTTTTGCTACAGGAGATGTTAAAAATTGCCATTTACTCGTAATATAATGTATGTTAGAAAATTCAGCTAAACTAATTTAGACCCCTGATGAGTTAAGCTTTTCAGAAATTATGTGACCGTTACCCTTAAAATAATTTCAAGGCCCACCACCGGGGGTTGAAAATTTAAAACGCAGATTTGACAAAGTTTGGCATTTTTGGGAATTTTTATTTTTAAGTTAAAAAGTAGGTTATAATATGTCTAACATGTGTACCAAGTTACAACTTGGGTGATCTGTAACTTTAAGAGGAAAGTCCGGAAAAGTATGTCCGCCACCTATATCACGAAAAAAGAGCAAATTTTAAAAATTCATAAAAAATCGAAAAATGAAGCAAATGCAATGAAATTTGGTATATAAGTTCATATTGAATTATCAAAAATGTAGAAATTTTTGGAAAAATTTTTGGCGCGAAATTTGAATTTAAAAAAAGTCATCCTACTAAAAATTGAATTGAATATGATTCTTTAGGTTATTTTTTAAAAAATATCATTGAAAAGTACTAAACAGAAATTTTAAGTATACTAGATATGTATACTGACATTTTGAACAACAAATTGCAATAAACTCAATTTTTTAGTAGGATGACTTTTTTTAAATTCAAATTTCGCGCCAAAATTTTTTCCAAAAATTTCTAAATTTTTGATAATTCAATATGAACTTATGTACCAAATTTCATTGCATTTGCTTCATTTTTCGATTTTTTATGAATTTGTAAAATTTGCTCTTTTTTCACAATATAGGTGGCGGACATACTTTTCCGGACTTTCCTCCTAAAGTTACAGGGGGGCGATTCTGTAACTCCTTCGCTTTGTTGTCGAATAAACAAACTCTTCGTTTTCGTAACGAGCGCATAACGAACAATACAAAAAGAGCGATTCTGTAAGCCGTTCGTTATGAAATCGTAAACAATCAAAAATTGAAATCTGGCAACGCTGTAATTCGTTAAGAAAAGGCGGTAAAATTTAAATTCAACTATTTTTCTTGCAGAAAGAAATTACTTTTTGCATTAATTATAGATTTTAACTGATAATTTATTATTATTTAACCATTTTAATTACAATTTTCAATTTATTTAAATAAATTACAATCATATTATATTTATTTTCTACTTTTCTTGCGTACTAATATAAAATCTAAGATAAATTCAATAAATAAAATGAATAAATATACACACAAAGAAGGTAGCAAAATTAAATTTCAAATCAAAGCAATGAAGGTTGTTGTATGATATGCATCGTGATAAAAAAAAAAAGGCGCGCTCTCACAATTTCCTACCCTTAAGAATTGCGAAACTACAACGCTTCTGGGAAACTGTACAGTATAGCATCATTTAATTAAAAAAAAATTTAAATCATGAATATGCTATAGGATGTATGCATTCATGTTAAAGGTGACGCATGTTGAATCTTACAAAAATACATGGACCGCGCGGTATGGGAAAATGACACACTTTGTCAAGGTTAAAATTTATAAGCAATAATTTTAACGTTAACTGTCAACTGCTAATAGCATTGATTAGGTAAATTACTTAACATGTAATATATATATTTTATGATATAGATATACAGGGTGTGTCTATAAAGTCCTTGAGGGTGTTTAGGCGTTAATACAAGATACAAGACATAAGACTTAACATAAAATAAACTTTTTATACATTAAATTAAAGCTTAGATTTTTACAATTTTGAAGAGATAAACGGTTTTAAAATCAAATAATTAACTTTTTTACAAGAAAAAAAAGCAAAAAGTCAGGGTTTGTCAAAAAAAATTTTTTGCTTTTTTACCTTTTTTTTTTTTTTTTTTTGAAACCTTGCAATATGGTATCTTTACGTGGGCATGGTTTGTTGCACGACAGACGTCCAGATGAACCCCTAGCTTGCGCCACACATTATGGAGAATTTTCGGTGTGATGGACTGGATGGCGGCGGTGATATCCTCTGCTTCAGCTTTAGCACGTAGCACGTCAGTCACTTGTGTTTTTGAAATCGTAATAAATCCTTGAGGTATCCCCTTAGGAATAAAATCTGAGGGAAGGGGGGGGGGGGCTGAGGTTAGGTGATATTGCGGCCCATGCCATAGGTCCATCTCAAAAAAGCCAGTTTGCTGGAATAGTGGGGTCATGATCTCATCTTCGAACAAAAACAGTGATCCACCACATTGGGCACATTATGTCAGAGACACGCTGAATAAAAAAATTCCAGGTAGATGGCTTTGTCGAGATGGACCTATGGCATGGGCCGCAATATCACCTAACCACAGCCTCCCCCCCCCCCTTCCCTCAGATTTTTTTCCTCTGGGGCTACGTCAAGGATTACGATTTCAAAAACACCAGTGACTGACGTGCTACGTGCTAAAGCTGAAGCACCGCCGCCATCCAGTCCATTACACCGAAAATGCTCCATAATGTGTGGCGCAAGCTAAGGGCTTCATCTGGAAGTCTGTCGTGCAACAAACCATGCCCACATACAAATACCATATTGCAAGGTTTCAAAAAAAAAAAAAAAAAATCGTAAAACAGCAAAAAAAAAATTCCGACAAAACCTAACTTTTTGCTTTTCCTCCTGTAAAAGAGTTAATAATTATTTGATTTTAAAACCGTATAGTTTTTTAAAATTGTAAAAATCTAAGCTTTAATTTGACGTATAAAAAGTTTATTTTATGTTAAGCATTATGTCTTTTATTAACGCATAAACACCCTCAAGGACTTTATAGACACCCTGTAGATATATGTAGCATAAATTCTTAACTTCATAATTTATAACAACCTCGATAAATAAATATTTATTTTCATGTGCGCATATATTTTATATTCTTTTTAAGAGGAAGTTCATAAGATACAACATGGCTTATTAACTGTTAGATATTGAGAAGAACTGTTCATTGACTCTCAAGTGTGGGCCCAAAGCCCTTCCTTAGCTCCGCAAACTTGCACACATTCTGCGAGATATGCAATCCACTACAATATTTTCTATAGTAAAGCCGTAACTATGATGTAAAAGATATGGGACAGCTAGCACATCTCGCAGGATGAGCACGAGTTTGCGGGGCTATTGAAGAGCTTTGGGTCACCATATGTGAGTTTATGAACAATTCTTATTATTATCTAACATTGAAGAAGCCATGTTGTAAGCCCCTGAACTTCCTTTTAAAGCCAATTAAAATTTGTACTTTTTTTATTTACCTCTATTATAACAAATTGTTTGACTAAAACTGAAATTAAAAAATATCATAATAATAAAAAAAAAAGTTATCATCAAAAAAAAAAGCATTGAATATATAATACAATAATTGCAATTTGAAAATGCAGTTTCTAGTATGTTAAAAATTCATGTTGAATTGGATGAAACTAAATAAATTTAAAAAGCTATGCAAATTATACAAATCAAGTTTTGATAATTATAAAAAAAATAATAAATGTTGTTAGATATGATTTCAACTGAAGGTAGAAATTAGCTAACTTAAAAAAAAAAAAAAAAAAAAAAAATGAAAGAAAAAAAAAAACAGCTGTGGACAATACGATTAAAAAAATATATTTGTAGACGCTAACATAATATGCAAGGCTTATCCTAAAATAAAATTACTTCATGACGTTCCACCCTTTGCGTATAAAAATAATTAGCGCAGCATACATTTAAACTTGCAAAACATATTATTTTACATCGCAGCATCATATTTTGCATTTAGAATGCACTGTGACAACTATTTAACTCATTATTTTATTTTTCTACTTTTGCTATACTATCGTAGTTTTGTTTAAAATTTTAGAAAATGAAATGATTTTTTTTCCATATTTAAAAATAAAGTTCAGAGGATACAATATGGCTTTTTCAATGTTAGATAGTGAGAAGAAATGTTCATAAAAACACATATGATGACCCAAACCCCTTACTTTACCCCATGGAAGCCCCTTAAACTTGCGTTCATTCTGCGAGATATGCAACCTGCGACAACATTTTCAATAGGGCGTATGCATTCATGTTTAAGTCGACGCCATGTTGGATAACTCAATAAAATGGGTGTCATAGGAAAATAACGCATTTTGCGAGTTTAAAAACACTATGCAATATTTTTAAAGGAAGTGAGGCTGTAAGTATGTTGAATTTAGTATCTCAAGTATGTGAGAAAAATAACATGAACAAAAAAGTAACCGATATCCCAAAGAAAATTGGCCTAAATAAAGTTTGTCCTATGCTGAGCAATGTTACTCAATACTCCAGTATGGCCTCCAAGCGCAATAAATATGACGTCATCCGCATACACCCTATAGTAAAGCCTTAACTATGACGTACAAGATACGAGACGAAATGCATATCTCGCAGGATGATCACGAGTTTGCGGTGCTACGGAAAGAGCTTTGTTTAAATTAAATTAAGGGCTATAATTAAACCATATAAATAATCAAATTAAAGTTATTGTTTATTATATACTTACTTGTTAGTATTATTGATACTAATTTCCATTTCACTTCAATTATCCTAAAATTTTCTTTATAATTAAATGAAAAAAAAATACAATATGATTATGAGTTTATGAACAGTTCTTCAAATTATCTAACATTGAAGAAAGCCAATTTGTAACCCCTGAACTTTCTCTTTCAAAGATTGTTTAGAAATAAACACATAATCCAATGTTATAGTACATATTAAATTCAAGGAGATCACATATTATGTTTTAATTTTATAAAGCCTATATAGCAATTACAGAGTTAAAGGCGAAAAGAAGAGAGAGAGAGAGAGAGAGATGCTAACACCATGTCAATCATATTATGTTTTACACGATTACGTATTTTACGGTCCATCTCACTATCGCAATATAATATGGATAACAAGTAAACCTAATGTCATTCGAAATATTTTCGCAAAAAAAAAAAAAAAAAAAAAAAAAAAAAGACTTTGGCGTTGGTTTCATAAGTATATGTCAATTATGAAAAAAGTTCAAAAATGTCATATCACGTCAACATTTCAGTATGACAACTGCGTGTTATTTTCCCATTCAACTCTCAGACGACTTTTTTGAACTTCTTCCCTAATTGAGCTAGCGCAATGAAACCAACGCCAATGTTATTTTTTTGTGAAAATATTTAGGATGAAAGTAGGTTTACTCATTTATCTCAATTAGATCAATATCGTGAGATACGGACTATAAAATAGATGTAAAACATGTGTGACCAAAATTTGCCGCGGTGGTGCTAGTATTCTACAATTTTCTCCGTCCGTAATAAATATATTTTAATATAATTAACATTTTCGAGTTTCTCATTAAATTTCCTTTCTTTTCATATATAACATCACGCATTTATAACTACATTTTAAAACATTTAAACTTAGTGATAACAAACGACATTTTCTCCATATTTAAGAAAATGATGTAAAGTTACAACAGCAGCAGCAAAATTCACAACTTTCAGCATGACCTTTTCCTAGTTATTTAATCGCAATGAGACTATCTTACATGGTTTTAACTTTCAAAAATATTGAGATTAATATGTGGATGTCCACACTTTGCTCCAGCAGGACGGGAGATGTAGCGCAGCTCGCGAAACATCTTTGCTTATAGCTGCAATCCGCAATAGGTAACTCGCATAGCACGGTTACTTATATACGTGGATAGCTACGCGCTACATCTCCCGTCCTGCTGGAGCAAAGTGTGGACACCCGCATATTAATCTCAATATTTTTGAAAGTTAAAACCATGTAAGATAGTCTCATTGCGATTAAATAACTAGGAAAAGGTCATGCTGAAAGTTGTGAATTTTGCTGCTGCTGTTGTAACTTTACATCATTTTCTTAAATATGGAGAAAATGTCGTTTGTTATCACTAAGTTTAAATGTTTTAAAATGTAGTTAATGCGTGATGTTATATATGAAAAGAAAGGAAATTTAATGAGAAACTCGAAAATGTTAATTATATTAAAATATATTTATTACGGACGGAGAAAATTGTAGAATACTAGCACCACCGCGGCAAATTTTGGTCACACATGTTTTACATCTATTTTATAGTCCGTATCTCACGATATTGATCTAATTGAGATAAATGAGTAAACCTACTTTCATCCTAAATATTTTCACAAAAAAATAACATTGGCGTTGGTTTCATTGCGCTAGCTCAATTAGGGAAAAAGTTCAAAAAAGTCGTCTGAGAGTTGAATGGGAAAATAACACGCAGTTGTCATACTGAAATGTTGACGTGATATGACATTTTTGAACTTTTTTCCTAATTGAGATATACTTATGAAACCAACGCCAAAGTCATTTTTTTGCAAAAATATTTAGGATGAAATTAGGTTTACTTTTATTTTTCTACATTATATCAATTATTATATCAATATGATTGTTTTCTACCGCAAAATACCATGTGCTAAACTTATTAATGTGATTATAATAATGTGGCGTGTTGGATAGTTTTTTTTACATATTTTAATAATTAAACTTATTTTAGGGTTGATATTTTTAAGAAAAATATGATCATCCTTAAAATTCTTTATATAACTTAATGCAGCTTATCGGTTTATTGCGCGGGGAAAGCTAAGGGTTCCTCAATTACATTTCTCTTATTTTTTTTTTATTATTATTTTTTTTTTTGCAATTTTTGAGGAAACTATAATTTACATATTACACAAAAATTTTAAATGATAAAATACTAGACATTCTCCTACGTACTTTTAGCTATAGCTATTTTTTGAACCGATAAACTCCCTTGAAAAAAATAATAATAAAAAAACTTTTTAGCACGTACGTAAATAGATATAGGAAGCAATATTAAAACTTGATTGCAGGCATGGATTGACTTCGCACAGAAGTATATATAAAATATAATTGCCCGCAATATTGATATATTAAACGTCGTATAACATTTTAAATATTTTTAAATCTTTTATAGACACAAATTATGTTAATCAACGTTAAAAATGAAAAGTTAAGTTTTTAGCTGGCTGAAGATAATTTTTTTTAGAATAGTACAATGTTTTTATGTATAAAAACTACGAAACAATCAAGAAAAAACACTTCAATTTTTAATACACATGCCTTCATTGCTTTTATTAAATTTATGTTTTAATATTTATTCTTAAATTTTAAAATAACGCCATTAATTTAAAAGTATAAAAGATTTCCTATTCAATCATGTGCGTAACATCAAAATTCACCCATTAGAAACGCCGTAATTAACTATTTAATATCGCTCGTTATCATAACGAACGATTTCTCACTATTGGAAACCCGTTCGATATGATAACGAACGGTATTGTTCGTTTTGTAACGAATTCGTTATAAACAAAAGTTACAGAATCGCTCGTTTTGTTGAAATCGAACAGTTTGTTGATTTTCGTTTTCAAAACGAACAATACCGCTCGTTATGAAGTTACAGAATCGCCCCCCAGATCACCCAAGTTGTAACTTTGTACATATGTTAGACATATTAAAACCTACTTTTTAACCTAAAAATAAAAATTCCCAAAAATGCCAAACTTTGTCAAATCTGCGTTTTAAATTTTCAACCCCCGGTGGTGGGCCTTGAAATTATTTTAAGGGTAACGGTCACATAATTTCTGAAAAGCTTAACTCATCAGGGGTCTAAATTAGTTTAGTTGAATTTTCTAACATACATTATATTACGAGTAAATGGCAATTTTTAACACCTCCTGTAGCAAAAGGTAAAAAATAACAAGTGGCGTATTTCCCGGAATTTTCCGATTTTTCCAAAATAAATTGTGGGGTGTATTAAGGTATCCTAAGCATAATCAAAGGGCATAGTTTTTATATCTGGGTTCCGATGGTCGAGACTAATTAGGTACCGGTCATTTATATTTGGCCCAAGTACAAATTATAAAATTTTAAATGCAATAATAAAATATATATATAAATAATTATTAAAAAAAAATAAAAACAAAAAGCTTAATATACATAATATGATAATTAAATTACACTTAAACAAAGAAATAAAATGGCTAATAATTAAATTTACATACAATTTTTTTTTTTGTATAATAACGTGTATATCAAATAATTATGAAAATCAAGGTACAAATATAATAAAACAATAAACTAAACTATATATTATAGAACTAAAATTATACATTAAAAACAATTGTCAACTATTTACAACGACGCTATAGGATAGCTGCATTCATGTAAAGTTAACACGTTAGTTATTCATGTTAGTTGGTTCACTTAATAATAAGGAAAATAATATATTTTGACCCTTTAGAATTAATAACAATATTTTGACACTATAGTTTGAATTATATTATAGCAAGTAAATGTGAGAATTACAATAAAAAAAATCATAAAAACTTTTACTAAGAATATTTATAAAAAAAAAGAAAAAGAAAAAAGAAGAATTATGTTCTATGCTGGGCAATATTGATAATTGATCCAGCTTCGAGGAGCATTAATATAGCGTCATGCAAATACACCCAATACACAACTATATTTCTCGGTCCTAACTGCAGTATAGTGCACAAAAATGTCACTTCAAGGCATAGAACACATCGAACAAAAAAAATGTGTTATATCCTAACAAACCTGAAAACTACTGTTGATTTGGCCGGAATAATTGATTTCTAATTTATTTTCCATTCACAAAATGTCGCGAGCAGGCAATGACCTCACAGCTCACCTGGTCCACGTGCACGTAAAACAATCGAGCTGTGACGTCATTACCCGCTCGTGACATTTTGTGAATAGAAAATAATCTAGAAATCAGTGAGTCAGGCCAAATCAACGTTAATTTTTAGTTTTGTTAAGATATTGCACAACTTTTTTATTAAAGATGTTCTACGACTTTAAATGAAGATCCCATAATTCTAAATGATAAGAAAGCAGAGGTCCTCTACCGTCTTACCTGCTATTGATTTATTACACGTCATCACTGGTGACAAGTACAGTCCAGATTTTTGGTGAAAATTAAGATCACGTCTGCAAGTTTCATAGTTAGGCTTTTTGCTTCACAATCTACTGTGTTTATAAAATATTGGTACATAGGGTCATTTTACTAAAATATCAATTTATATTGACATATGGTAATAACATGTATTTAGATACAGTTTTGTGTCAACTGAAATCTCCATCTGATTGCATTGAATGTCCATAAGCCAATAAAAATTGACTTTTAAGTAAAATGCCTTGCTGTACTTTACTGCTAAAAAGTTTAGAAATCATATTTATGTAAGCTGACAGTAGGTTATAAACACAAATCTGGGTATGGAATACTTTCGTTAAATTTATTCTATAATTTGATGATAATTTTTTTATAAATTAGTTTTTAAATAATAAAAAAAGAAATACATAAAATAAACTAATTTTAAATGAAGTTATTATATTGAATATTAATCAAATAAAATTAATGCACATTTAAATTTAATTTTGATGTGTTTTATTAATTTTTTTAACGTTTTGCTAAACATAATTAAAATTTAAAATTAATAGAAAACATTTTTAAATAATGTAATAAAATTAAAAAAAAACTAATAAATAATTTATTTACTATTATGCTTCAAAAAAAAAAAAAAAAAAATCAAGTTGTATACCAGATAAATACATTTAGCATTAATATCACAAAACACTTGATTGGACTTAAATAAATAACATGTTTTGGTCTCAAAACACAACTGTAACGCCGTAACAGTGGTCATAAAAATTAACCTATGCAACCTGCGCCGCTAATTTGTCTGTTTCTGACGTCAGAAATAGGAATAGTTATGTAAATTACATACTTTACAGTATTTTCAAGTTCTGTTGTGGGAACATACTTACATTCAGGTAAAATTTGTGATTAGTTTTGTAGATCCCAATTGCGTTTAATCATAAAAGAACACATTTTGTTTGCTGTGGTCTACGCCTTTAATTACTACACAGACACTACAAGATATTAGAGGCTACTATTTTAAAACTGGTTCTCAATGGTGCTTCATTGCTCTCTATCAAGAAAACATCTTACATCATCACATGAACATAAAGTCGTCTGCTATAGGGTGTTTGCACCTGACGTCATATTTAATGGAATTGGACGCCATACTGGAGTAACAAATAACATGCCTCTCAAGTCAGTATAGAACAAGCTTCGTGTTTGGCTATTTTCTTTAGGAAATCATTATATGTTTATTTGTTATCATTATTTTTCTCACGTACTTGAGATGCAAAATTAAACCTACTAACAGCACCAATGACCTCAACAAAATATGCTTTGTATGTTTAAACTTGCAAAATGTGTATTTTCTTTGCGGCCCATGGTATTGAGTAATCCAACATGGCTGTGACTTGAATATTAATGCAGTTTTCAACTACAGTATATATGTGAGAAAAACATTAACTTGGATTTTACTGATTTCTCACAGAAAATAGCCAAATACGACGTTTGTTCTACAGAAAATTGTGTTTAATTGATCCATTATGGCGTTTAAGCGCAATTAGTATGAACTCATGCAGATTCACCCTATATCAGTATTATTACTTTTTGAACAACTTATAATTTCTTAATACTTAACTTAATTTTCATACATGATATATTTATACAGTATTTCTTTTTTATTCAATTCTTTAAATCTGATTTCCTCTACCTTGTTAAATGCAGTAGTTTGTATGTCTCCACTTTATTTCTTCTAGTTTATTTCTTCTACTTTCAAAGATGTATAGGATGGTTGCATTCATGTTAAAGTTAGCGCCATGTTGGTTCACTAAATGACAAAAAGATAAAACATTTTGCCACTTTAGAATTACTAATAATATTTTTTAATTAGCATATCAAGTACGTGAGAATAATATTAATAAAAAATAATACACTTTTTAAAGAAAATTAAAAAGAAATAATAATTATAGAAAAACAAAACAAGAATTTTGTTCTATTGTTGAGCAATGTTGATCTTTGATCCAGCTTCGAGGCACATTAAGAATGACGTCATCTGGATACACCCTATATTTTTCGTTCCTAACTGCAGTATAGTGCACTTGAATGTTACTTAAAGGCATATAACACCTAAAAGCTAAAAGAAAAGGAAGTGTAATATTCTAATAAACCCAAAAACTACCGTCATTGATTTCTAAAATATTTTCCTTTCACAAAATGACGCGCGCAGGCAATGACGTAACAGCTCAACTGGTCCACGTGCACGTAAAACAAGTGAATTGTAACGTCATTGCCCGCTCACACCATTTTGTGAAAGAAAAATAAATTAGAAATCAATGACTATAGAGCCAAATCAACGTTTATTTTCAGGATTGTTAGGATATTACACAACATTTATGTTGAAGATGTTCTACGATTTTAAAAGAACATCCCACAATTCTTAATAATAGAAATCCGAGATCCTCTACCGTCTTACCTGCTATTGATTGATTACACGTCATCACTGGTGACAAGTACAGACCAGATTTTTTTTTGGTGAAAATTAAGATTTCCCCTACAAGTTTCATAGTTAGGATTTTTGCTTCAAAATCTACCGTGTGTTTATAAAATATTGGTACGGTTATTTTACTAAAATATAAATTTCTATAGACTGTTTGCACTTATATTTAAGAGCCGCCACTTTTTTTGGTCAGAAATACATAGCCCACCATAGAAAAAACGTCATTTTTATTATCATTTTTTTTTAAAGCAAAAGAAGCTTCAAATCTCAATGAAGGCCTTATTTCAAGCTCCAAAGAATTTCGAAGAATATAAGAAAAATATGTAAAATTGGGATAAATGATGTTTCACCTATGCTGGACCATGCATTAGGCACCACAAACATGGCGACAAAGCGCAAAGATCTGCAAGAGGTCCATTGGCATATGTGAATAATATTTACAGTTTCAGACAAATTAAAGGTAACAATTTAAATATATTGCTATATTGCGCGCCTTAAAGTTTATGTGAAAACGAGATATTTACCTATGTTAAGGTTCTTCCAAAAATTTAATATCAAATGCACTAGAAGTCACTTCTCGTGATCTGGTGATAAAGTTCTTATCCAGCAAGTTAAGCACTGCTCGCGCTAGACGTCCATGCTGTCTCTCTCCAAACTCAACCTCTTTCTCTCTGTCTTCGTAACACCAACCTCAATAAATAAATACAAATTAAAATACTAAATAATATTGCTTTAATAATATGCAGCTGAGATATATTGGTTTGCTCTAAAAAACACTAATCATAATCATATATTTATATATTTTTAGTATGTCTGTCAGAAGGTCCTCGGACAAAAGGCCCAGGCTGTGCGCACAGGTGAAGTATATCGGCGAGTGGCGCACAGGTAGGGTCTTATATCGTAGAACTATTTGTCCGCGGGCCTTCTGTTGTATACCATATTTTTATTTCCTGCAATAAAGCAGCTCACCTGAGCGCGAGAGGCGAGACCTCTAGTGCAATTTATATCAATTTAGAAGAACGTGAATATCATTTTTTTTAAACATTTGAGGTGCGCAAATATAGAACAAGTTTCAAAATGATACATTTCATTTATCTGAAACTGTGCAGTATTTATAGATAGAGTTTTGCATCAATTGAAATCTCCATGTGATTGCATTGAATGTCCATAAGCCAATAGAAATGAGTTTGTAAGTAAAATGACTACAGTGATATTGGTTACAAAGTGCACACAAAATATTTGAGTTGATGCATAACAATAAGAGAGGTGTTCATTGCTGCACTTCTCTGTCTTTAACTTGACTTATATCAAAGTACACCAAAATATACTCGCCTACTCATTGCTCCTTCTCTCTAGTCTGCATGATGTTTACTCATCGCCTTACGTTTCCTGTCTTGACCATGCAAGTCGATCATCACAACATGATAGAAGTCAAGTAAAAGGTGGAGAAATGAAGCAGTGAACATCTCTCTTATTGTTATATATCAACTTGTATTGGTGCAGAGGTGAAAATACTTCGTGTCTCACTTTTAAGTAAAATGGCTTGCTGTACTTCACTGCTACAAAGCTTGGAAATCATATTTATGTAAACTGACAGTAGGTTGTGATGCAGGACAATAACTGATGACTATTTTTGCAGCTGCAGACGACATTTTCAACAAAATATCTGGTCTGTAGTGACAAGTATTGTTATGTTCTGATAATAATTACTGTTTATTGATTATATTGATTTTTTCATATTTCTGTATACTTACTGCAATTTTAAAAATTGACATCATGCACTTCCTTCATACGTAATATTTTATAAGAAGTGACAAGTGAATTTTATCACCCCTCCGGCGTGTCGTCGTATGTTATTAACAAAGTATAATTTTATGAATTGCATTTATTTGCCTTGTATCTCAAAATCTAAAAAGAAAATACCGTAACTTTTTGATGTCATTTGAAAGTTAACAGTAACAGCTACCTATGATAAAATGTTTAGAACTCGTGACCATCAGATAAGAGAAAATAATTATTTAAAATTAACATACCTTTTACGTGACTAAAGCTTCAAGCATATTATGGTGACCCTAATTTTTTTTTATACATATTTTATCCTAATGTAACACTCTGCAGAATTTAAGAACTTTTTTTCCTTACAACTTTTTAGTCAAATCCGCAAAGCTGATTTCCTTGATTTTTATTTTAATTTGACCTATATCAATGAACAGTAAATAATTATAAATTTCGCGCACACACGGTAAAGTTTAAATTTGTCTGCTCATCTTGCTTCTTACATAATATATCTTTAAATATCATCATTACTTCCATTACAACTTTATTGATATTAATTTCAGTTTCAATTACAATAAGTCAAAGACACTGTTGAAATTACCAGTTTACCATGTTAGGAATATTTGAAATAATTACCGCAAATTATATATATATATATTAATATTTAAAAAAAATATATAAATATTATATAAAATAGCTTTCAAATTAACAATTTTTATGTTTATTATATACATTTATATTTTAAATATTATTCAATTTTTATTTAAAAAAAATTAACATGTTGTTGGCTAACAGTGTTACAACACTTAAACACTCACTTGCTTATCTTGTTTTCACACTTTTAATTATTTGCAAATTATAACAAATTTGTTAAGGTTGTAGTCAGATGACTTGTAACTCAAAATCTAAAAAGAAAAATTCCAAACTTTAAGATAAAAATATTAGATTTCATGACCATCAGATAAGAGAGAAAATAAGAATTGAAATTAACATGGGCTCTTATGGAACTAAAGCTTCAATAAATATAAAAAAATAAAATCAGCATAAATCCCCAATCATCTTTAAATATTTGAAGATACCTTATCCTAACAAGCTCACTGACAAGTGAACATAACTTCTTATTTTTTTTTATCTTAAAAACTTAATATTCAAATTCCACATTAGCTGATTTTATTATTATTTATAATTTAACATCATAATTGAAATAACATTCAACCCATTATCTTCTACCGCAATATCTATTCGTAAAAACAAAGACTGTCTTAAATTTATGTTTATTGCATTCGACTCACTTGTCAAACATAGCAAGCTAGTTTATATAATTTATTATTTAAATTTAAAATAATTGTTAAAAAATATAATAACATCATATTATATAATTATAACATTCGCTAAATACGAGTATTAAATAATATTAACTTTTTATTTTTATTTACATAAATGAAAAAAAAAAAAATTATATAAATCTAATTTTTTTATATTCTAATCAAGTTTTAAATCAAATTTAACAAGTACTAACTTCAATATTGAATTGATCATCAATGTTTATCTGTGGAAAATTGTTGCAAAAAATTGGTGAATCAGGTTGTAAAGATCTCGATCTTATTTTGGCAAGGGTGTAAAAATTTATAATAATAAAGTTTATAAAGTAAGTTTTGTTTTTGTTAACATTATAAAAATTATACGCCATATTAAATATCTATAACATGGGATGGTATACGAATTTTTCACATTTTCAAGTTTAAAAATGTTAACCAATATCTTTGAGATTATTGATGTTGTTGATACGTTGAATTAGTATCTCAAGTATGTGAGACCAATAATAATAACAAAAATTAACATAGTTCCTAAAGAAAATAGAAAAACAAATTGCACTATTCTGAGCGATGATGTTTATTGATCCAGTATGGCGTCAAAGCGCAAAGCTTCCAAGTATTGATAGGCTTCAGTTGCTTTATACGCCAGCGTTTCTCTTTCGTCGATTGCTTTTGAGTGCAGAAGGTAGTTATTGACGTGCAAAGTCTCTATTGCTGGCCATAGTCTCATATCATCAGTCCAATTTTTAATAGAATCTGCATGTTGAATTTTCATAACATGACCACCAACTGAAACAAATAAATAATTGAATTGTATCCCAGATAGAAATATACATTACGGAAAAATAATACATATACTAACAATTCATGCGCACATACATTACGTTTGTCTTTCATAGATTACTCATAATTTCATAAAAGTAGACAAAATAGTTACAAAATATTTTATATTAAAAAATGGAAAATATTATTATGATTTTTTTTTGTCTCTTGCATTATCTTACATAAAATATTAAATTTGTATGATAATATTTTATAATATGAAAATTATATATAATTATGATATATATTAATTAAAAATTTAATTATGGTACAATAATTATTATATTATAAATACGATTAAACTTTTACATCAATTATATTATGTGTAGGATAATCCATAGGTTTACAGGTGTTGCGTTATGTCATATATTTATACGTCATACCTCTATAGCACAGGACAAACTTCTCTTCAGTCGTACTTGCGATGCCATTCATGTGTGTCTTCACTGATGATGTTGACATCTTACAGCAACCTGTTATATACATTACTTTATGTGACATTCGAGGTTTTAGAGATTTCTCTACTGCAAAAACATCGAGCTCTCTACCCGGTATGCGCACCTGCCCACCTGGCAATACAAATAATAACTATATATTTTTAATAATTATAATATATAAATATATTGCTTTATGCCAGTGCTTACTTATCGATGTTATAGATATTTAACTTTGTGTAACAACACTTATAGCTTACCTTAATTGTATTCTATTGTTCAGATTTCTCAGTTGTTTATGTTGTACACACGTGGTGATAGTCGATCACATCCACGCCCACACAATTTTAAATTTCAATGACGTTGAACAGAAGGAATATATTACAATTAAACATTTTCTTTGACATATAATAAAAATAACAATATCAGAGAAGAAAGCCAACATTTTTAGGACCTCTGACACTAATATTTTCATTAATTAACTGCAATTTATAAATAGCGGCTTTGGTGTTTGTCGTATGTTATAAGCCAGATCTTTTTTTCGCGCGCGAAATCGGCCACGGTCGTAATGGCGGATGCAAGATTGTAGCGGCCGTGCGCGAGCTGAACCATCGTGCATACTAAAGCAAAAAAAAAAAAAAAAAAAAAAAAAAAAAAAAAAAAAGCATATACCAGAAAAAGACATTATCCTTACTATCACAAAAGAGCTGGTAGGACTTACATAAATAACATTACTTTGCCTCAAAATACACAACTGTAACTATGTAGTAGTAGTCAAAAAATTTCAACCTTGCAACCTACGCAACTAATTTGTTTCTGACGTCAGAAATAGGAATAAATATGTAAATTGCATACTTTGCAGTACTTTCACGTCTTCTTGTGGGGATACATTTAAATTGTGTTATAAATTGTCATCAGTTTTGTACTGTAGATTCCAATTTGTGTTCAACACAATCAAATTTTAAAGTTATTGCAATTAAAAGATAACATGAAAATTGAAACTTTAGTAAAAACTTTTTAACTCAAGTTTGAACTTTTTGAAATTAAAAACATGAATGCTGTTCGTAAACCCTGTTCTCTTGCACAAAAAAAAAAAATGCTCAATCCATTTAAATAACCATAGGCGATCATCATTTTTGGTGCAGAGAACAGGGTTTACGAACAGCATTATTATTAAAACTTAATTCGAATCATCGAGTATGCATTCTTTTTATCTTATTCATTCACTGGTTATATTTATTTATCAGCCAAGTATCAACATCAAACTATATTACTGCTGAATTCTGTTTCATTTCCAACCACATTCCATTAGAAGACATTGAATTTAATAACTAATCAATGTACATAAACTAATTGGAAAGTAAAATAATTTATAAAATTTTTGCTTAAAAAATATAAAATATATTTAAAAAATAATATATTGTTATGAGAGTTTGTAATTTAACGCCTATTTTACACGGGTAGTTTTAATGAAAGGGTTTAGCTTTCGTGTTACACCGTGTTATATAAGCAGTAAACTGACATTGAAAAGGAATTCGGCTCGACCGGGACTCGAACCCGGATCTTTGGTTTCCCAGACCACTGCGTTAACCATTACGCTACCGAGACTCCTTCCAATCCGACATCATTCACTGCTCATATATAGTCAGCTTTCGCTGCTTGCCATGCGCGTGCCTTCGTTGGCGCGACAGTTTAAACTGCTAAGCAGTCATGGCGGGTGCTCTTGCGAGCTATATGCCTCCACGTAGAGGGCAGTTATGAGAGTTTGTAATTTAACGCCTATTTTACACGGGTAGTTTTAATGAAAGGGTTTAGCTTTCGTGTTACACCGTGTTATATAAGCAGTAAACTGAAATTGAAAAGGAATTCGGCTCGACCTGCTTATATAACACGGTGTAACACGAAAGCTAAACCCTTTCATTAAAACTACCCGTGTAAAATAGGCGTTAAATTACAAACTCTCATAACTGCCCTCTACGTGGAGGCATATAGCTCGCAAGAGCACCCGCCATGACTGCTTAGCAGTTTAAACTGTCGCGCCAACGAAGGCACGCGCATGGCAAGCAGCGAAAGCTGACTATATATGAGCAGTGAATGATGTTGGATTGGAAGGAGTCTCGGTAGCGTAATGGTTAACGCAGTGGTCTGGGAAACCAAAGATCCGGGTTCGAGTCCCGGTCGAGCCGAATTCCTTTTCAATGTCAGTTTACTGCTTATATAACACGGTGTAACACGAAAGCTAAACCCTTTCATTAAAACTACCCGTGTAAAATAGGCGTTAAATTACAAACTCTCATAACTGCCCTCTACGTGGAGGCATATAGCTCGCAAGAGCACCCGCCATGACTGCTTAGCAGTTTAAACTGTCGCGCCAACGAAGGCACGCGCATGGCAAGCAGCGAAAGCTGACTATATATGAGCAGTGAATGATGTTGGATTGGAAGGAGTCTCGGTAGCGTAATGGTTAACGCAGTGGTCTGGGAAACCAAAGATCCGGGTTCGAGTCCCGGTCGAGCCGAATTCCTTTTCAATGTCAGTTTACTGCTTATATAACACGGTGTAACACGAAAGCTAAACCCTTTCAATATATTGTTATATTTTATTTAAATACTATATTACGTAATATAATTACTTTTTACTAACAGAAAAATTAAATTGCATATTAAATATATTTAATTTACTTTAAAAATGTATTTTTTATTCTTTGTAATGCTCGATCAATATATATAAAATTAAATAAATTTTTTACTGAAGAGTAATAATTAATTAAAAAAAAAGAAATTACAAATATTTTATTAATATTTAACAACAAACAATTTAAAAACATAAAATAGAAGAGAACAAACGTATCACAAAGCACTTGATAGGACTTACATATAAAGGCATATAAATAGCTTTAGTTTGTCTCAAAACCCAACTGTAGCATCGTAGCAGTGATTGTATGATATCTATTTATGCAAACTGCACAATTTTTTAACGCTAATTTTGTCTTTTTCTGAAGTCATAAACAGAAATATTTACGCAAATCGCAAACTTTACAGTATTTTTACGCTCTCCTGTGGGAACACATTTACATACTGGAAAAAATTATCATCTGTTTTGTAGATCCCAATTTTGTTTCATCATTAAAAAGCACAGATTCTTTCATGTGGTCTATGCCTTTAATTATTACACAGACAATACCATATATTAGAGGCTACTATTTTAAAACTGGTTCTCACTGGTGCTGCATTGCTCTATAACAAGAAAACATCTTACATTATCACATGAACATAAAGTCGTCTGCTATAGGGTGTTTGCACATGACGTCATATTTAATGTGATTGGACGCCATACTGGCGTAATGAATTACATTGTTTAGCATAGCACATACTTCTTTTCCTCAATGGGGGCTCACTAGCAGCTGTGACGTAACTTGTTCCAGAAAATACAATGTTAACCTTATGGGCAAAATGATTCACGTAACGTCACAACAGCCTTATGAGCTTCCCCTGTCTTTTCCTGACTATTTTCTTTTTACTTAAGCGGTTATTTACATTTTTTTTTTTTGTCACATATTTGAGATACTAATTCAACCAACTTACAGCATCAATGCTCTCAAAATATTGCTTAGTATTTTTAAACTGGCACAAATGATTCATTTTTCAATGGGTGTCATGTTATTGGGTGATTCAATATGACATCAAATTTAACATGCATATACCCACCCGATGAACATCATGTGTTCAAAACCTAATTTTGAGGCTATTAATGTTGTTATTAGGTTGAATTAGTATATCAAGCATGTTTGAAAAATAATATGAACAAAAACTGTTCGATTTTCCTAAAACACACACACGCACAAAATGTATGTCCTATGCTTAGTAATGTTATTTATTACTTTAGTATGGGGTCCAAGCGCATAAAATATGACGTCATCCAGATAAATGATCTCTTACTAAATTGTTTTGTTTGCAAAATCTGCTTCTGTGAAATTGTTCTTTATTTTCTAATTATCTCCTCTCCATTAGTTTCAGTGCTGGCTGAATTATCCAGTGGATGCTCACTTCCCATAGAGGACGTTACACGTTTGTGAACCAAAAAAAGTTAGTTCGTAGCACCACCACTCAAAGAGCAGCACCGTCGAATGTGTGGCTTGAACCCCCAGCTGACGTCACATCGAGCTGTTGTGACGTCATGGATGACGTCAACATACTATTCGACGGTGCTGCCAATGAAGTGGTGGTGCAACCGAACTAACTTTTAAAACGTGTAACGTCCTCTTTGGGAAGTGAGCATCCACTGGAATTATCTAAGCTATTAAAGATAAAAAGATTATTACTTACCAATTTATAACTTGAACTGTTTGAAAATATTTATAAATTATTAATTAAAAAAATTTAAAAGTAAATAATAAAATAAATATTTAATAATAAAATAAGTTTCTATGTATAGTATGTCATTTATATATAAAAAATACAACTTTTTTTTAAGTTATTAAAATCAAATTTAAAGTTAGCTAAAATATTTGTAAAAAAAAAAAAAAAATTAAAAGTAATATTTGTAAAAATATATAAAAATAAAATTAATAATACAAACAATTTAAGCTGGAAATAAACTTTTAAGATGTTTTAATAAAAATTTGCAGAGAGACACATAATTTGAAATTTTGCAATGAAAATCTGGATAAGGTTTCTTCATAAATTTAAAACTTTGCATAAATTTTGTTAAAGACAATAGATTGTAAAATATAATAATTTAAAATTGTAGTCCCAAAAGAGCCCATGTTCATTTCAATAATTATAGTTTCTCTCTATCTGGTGGTCACGGGTTCTGAAAATTTTATCATAGGTAGCAGTTACTGTTAATTTTCAAATGTCATTATAAAGTTTAGAAGTTTTCTATTTAAATACAAGCTATCTAAATACAACCGTTAAACACTCAGCTGCTTATCTTGTTTCGATACATTTGATTACTTGCAAATTATAACAATAATGTTAAGGGTTGTATTCAGATGACTTGTATCTTAACATCTAAAAGAAAAGTTGCAAACTTTATGATGACTTTAGAAAGTAAAACTACCTATGATAAAATTATCAGATTTCGGGACCATTACATAAGAGAGAAAATAATCATTGAAAATAACATGGGCTCTTATGGGCCTAAAACTTCTATAAAAAATAATAAAATTAGCATAACTCCCCAATCATCTTTAAATTTTTAAAGATATATATCGCAACGTATCACTGTGCAAAAGTTCTGATTTTTTTATCTTCAAAACTTGTTATTCAAATTCTACAATGGCTTATTTTCTTTTTCCTTGAGCTTTGACTTCTCAGTAGAAATATCCTTTAAAGTCAGTCTCGAAAACTGTTCATATACGAAGCGGTACCAAAATTCACATTTAACGTATTAAATACAATTCTGGAAAGCAAAATATAATAAAACCATATTACATAAATATAATATTCACAAATATTAAATAGTATTAACGTTTTGTTTTTATTAACATTGTTGAAAAAATAATATAAAATCTATATCACTCTAATTTTTTTGTATTATAATCAACAAATAAAAATAAAATTTAACAATTATTAACTTCAATATTACACCTATAAAATTTGAAAGTGTAACTCTGGAAAATTGATTCAGAAAAATTGGTGCATCTGATTGTAAAAATCTCTGATCTTATAATGACCAGGATATGAAAAAATATAATAATAAAGTTCAAATTTTTTTAACATGATGTAAAAATTATACGCCATATAAAACAACTCTATAACATGGTAGGTAAGGTATAGGAAAATTTCTCATTTTGTCAGTTTAAAAATGTTAAACAATATCTTAGAGGGTATTAATATTGTTGATAGGTTGAATTGGTATCTCAAGCATGTGAGACAAACAATGAAAACAAAAAGTAACAGAGATCCCAAAGAAAATAGAAAAAACTAACTTTGTCCTATGCTGAGCGATGATATTTGTTGATCCAGTATGGCGTCAAAGCGCAATTAGTATGACGTCATGCGGATACACCCTATTTGCACTTAAAACAGGTAAAAGTATATGTAGTATATTTCAAACTTCTCGGCCCTAGCTGCAGTGCAATTATATCAAAATTCTCTTACATGACGGTCGCACAATTCTAAATGATAAAAAATTAGAGGTCACCTTCGTTTTACCTGATATTGATTGAATACACGTCATCACCGGTGACAACTATTGTTATGTTCTGATAAACCTGGTTTTCATATTGTTTAAATTGATTGTTTCATATTTCTATATATTTACTGTAATTTTAAAAACTAGTATTGTGAATCTGCTTTATACCAATCAAACTCTAGATTCTGTAAGTTACGACTGCGCATTTCGTTCGTCGTTTCCGAATTTGCAGGATCACCAAGATCTATTTCCGGTAAAAGTTTAAATTTTCAAATAATAATACACAAGATAATATTCTCGCGCCATCCACAGTATATTATACAGTAGTCCATCTCCTATAGCGGGAATGTCAGATCGAATGCGCGCCATAATTCCGACTGGGTGAAGGTGACAGAACTAGAAGCCGTAATTTGAAGTAATGTTACATGTAGTTCTGTCACCTTCACCCAGTCGGAATTATGGCGCCCATTCGATCTGACATTCCCGCTATAGGAGATGGACTACTGTACCATCTACTGTGCGCGCCATCATAACGTGAAAAATACCGGAAATAAAGAATTAATTCTTGCAGAAGACAAACAAAATGCGCAGTCGCTACCTTATATTACTACGTACAGTTTTGATGTTTTATACAGGCATTTTTAAAGTACTGATTTTTATCAAATCGACTCTTTTTTAAAAACTTTTCTTTTATAATATTTACATAATTCAATTTTTGTCAGGGGAAAAAATAATGCGATATCTTCGTTATTAGTCGGCTTTAAATACTAATGGCCTTATTTGTTGATTGTTTCTTTATTTTTGTTGCATCATCTGTACATATTATAACATTCACCATTCACTTTACATGAAACATCATTGCTGCTAATACTAAACCATTCTCATTTCTCACTGCTTTCAAAAAAGATTAAAAACTACATTTCATTATACATGAATTTTACATGAAAGTTAAAGAGATTACAAAAGTTTATAAGATAATTTTTTAAATTAATAAAATAACTATTAATTATAATAAAATCATATAAATTAATTTAAAATACATTATATATTTTTAAAATAACAAGTCATAAAAAATTATTTTGTAATAAATAATTCAAATTTATTTTAAATTGATATACATTTTTTTGTATTTGTGTAATTATAACTAATAAATTAAAATATTATGTCAGAAAATTCTAAAAAATTGTGAGTTAATATAAAAAAATAAACTAGAAATAACGCAAGTATATTAAAAATATTCTAAAGTGGTAAATCAGCTATTGCGGGATATGACTAAAAGGCTACAATGAAATAAAAATAAAATAATTTGCACATTGATGCATTTGGATAAGGTATCAATAAAAATGTAAATAATTTGGAGGGTCACCATGCTAGATTTTATAGTCAGATTTGTAGAAGATTTATTCCCATAAGTGCCCATGTTAATTCCAATAAATATTTCCTCTCTAATGATGGTTACGTGTTTTTAAAATGCTATCACAATAATTAGATTTTTCTATTAACTTTCATATGTTACATAAAAATTTGAAGTTTTGTCTTTATATTTTGAGATACAAACTATCTACATACAACGCTGAACCACTCAGCTGCATATATTTGTGTTTTGATTACTTACACATTATAACAAATTTCTTAAGGGTTGTATTTAGTTGGCTTGTATTTCAGAATATTAAGGGACTGCTTGGAAACTTTACGATGGAATTGAAAAATTAATAGTAAAACATATACCTATGATAAAGTTTTCAGAACCCGTGACAATCAGATTAGGAAGAAAATATTTATTGAAATTAACATTGGCTCTTATATGAGACATGAACATAAAAAAATCATAATTTAAAATCTAGCTTGATGGCCCTCAATTTTTTTTTTTTTTTTTTTTTTTTTTTTTTTTAGATATTCTGATTTTACTTTCTTTGCAACTTTTATTTAGTCAATTCCGCATTAGCTGATTTTCTTAAGGTAGTATAGATGACCCTTATGTTGCAGCACAATATTCTCACACTAATTTTGTCAGTTTCTAATGTCAGAAACAGTAATTGTCACGCAAATAGCTTCCTTTACAGTATTTTCACGCTCTTGTGGGGCCACATATAGTGTTATAAATTGTCATTAAACATAAATTGTATGTTTTTGTGTTCAACACAATCAAATATTGAAGTTATTGCAATTTAAAGATAACATGTGAAAATTGAATCTTTAGTCAAAACTTAATAAATCAAGTTTGAAATTTTTTAAAATTAAAAAACATTATTAAAACTTATTCGAATCATCGAGCTTTATTAAATATATAATTTTCCATTAATTTTCTATTAAGTTATTTATAACCCCAGTGTCAACCTACTTCTGGATTTCTTGCTTTAGTAGTGCTGATCAGGTGCTGATTCCTATATCATATATCCAACATCAATCTACTAACAAGTAAGAGAAGATAAGATTTACATTATGAATTGTTTCCACTAAACTGTTAGTAAAAAAATATATAAAATTAATGCTTAAAAATAAACAAAATATTTAACAAACAATATATTGTTATATTTAATATAAATACTATATTACGTTATACAGGGTGTTTATAAAAAAACGCACGATTTAAATCTTAAATTTAGACATGAAGGTAAGTGAGAAAAATAATGTTTTATACATGAAATAAAAGCCTCAGTTTTGACATTTTTAAAAATGTGCACAGTTTTACTTTTCGTCAAATCGTTTATTTTTTATTCGCGAAATGGCGCAAAATGCCAAATTGCCAAAACGCCCGCCTTTTTTCTTGCATTTTCAAGCGTGTTTTTTCTCAGTAAGCGAAAACATAAAATGTTTACTGATCAACACAAGGCACAGTGCGTTCTTTGGTATGAAAGTTCAATGTCTCCTACGGCAGTTCAAAGGACATATCGTGTTACATATCAAGTGGATTATCACCACGTACTGGTGTCACTGAGTGGATAGCTGCAGTAATGCGTTGCTTGAGGTCTCTGATATTTCGCACTGGAGTTTTAAATGCGACATCTTTCACGTATCCCCAGAGGAAGAAGTCAGGTGGTGTTAGGTCAGGAGACCTTGGAGCCCATGCTGTTGGTCCATCGCTACCCAGCCACTTGTCTGGGAAGACTTGGTTTAGGTACTCTCTAACCGCTAGTGCCCAATGCGGTGGAGCGCCGTCTTGCTGGAATGTCAAGTCAAAGCCCCATTCCTTCTGAGCTTGAAGCAGCTGAGGTACAGCGTAGTTTTGTAACATGTCAAGGTAAGAATTCCACCATACTGTAGCCTCGTGGACGAACAATGGTCCAATAATGCGATCAAAGAGAACACAGCACCAAACATTCACCTTCTGGCTATCTCTCTCATAAGTGCGAGAAAAATCAGGTCTCTCTGAACCCCAGAATATTGTTTTGCGAGAAGGTACGTGGAGATAATCCACTTGATATGTAACACGATATGTCCTTTGAACTGCCATAGGAGACATTGAATTTTCATACCAAAGAACGCACTGTGCCTCGTGTTGATCAGTAAACATTTTATGTTTTCGCTTACTGAGAAAAAACACGCTTGAAAATGCAAGAAAAAAGGCGGGCGTTTTGGCAATTTGGCATTTTGCGCCATTTCGCGAATAAAAAATAAACGATTTGATGAAAAATAAAACTGTCCACATTTTTAAAAATGTCAAAACTGAGGCTTTCATTTGATGTATAAAACTTTATTTTTCTCACTTACCTTTATGTCTAAATTTAAGATTTAAATCGTGCGTTTTTTTTATAAACACCCTGTATAATTATTCTTTATATACTAACAAAAAAAAAAAAAAAAATAAATAAATCGCATATTATAAATATTTATTTTACTGTAAAAAAAAATTTTTTCTTTGATATGCACGATTAATTTAAAAAAAAAAAAAAAATTTTTAACTTAAGTAGTAATGACTAAAAAAAACAATTACTAATAATTTATAATTATTTTACAAAAAAACACAAAACAACAACATTTATATCACAAAACACTTGATAGGGCTTATATAAATAGCATAAGTTTGTCTCATAACACAACTGTAGCACCGTAGCAGTGATCAGATAATTACTATTTATGTAACCTGCACAATTTTTTCACGCTAATTTTTGTCTGTTTTACTGACGTCATAAACAGAAATATTCACACAAATCACATACTTTACAATATTTCCACGCCCTCTTGTGGAGCCACATTTACATTCTGGTAAAAAATTATCATCTGTTTTGGAGATCTCAATTGTGTTTAATCTATAAAGAGCACATAATGTTTCATGTGGTCTATGCCTTTAATTATTACACAGACAATACAAGGTATTAGAGGCTACTATTTTAAAACTGGTTCTCACTGGTGCTTCATTGCTGTATATCAAGAAAACATCTTACATCATCACATGAACATAAAGTCGTCTGCTATAGGGTGTTTGCACATGACGTCATATTTAATGTGATTGGACGACATACTGGAGTAATGAATAACATTACTCAGCATAGGACATACTTCGATTTATGGCTATTTTATTTTTAGATTTACGCCTTTTTTTCTCTTTTACTTCTTTTTTTTTTCTCACATACTAGAGAACAACCAATGCTCTCAAAAATATTGCTTAGTATTTTAAACTGGCAAAATGAGTGATTTTCTATGCGGCCCATGTTATTGAGAGATCCAACATGGCGTCTGTCCTACAGAGCAATGTTTTCAATTGATCCAGTATGGCGTTGAATCGCATTTAGTATGACATCCCTTCAGATTAACCTTATATCGGTATTATGATCTCATCAATATCTAATATATAATGAATATTTAATATATTTGATTTACGATGTACAGACTGTGTACAGACCAGAGGAAATAAATTATATGTTCGATTTCTTTATTCATGTTTCAATTACAAGATTATAATAAAAATATATATAAATTATTGTTTAAAAAATTACTAAATAATTATTAATTTGGTATAATTTTAAATATATAGCATATTAAATTTTATTTGTACTGTATAACTAAATAACATATTTACATTTAAAATATGTTATGTTAAACAATATTTCTAGATTCATTTTCATTTTTTGTAAATTACTATAAAAATAGCTTTGTTATAAAGTAATTTTGTTTAAATACTGCCAAACATTATTAAAATTTGTAAGAAATAATATAAATATAACTAAAATTATACATTTTAAAACCATTGTCAACCATTTACAACTACGCTATAGGATGGTTGCATTCATGTTAAAGTTAACGCCATGTTGATTCACTTAATAACAAAGAAAATAATACATTTTGCTACTTTAAAAATACAAATAATATTTTTGACATTATTTTTAATTAGTATGAATTAGTATACAAGAATGTACAGAGAATTATTGTGCAACTATAGTTCTTCTTTTAACAATTTCCAGTCTAAGTCAGTCACCCTGTTTGTTAAATAAATATTTATATTTCGACTTTTATCAAAACAAGAAAAAACTATTATAATTTTTGTGTACACAAGGCTACATTTCTAGTCGATATTTTTACTTCTTACATAAAATATCTGTACAACAAATGTTTTCAAATAAACTAACAATTTCAGCTTCAATACTGATTGAAACATGTTCGTCATTAGTTACTGCGTATATGTTACTGAATCACTTTCAACATTTTATCTTATATAATAAATAGTACAATGTAGAATAATTTGTCATTTGATAATATGAATCATGTGACGGATAGCCAAATATTATATAAATTATAAAGATTAAATAATTATTAAGATAAATAATATAATGTTATATTTTATATAAATACTATATTACGTAACATAAATATTATTTACAAATAAAGAAATAAAAAAATTAACTATATAGTAATGAATCAAAATAAAATCATTAAAAAATATTCAGTAATTGTTTTACATTAGAAAAAAAAATTAAAACGCTTAGAAAATAAGAACAAACGGCCAACTATATGACAGAACATTTGATGGGACTTACATAAATAAATTAGGTTCTATCAGAACCCAACTGTAGCACCGTAACAGTGTTCATGAATTATTGTTGCATTCATGTTACAGTCAACGCTGTGTTGGATCAAAACTGTTTTACATGTTCAAAATTTTGGAGAAACGTCGATTTTTACATTTTCAAATACTCAACTTGTGAGAAGGGGCGATATAGAGTTTACCCTTGGTCACTGCGGTCATTCTTTGAATTTTGACAATAAAAATTCAAATTTTGGCGGGATTCAAAATTCCTTTGAGGTACTTTCTTGGGACACTAGGAGACACATTATCAGCAATTCTTAGGAAAATTGAGGACGTGATGGCTAATCAATTTGAGAGTTAAGAAAAAGAAGACCAAAATAGTAATTAAATAACAACAATAATAATTTAAAATAAAATGAAGCCATAAAATATAGCATGCTACAAACTTTTTTCATTAAAATGACTAGAGAATTTGAAATTGACATAAAAATTTAAAACTTACTAATATAGTGAATCACTATAATAAATAACTCTAATGTGGTTTTACTAATTTAATAATTTAGCACCTGGTTCTTATGCAACTTGTTCAGCACACGTGCCATGCAAGTTGCATACTCTGCCCCTGTGTATGTATTCTACATAACAGTATGTTGTGTAATTCTGTGTATAGTCAACAATAATAATAAAAAATTATTATTTGCCCCAAAAGTTTACATTTTTGTGATTTTCTGATATTTTCTGACGCCTTGGAAATAAGAAGGGAGTGAAATTTGCGGTACTTCATAACAAAAAAAGTTTTTTATTGTTTTTAGCAACTATAAAAATAATATCAAAATTAATATTAATTTGAGTTTTCTTTTCTTATGGTTCCATTGGTTGATTGACCAATTAATTGATTGATGAACTGATAGATTGATCGATCGACCGTTTTGTTGGTTGGTTGATTAATGGATTAATTGGAATGTCAGATGCGGGTTTATGACGTCATTGCTTGCTTGTTTCCCCGTGCGTGGACCAGGCGAGCTGTGACGTCATAAACCCGCATTTACCATTTTTTGAATGTAAAATTAATTAGAAATCTAATACTGCGGTTAAATCAACGTTGATATTTATAGAATTATTATTAAGATATTATACATAAATATTTTTGTTCGAGATTTTCTCCACATGTAAAATGTTAGTTATGTCTAACACATGCAAACACGATCAAAGTTAACTTTCAAGATAACATGGAAATGTGAATGTTCATACTTTACACCAACTTTTAAAATTAAATCTGAAACTTGTTTTAAAATTAAAACTATAACTGAAACCAAATTTCGGAAATATATATTTTTTTATTTGGTTCATTCAAAGTTATTTGCAGATTAAACATTATTTGTTTTGCGATACATATTACGTTGGTAGACATAATGTAAAAATTATTCTTCTCTTTTGATAAATTGCCTTTCATTAATTTTAACTTCTATATTTCATAATCATGTTGAACTTATGCAGGCTGTAATTCCATCAAAGAGTTGCAAATATTGCATTCATTTAGTTATTATTAACCATATAAATATATAATATATAAAATAATACTTAAAAGTAAAATATATATTTAAAAAATTATTATCATTTTATATAATTTTCATGCTACATTTGATGTTGATATATTTTTTTATCACAATTTATTTAATTGTTAAACAATCAAAATAAAAAATTATTTAAAAAGTTTAATATTTTCTTTAATTTTTATTAAACACATAAAGTATTTAAAAATGCATTTAGCAAATAATTTATTATATACTTCAGAAAAACAATTTAAAGGTATAGATTGGAAGAATATATTAACATCGAAATACACTTCATGGGTCATACAAATAAAACATTAGCTATGCTCAAACCCAAACTGTAACGCCGTAGATCAGAATATTTCGCGCAGCACAACATTTTCACACAAATTTTTGCATGTTTGTGACGTCAGAAATAGGAATAGTCTCACAAATACTTTACAGCATACTTTACAGTATTTTTCACGCTCTCTTTTGGGCCACATTTAAATTCAGGTAAAAATTGACATCGGTTTTTGTTAAAAAGCATATTGATGTTTTGTTTCATGTGGTCTATGCCTTTAATTATTACACAGACAATACAAGGTATTAGAGGCTATTATTTTAAAATTGATTTTCACTGTTGCTTCAAAATTCAAAATTCTTTAATCATTTCTTTCATCCAACATACATAATACAATCAATGCATTAGTCAAGGTTATTGCCATGAATGCTCTATATCAAGAAAACATCTTACATCATCACATGAACATAAAGTCGTCTGCTATAGGGTGTTTGCACATGACGTCATATTTAATGTGATTGGACGCCCTATACTAGAGGCTTAATGCTTAATCCCATTTATATTTATAAAAATTTATGAATTTATAATGATAAAATACTATGCATAAATTATTTAAAAATAATAATAAATAAAATTAAAATTAATAAAATAAACGTTGACGTAATATCATAATCATTTTTTTATAAATTAAAATTTTTTTAAATAAATTCATTTTTACTAAATACATTTACTTAAAAAAGATTTTTAAATTATAAACCATTAAGAAAATTAAAAATTAATCAGTATATATTTTTGGCTCTAATAAAGCTCCAAAAATTTAAATTAAAAAGAAATACAAAAGAAGAATATAAATTATAATATATATATATATATATAAAAATTTAAAATACCTATAACTTTTTTTTCGATAAAATACATATTTTGTGCCCCAAAAAAAGAAGCTGGGAAAATAACGAGATTTGACTAAAAAGATATAAAGAAGAAAAATTTGCCTTTTTTTGCACAGAGATATATTAGGGTAAGGTATCTTCTAAAATGTACAAACTTGTAGATTCACCATGCTAGATTTTATTTTTTGAAGTTTTAATGTAATAAAAGCCCATGTTACATTCAATAATTATTTCTGTTTTACAAATTTTATTTCACAGATTGCATAAAAGTAAGAACCTTTCTATTCAGATACAAGCTATCTAAATACAGCCCTTAAAGGAATAGACCAGAGAAAAACTTAAGCATTTATTTCACAAAACACGTGATAGGATTTACATAAAAATAACATTAGTTTGTCTCAAAACCCTACGGTAGCCCCGTAGCAGTGATCAGAAAATTCAATATGCAACCCGCAACTACATTTTCATATTAATTTTTGCATGTTTCTCTCGTCATAAACATGAATTTTCACGCAAGTTGAATACTTTACAGTTTTTTCATGCTCTCTCGTGGGGCTACATTAACATTCTGGTAAAAATTGTGATCAGTTTTGAAGATCCCATTTTGTGTTTATTAATTAAAAAGCACATGCTCTTTTATGTGGTCTATGGCTTTAAACCCTCAGCCTTGTTTTGATACTTTTGATTAATTGTTTAGACGTAGATGACTTATATCTCAATATCAAAAACGAAAATTTCCCAATAACCTATATAATCAAATGTCAGTTAAAACTAAAAAAAAAATAAAAATAAAATAAAATAAAATTCATTTTTTACAAGTAAAAACATTTATAAAAATTAAATTATAATTTGATAAGCTGTTCTATTCCTTTTAAATGGTTTACTTTTTTAAAATACTAATGTATATCGATGCTTATTTGTCGAAGCGAACGAACTACACTTTACAAATTTTGTGAAAAATGACCGTTCTACATTTTACAAATTCCAAGTTCCCCCAACTAGTTCTCATGTTGAAACACGTAGAAGCGCCAAACAAGAGTATTTCGTTCACTTTGACACAACATCGATATACAGTACAGTATTTGCTATCAATTTATATTTAAATACACATTTAGCATGTATAATCTTAACTCTTTGAATTGTGACAATAGTCACAATGCAAAGAGTTAAAATTATACAGGCTATAATATGTATTTAATTAAGAATTTATAGCAAATAATATATATAAATTAATATTTTAAAAAAGTGAACTATTAAAAAGGATTAAATCAGCCTATTAATTAATAATTTAATTCTTATAAATGTTTTTACGTGTAAATATAAATTATATATATATATATATATATATATATATATATATATATATATATATATATATATAAATATATATATATATATATATTAAGTTTTAGCTGACATTTTATTATATAGGTTATTGGGAAATTCTCGTTTTTGATATTGAGATGCAAGTCATCTACGGTTAAACAATTAAAAACTTCAGCTAATCTAGTTTTTCTGGGGGGGGGGGGAATGATATTAACAAGGTTCTTATCTTATGCAAATAAAACTTCAAAAAATCATCATTTACAATGTAGCATGTTGACCACCAAATATTTTACACTTTAGAATGTAACTTACCCTAATGTATCACTGTGCAAAATTTCTGATTTTTCTTTATCTACATCTTTCAAATCAAATCCTGTAGAAGACGATTTCTTAAAGGTAGCTAGCCTAATTAGGCAGGTCGCCTAATATCTGACAAATTGAACGGTCGCGAGATATAATATAAGCTTGTGGTATATAAATAAGATGAAATGTTACTTAAAGGCGTAGAACACCTTGAACAAAAAACATGTCTTATATCATAACATACCTAAATATCAACGTTGATTTGGACTAAGACATTGATTTCTCTCTTTTTTTTTTTCCATTAATGAATGTCAGATACGGGTTTGTGAGATCACAGCTCGCCTGTTTCCATGCACATATACCAGGTGAGCTGTGACGTCATAAACCCGCATTTGACATCTTTTTGATGAAAAATAAATTTAAAATCAATAATTAAATCAACGTAGATATTTCTAGGTTTGTTAGGATATTAGATATTATTTTTCTTACAGATTTTCTTCACATGTAAAATTTCAGTTACGTCTTCCGTCCGCACCACGTAAGGATGTGACCAATAAGAGAACGCCTAAAAACTCTCCGTTTAGTTTGCATTACCCCACCTCCTAGTGACCTTGAAAGCTAGAGTGTCTATTGGCGTCCCAGGGGGGGTCGATAAATCGCCCACATCCTTAAGTGATTACTAGTGATGCAAACATGATCAAAGTTCTTTCATTTCAAAGATAACATGGAAATGTGAAAATTCATTCTTAAAAACTTTTTATATTTGAAACTTTTTTTTAATTTAAAAATATTGTTGAAACATTTTGCGATTGTAATATTTGAATATATTTTTTAAGTTCATTCATTTTAATTTGCAAATTAAATATTTGCTGTTCGATAAAAATTACGTAGATATAAATAATATGAACATAAATGTAGTCTCAAGTTGTATTTATTATCTCTTGGAATTTTACCTTATATTTTCGAAGTCGTGCCGAAATAATACACAAAAGTTATTTACTAATTGCCAGTATTGCTTAAATAGCCAATAATATTGCAAATATTTAAATAAATATTTAAAAACAAAATAATAATTAAAATAATTATTATAATTTTATTTGAATTTTTTGACACATTTATTAAACTTACAAAATATTAAATGAAACACATTTTGTGTTAATAATTTTTTTTTACAGCTTTATTATTTATTTTGCTGTTAAACATTAAAAAAAAATTATTAAAAAAATATACTTCTTTTACTAAAAATTTTGATATTTACATTACCCGAGTGACTCGATTTCTCGACAATTAGCGGATAACACCGCGATATGTGTCCAATAGTGCCCTTTTTTGCTGCTTAAAAACGACTTTAGTCGGATAATCACGCGACCTTCTCAGATAGTAAAAAATTGATAGAAGTCAAGAAATTATTTTACCGCGACATTTAGCAGATACGCCGTTGACTCGGTTCCCAAGCCGGGTGGTAAGCCGACAATCATCGGATACACCGCAGATGCAAGTGCACTCGGATGATCACTTGATTTTTTCTCCCCTCGCGTGAAATTGTCGGCTCAGACTTTTATCGGACACACCTGAGATGCTAAAATCTACTCGATACATCGCCGATATAGCTCGGATATCCTCTCGACAACACTATCGCAGATAATCCTTCGATTATTTTCTATAATTTTTAGTATTTTTGCCAGGTTAGAGTGAAAAAATAGGAGGAGACTAAATATTTTTAGGGGAAAAAAAGAAAAGTTCGTTACAAACTTCAAGACTTCAACATTTTTCAGCTTCAGTTGGAGAAGTTGGAGCTTCTAGTGTGGATGTAATACACATACGCTCTAATAAAACTTATAAATATTTGCGCGAATTGATCAACTCCAGCCGCGGAGCTATTATATTTTCATCTAGGCAGTGCTACTTGAACACGGGAAGTATAAAAATGTTGCATAATCAAATTTATTGAACGCTGTACTTTGTTTAATCTCTTATTTTAATTGTTATAGATACAACCACGTCTGCAGCCACGGTGAGAGACGAGGATATTATGACTTGATATGGGACTTCATCGCAAATCAAATCTGCGCGAGTCTGCTGAATCAATGTATACGAATAATTTATAATAAAGAAATAACACAACGTATTTCATATAGGACTAATTATGAATAAATTAAACATGTGGCAACAGTGTATTCCTGCATTCCAATCCTAGGGGGGTGGGTAGGGTGGATGTGGGTGGTAAAAATCAGCCGATTACAATCGAAGTATTATCTGCAAAATATCGTGTCAGAATCTTATAGTTATCGAGCGCGCGTCCGATGAAAGTCGGGTCACCATCCGGCAGAAGTAGAATTGCATTAATTATGCTAAAAGCGGCATCTACAAACATCAAAGTTTTAAACACGACAAACATCGGATAACCTGTCCCATCGCATGGAAAAGTTGGAGTGTTATCCGAGTTGGGTTGCCGCGATACCATCCGCAAATTGTCGGCGAAAACGAATCACTCGGGATAAACAAATAATATAAAATTTATACTTTAAAAAAAAAACAATTTAAAGGTATAGACCAGAAAGAAAAAAACATAAACATCACAAAACAGGGACTAACACAAAAAACTTAAGTAGGGCTCTAACCCAAACTGTAACCCCGTAGATCAGAAAATTTCAAATTATGCAGCACAACATTTTCATACTAGTTTATGCATGTTTCTGACGTCAGAAACAGTAATTGTCACGCAAATAGCATACTATACAATATTTTCACGCTCTCTTGTGGGACCACATTTAGTGTTATAAATTGTCATCAGTTAAGGATGTTTATGTGTTCAACACAATCAAATATTCAAGTTATTGCATGAACATGTAAAAATTAAACTTTAGTCATAACTTTTTAAAATTAAAAACATTATTAAAACTCAATTCGAATCATAGATCTTTTTGTTTAGGTTCATTTAATTTTATATTTATTTTCATATCACCCTAATGTGAACCTAACACTTTATTCTTCATGATACTTTGCTTTAATAGTGCTTATGTATTCCTATAACATTTCCTACATCAATATACCAGTAAAGTACAAAACTCAATATCTGAAGTGATTCAACCAAATGGATAGTAAAATAATATATAAAGTTTTTGCTTAAAAATAAAGAAAATATTTAAAAAATAATATAATGTTATATTTTATTTAAATACTATATTACGTAATATACTTATTATTTACTAACAATAGTATTATAATGCATATTATTAATTTATTTAAAAAGTTTTGTTTTTCTTTATAACTCACGATCAACATTGAAATTTACTTAGATTTTTTTACTGAAATAGTAATGTATTAAAAACAAATAAACAAATATTTTATAATTATTTTACAAAAAAAAAAAAAAAAAAAAAAAAAAAATTAAAAACGGAAAATAGAAGAGAATAGTACCATTGATATCACAAAACACTTGATAGGGCTTATATAAATAACTTTAGTTTGTTAAAAAAAAAAACTGTAGCACCGTAGCAGTGATCAGTAATTTTCTATTTATGCAACCCACACAATTTTTTCACGCTAATTTTTCTGTTTTTGACGTCATAAACAGAAATTTTCAAGCTAATCGCATACTTTTCAGTATTTTTACACTCTTTTCAGAGCCCACATTTACATTCTGGTAAAAAAATATTATCTGTTTTAGAGATCCCAATTGTGTTTAACCATTAAAGAGCACATGTCATATTGTTTGATGTGGTCTATGCCTTTAATTATTAAACAGACAATGCAAGGTATTAGAGGCTATTATTTTAAAACTGGTTCTCACTGGTGCTTCATTGCTCTACATCAAGAAAACATCTTACATCATCACATGAACATAAAGTCGTCTGCTATAGGGTGTTTGCACATGACGTCATATTTAATGTGATTGGAGTAATGAATTACATTGCTCAGCATAGGACATACTTCGTTTTCGTGCTATCTTCTTTTTAGTTACGCGGCTATTTATATCATGTTTATATATCATGATTATTCTTCTAACATACTAACAACATCAATGCTCTCAAAAATATTGCTTATTATTTTTAAACTACTAAAATTAGTCATTTTCCATGCGGTCCATGTTACTGAGTGATCCAACATAGCGTTGACTTATCTTTGAGGCCGTTCAAAGTATGTGAGACTTTTTTTATTATTATTTTTTTTATTATAATTTTTTTTTTTTGCAGATTTCCCATAGAAAATAACCAAAAACGACGTTTGTCCTACAGAGCAATGTTGTTAATTTATCCAGTATGGCGTTGCAGCTCATTTAGTATGACGTCATGCAGATTCACCCTATTATTCACCAGTATTATGATCTCACCTATAAATTATTGTTTAAAAAATAATTTAAAAAATTATTATATGGTATAATTTTAAATAAATTGTATATTAAATTATATTTGGACAATAAAACACAAAATTGTTAACTCTTAAAATATATATTTAAATTTTATCTATATATTATATTCATTGTTTGTACATTATTATAAAGTAATTTTTATATGAAGTAATTTTGAAAAATACTGTAAGAACATAAAAGTTTGTAAGAAGTAATATAAATATAACAAAAATTATACATTGTAAAACAATTTTCAACTATGTGCAACGACGCTATAAGACGGTTGCATTTATGTTAAATAGAGGATATAAAATCATTTCGAGAGTTGTGAAAAACAGAAATTAAATAATAACAATGACAATAAAATAAAATGAAGCAATAAAATATAAGATGCTACAAACTTTTTTTTTATTAAAATGACTAGAGCATTAAAAATTGACTTACAAAATATATAACTCACTAATATAGTGAATCACTATAATAATTAACTCTCAATTGTGGTTTTACCAACTTCAAATTTAATAATTTAGCGCCTGATTTTTATGCAACTTTTTCAGCACACGTGCCATGCAAGTTGCATACTCTGCCCCTGTGTATGTATTCTAAATAACAGTATGTTGTGTAATTCTGTGTATAGTTAACAATAATAATAATAAATTAATATTTGCCCCAAAAGTTTACATTTTTGTGATTTTCTGATATTTTCTGACGCCTTGGAAATAAGAAGGGAGTAAAATTTGCGGTACTTCATAAAAAAAAAAAAAAAGTTTTTTATTGTTTTTAGCAACTATAAAAAGAACACCAAAAGTAATATTAATTTGAGTTTTCTTTTCTTATGATTCCATTGGTTGATTGATTGATTGATTGATTGATTGATTGATTGATTGATTGATTGATTGATTGATTGATTGACCAATAATTTGATTGATGAACTGATAGATTGATTGATCGACCGTTTTGTTGGTTGGTTGATTAATGGATTGATTGGAATGTCAGATGCGGGTTTATGACGTCATTGCTTGCTTGTTTCCCCGTGCGTGGACCAGGCGAGCTGTGACGTCATAAACCCGCATTTACCATTTTTGAATGTAAAATTAATTAGAAATCAAATACTGCGGTTAAATCAACGTTGATATTTATAGAATTATTATTAAGATATTAGACATAATTATTTTTGTTCGAGATTTTCTCCACATGTAAAATGTTAGTTATGTCTAACACATGCAAACACGATCAAAGTTCACTTTCAAGATAACATGGAAATGAAAATGTTCATACTTTACACCAACTTTTAAAATTAAATCTGAAACTTGTTTTAAAATTAAAACTATAACTGAAACCAAATTTCGGAGATATATATATTTTTATTTGGTTCATTCAAAGTTATTTGCAGATTAAATATTATTTGTTTTGCGATACAAATTACGTTGGTAGACATAATGTAAAAATTATTCTTCACTCTTGATAAATTGCCTTTCATTAATTTTAACTTCTGTATTTCATAATCATGTTGAACTTATGCAGGATGTAATTCCATAAAACAATTGCAAATATTGCATTCATTTGGTTATTAAAAACCATATAAATATATAATATATAAAATAATACTTAAAAGTTAAATATTTATTTAAAAAATTATTATCATTTTATATAATTTTCATGCTACATTTGATGTTGATATATTTTTTTATCACAATTTATTTAATTGTTAAACAATCAAAATAAAAAATTATTTAATTGTTAAACAATCAAAATAAAAATCTATTTAAAAAGTTTAATATTTTCTTTAATTTTTATTAAACACATAAAGTATTTAAAAATGCATTTAGCAAATAATTTATTATATACTTCAGAAAAACAATTTAAAGGTATAGATTGGAAGAATATATTAACATCGAAATGCACTTCATGGGACTTACAAATAAAACATTAGCTATGCTCAAACCCAAACTGTAACGCCGTAGATCAGAATATTTCGCGCAGCACAACATTTTCACACAAATTTTTGCATGTTTGTGACGTCAGAAACAGGAATAGTCTCACAAATACTTTACAGCATACTTTACAGTATTTTTCACGCTCTCTTTTGGGCCACATTTAAATTCAGGTAAAAATTGACATCGGTTTTTGTTAAAAAGCATATTGATGTTTTGTTTCATGTGGTCTATGCCTTTAATTATTACACAGACAATACAAGGTATTAGAGGCTATTATTTTAAAACTGGTTCTCACTGTTGCTTCATGCTCTATATCAAGAAAACATCTTACATCATCACATGAACATAAAGTCGTCTGCTATAGGGTGTTTGCACATGACGTCATATTTAATGCACTTGGACGCCCTATACTAGAGGAATGAACAACATTGCTTAGCATAGGACAAACTTAGTTTTTTTTTTTTTTTTTTTTTACTATTTTCCTTTCAGTTAATTTTTGTTATTATTTTTCTCACTTACTTCAAATACTAATTGAACATACAGTTTTAACAACTTCAGTGCTTTTAAATAATATTGTTTAATATTCATACTCTTGCAAAAGATTTACTTTCTTATGCGACACATGTTAATGAGTGATCTAACATGGCGTTGACTTTAACATGAATATATCCACCCTACATACATCATGCGTTCACACCCAGATTTTGAGAGTATAGATATTGTTAATAGGCTAATAGTATCTCAAGTATGAGACATGAAAAAAAAAAAAATCGATTTTCCCAAAGAAAATATCCAAAAACGACATTTGTTCTACAGTATGCTGAGCTATGTTATTTTGTTCTTCAGAATGCCATCCAAGTGCATTAAATATGACGTTATGTACATGCACCCTACATACTTTTAAATAAATCTTCATAATTCTATCTTTATCAGAAAAATAGTCTATATTTACGCTCAGCTGTATACAATATGTATGTGTGTATATATATGTATATATATATATACACACATAATATATTATACAATATGTATATATGTATATACAACTTGATACCATACTTAAGTTTTTATGTATTAATTGACAACTCTGTTCATTGTAATTTTTTTTTAAAGTTTCAAGATTTACTTAAAAGATCTTAATTTGACTGCACTTCTACTACAATTTAATTTGTATAGTTAGTAACTTTCGTATTGCTGATTAATCCATTCTAAGCCAACACCACTGTAAATTAATAATTTCGTTAATTTTTACTAGACCGACTTGAATAGCAAAATTTATATAAATTAATACTTAAAAAATATAACTAATTTTATATCAAGTTAATATATAAAAATATTAAATAGAATAATAATTATAAACCAAAATTTATTTAAATTTAATGAATTTTATAAATACTTTTTAAGTTTTTGTTTTTTATATTTAAATTCTAAATAATATTGTAAGAAATTTAAAAAAACGCAACCAAATAATTTAATACAATCATACTTCAAAAAAGAATATAAAGGCATATACCAGAAAAATATATTCCCATTATTATCGTGCAAAACACTTAAGATAAGATATTAGATAAGATATAAGATTTTATTACGTTCTATGTCTTTACAGAGTAGAACAAGTCAAATAACACTTGATAAGATATTATATATAAATAACATTAGTTTGTCTTAAAACCCAAATGTAACTCTGTAGCAGTGGTCAATCTCAGTAACCTGCACAACTAACATGTCTGTTTCTGACATCAGAAATAGGAATAGTTATGTAAATTGCATACTTTACAGTATTTTCACGTATTATTGGGCGGTCACACTTTCACTGTCATCAGTTTTGTTATTCCACTTTGTGTTCAACACAATCAAATATTGAAGTTACTGCAATTTAAAGATAACATGTGAAAATTTAAACTTTAGGAAAAAATTTATAAATTATATTAGAACGGTAACTTTTTAAACTTTTAAATCATTTTAAAACTCAATTCAAAGCTTCGCACATTATTTCATTATTTTAGATTCATTCAATTTTGTATTAATTTGAATATCATCTAATGGTTAACCTCCTCAATCATCAATCTTAATAATTCTTTACTTTCGTAGTGCTACATTCTCTTTCATTTAACACAAAATTAAAATTAAAGAAACAAATTTATCATGTGATATGTTTGGCTCAGTTGGATAGTAAAATATTATAAATAAAATTAATGCTTAAAATTATCAAATTTTAAGAAAATAATATAAAGTTATGTTTTTTATAAATAATATATTATAAGTAATATAATAATTACTTACTTAATAGTTTTATTTTATAGTATTATAAAATTAAATTCCAAAAAAAAAAATATATATATATATAATAATTTAATATATAACTTTGCAAGATTTTTTTAATCTCTTTAAAACACAATCTTCATTAATTTTTTAAAAATTATTTACTAAAAAGGTAATGCATTAAAAAATAAACATTTTCAAATATTTTAATATTAATTTAAATAAAAAAAAACAATTATAAAACTTAAAATAGAAGAGAACAATACCATTTTTTTATATCACAAAACACTTGATGGGAGTTATATTAAATAACATTAGTTGGTCTCAAAACCCAACTGTATAGCCCCGTAGCACTGATGAGAATATTTCTACTTATGCAACCCGCACAATTTTTTCACACTAATTTATGCTTGCTTCTGACGTCATGAACAGAAATATTCACGTAAATAGCATTCTTACAGTATTTTCACGCTCTCTTTTGAGGACACATTTACATTCCGGTAAAAATTATCATCTGTTTTGAAGATCCCAATTGTGTTGAATTATTAAAGAACACATATTGTTTGATGTGGTCTATGCCTTTAATTATTACACAGTCAATACAAGATATTAGAGGCTGCTATTTTAAAACTGGTTCTCACTGGTGCTTCATTGCTCTATATCAAGAAAACATCTTACATCATCACATGAACATAAAGTCGTCTGCTATAGGGTGTTTGCACATGACGTCATATTTAATGTGATTGGACGACATACTGGAGTACTGATTTACATTACTCAGCATAGGGCATACTTTGTTTTCTGGCTATCTTCTTTTTGGTTAAGCGTTATTTTTATTTTTTGTTAAATTCAAAATTCAAAATATGTTTATTCATTTCTATCTCCTACAATCATATACAAACATTGCACATTAGCAGGCTCTTGTTCAACAATTAAAACAATGAGAAATGATAGTAAGACTTACACACTGTTATTATTTTTATACTTACATACTTGAGATCCTAATTCAACCTACTAACAGCATCAATGCTCTCAAAAAATTTGCCTTATATTTATAAACTGGCAAAATGAGTCCTTCTCTATGCGGCCCATGTTATTGAGTGATCCAACATGGCGTTGACTTTAAGATTGATGCGGTTGTCAACTAAAAAAAAAAAAAAAACTTTTTCTTTCTTTGCTGTTTTCCCACAAAAAATAACCAAAAACGACGTTTGTCCTACAGAGCAATGTTTATTGATGATCCAATATGACGTTGAAGCGCATTCAGTATGACGTCATGCAGATTCACCCTATATCAGTAGTATGATTTTTTGAATATCTGATATTTGTTAATACTTAAGTGTTGTTAAATAATATTTTAAAGTTTAAAAATAATTTATTTACGATTTGCTGACTGCCTAATAATGTAATCATGAAGAAATGAAATTTACTATCATTCATTTAAAGGTTATAATAAAATTTAAAAAAAAAATTATTAAAATTTTTTTTTAGTTTATTGCGTAGTAAATTATGCTACTATAATTAAATAAAATAAACATTTTCTTAAAACAAAATAAAAACTGAATATAAAAAGCTTTTTTTTAATTAATTTTTAAATATTATATAATATAATTTTTATGTAAAGTATTTTTGTCAATTATTGTAAATATTTGCTAAAACATATCAATCCTAAAATATATGTATGTAAAAAAATTTATATATTTTAAAACAATTTAGCCACAATTCTAAACGATAAGAAATCCGAGGTCCTCTACCGTCTTACCTGCTATTGATTGATTACACGTCATCACTGGTGACAAGTACAGTCCAGATTTTGTTTGGTGAAATTTAAGATTACGCCTGCAATTTTCATAGTTAGGCTTTTTGCTTCACAATCTACCGTGTGTTTATAAAATATTGGTACATAGGGTCATTTTGCTAAAATATCAATTTCTATTGGCATATGGGAATAACATGTATTTAGATACAGTTTTGTGTCAACTGAAATCTCCATCTGATTGCAATGAATGTCCTTAAGCCAATAGAAATTGACTTTCAAGTAAAATGGCTTGCGGTACTTCACTGCTAAAAAGCTTAGAAATCATATTTATGTAAACTGACAGTAGGTTGTGATGCAGGTCAATAACTGACTATTTTTGCAGCTGCAGATGACATTTTTACCTAAATATCTGGTCTGTAGTGACAAGTATTGTTATGTTCTGATAAAACTTTATGTTTATTGATTATATTGATTTTTTTCATAATCTTGTATATTTACTGTAATTTTAAAAATTGATATCATGCACTTACCTTATACGTAATATTTTATAAGTAGTGACAAGTGAGTTTTATCGCCCCTTCGGCGTGTCGTCGTTATATTATCTTAAATATTTGAAATACTTTATCCTAACGTCTCATTGTACAAAATTTCTGACTGTTTATCTTTTAAACTTTTTAGTGATATTTTACATTTGATGAATTATTCTTTACTTTTACATCCCCATTTAAGTTTTATCCCCCTATTCTCTAAACTCTAAATTTAAGTGTATCCAAACATCACATCAACCTTTACAAAAGATGAACATTGAGCGCAAGTATCTGTGAGCAAGATTGCAAACAATAAATTTATAAATAATTTTAAAAAAAATAAGTATTTAAAAATTATACAACAATTCAACAGTACATAACATAATATTCACAAAATTATTAACTAATATTAACTTTTTTTAATTTATAAACGTTATAAAAAAAATGTTATTACATCCTTTTTCCTGTATTCTAATCAAGTTATAGAAATAAAATTTAACATGTATTAACTTCAATATTACATTAATCACATGGAATATTTTCATGTTTATCTGTGAAAAATTGTTGGAGAAAAATTGGTGCATCCCGTTGTAATAATCTCTGATCTTATTTTGACCTGGGTGTTAAAATTTATTATAATACAGTTTGTAAATATAGTTTTGTTTTTGTACACATTATATTATATCTGCCTCTTATCGTATAATGTAAAATACTTTCATTGTTTTGTATAAATCTTGAATATTTGACCTCAGTCAGAGTGAAAATTATAATTATAAATTCCTCCACGACAAAATCAATTTTTTTACATTATAATTTGTTATATGCATCCATGTTAAAGTTGACGCGATGTTGAACCAATAACATGGGTCGAATTAAAAAGTGACTCATTTTGGCAGTTTAAAAATACTGAGCCATATTTTGAGAGCATTGATGATGCTGTTAATAGTAGGAATTATTATTTTCTCAAGTAAGTGATAATATAACTACAAAATTAACCTAAATCTGAAACAAAATAACCAAAAACAAAGTTTGTCCTATGTTGAGCAATGTTGTTTATTGACTCAATATGGCGTTGAAGCGCATTAGCCTGACGTCATGTATGATTTCTTGAATATCTAATATTTTTTGATGGTTAAATTAATTAAATAATTTGACATTCATATTTTTTATAAATATTTAATTAATTCTGAATTACTGACTACGATAGGTACTATGATATCACTTAAACAATAATATTAAATTACAAAATTTAATTTAATAAATATTAATTTTAATTTATATAAAATAATGTAAGACCAATTCCAATATTATAAATTATTATAGAGTAGTGTTTAAAAAAATGAAAAAGAATAACATAAATATACAATTAAATATATATATATATATATATATATATACAATTTTTAAACTTTGCAAAGCACTTTATCAAATTCTATACCTAAACGATATGAATAACTTTCAATTTTAGTAATGCATTTCAGTGTATATAGTTGTGAATTTTTTTGATTTCGTTGCAGTACAACAACGCTATAGGATACTTGCACTAATGTTAAACTTGACACCATTTGGTACACTCGATACCATGGGACGTTATAAGAAAATGACTAATTTAGCTAGTTTAAAAATGCTAATCAATATTTTTGTGAGTATTGAGTATATACAATTAACATGGAGTAAAAATGAAATGTTACTTGAAAATTTTGTTATGTTGAACACATGAAAACACTAGCAAATTTTGTAAGTTATTTCACTTTAAAGATAAGATTTGAGTCCAGTAAAATTTTAAATGACCGAACTTTTTTTTTTTTTTTTTTTTTTCACATTTTTTTTATATAGCTCTTAACTCCTGCATAGCTTGTTAATGTATCATTAACAGTATAACACATATCTAAAATAAATTTACTTTGAACGCGTTAAAGTTCAATAGTATAGCAAATATTATATAAAATGATATTTTCTAAATAAAATAAAATTTCAAAATTAAAACAATTTAATATGAAGTTTATATTATAGAAAAATAGTCATAAAATATTAAATTTATAAAATAAAATTTGTGCAAGAGTTTATTTTAAATTGATTTATTTTGTAAACACTTTGTTTTTTATACTTTTTGGTAATCATAATTCAAATTTACTATTAATAAATAATAGTTTGTATGATATGATAAGAAAAAAGAAAAGAAAAAAAAAGTGATTTATTTCAATGTTGCTATTATATTAAAAAATATATATATTTTAATTTAAGGCATATACCAGAAGAAGACATTAGCATTAATATCACAAAACAGTTGATAGAACTTACATACATAAAATTAGTTTGTCTCAAGCCACAACTGTAACGCTGTAGCAGTGGTCACAAATATTTCAACCTATGCAACCTGCGCAAATAATGTGTATGTTACTGTTGTCAGAAATATGAATAGCTATGTAAATTGCAAACTTTGCAGTACTTTCACGCTCTCTTGTGGGGCCAAATTTACATCCCAATTGTAGATCTTAATTGTGTTTAATAATTAAAAGAACATATTGTTTCATGTGGTCTATGCCTTTAATTATTATACAGAGAGTATAAGATATTAGAGGCTACTGTTTTAAAACTGGTTCTAACTGGTGCTTCATTGCTCTATAAGAAAATATCTTACATCATCACATGAAAACAAAGTCAACTGCTATAGGGTGTATCCACATGACGTCATATTTAATGTGATTGGACGCAATAGTAATAGAAGACATTGCTCAGGATACGTCAAACTTTTTTTTTGACAATTTTCTTTAGCAAATCCGTTATTTTTTGTTATTGCTATTTTTCCTACATACTTGAGATACCAATGCAACCTATTGACAGCAACAATTCTCTCAAAAATATTCCTTAGTAATTTTTATTTGACAAAATTAGTTATTTCCGTATGCAACACATATTTCTTACAAAGTGAACCAATATGGCGTCGACCTTAACATTATTAGACAGTCCTTATACATCATGCGCCTACACTTTATTTTTAAGAGCATTGATATTGTTAACATGTTGAATTAGTATCTCAAGTAGGTGAAGTTTGTAAGTAAAATAACAAATTTTACTGATTTCCCAAAGAAAATAACCTAAAGTAAGGTTTGCGCTATATGCTGAGCAATGTTGTTAAGTGATCCAGTACGACGTCGAAGCCGCATTCAGAATGACGTCAGGTGCATTTAATTTATAAATAACAATTTTATATTTCGTCTGTATAATATTTGCATGCAATTTTACTTCTACTTCTGCTGCCCACGTCGATATAATGATATTTTCAAAATATATCTGATTGACAATGTTACTGTTATTTTGTTTTAATTAAAAAATAATAAATTATTTATAAATTATGTAGTTAAAAATTATTTAAAAACAATAAAATCATTATCATATCTTTAACATTACTTAAAATTTATACAACTTATAAATAATAAAAAAAAACTATTTAAATTATTAAAAAAGTGTATTTTAAATTACTAACAAATTTTTATTGTTTAAAATTATATGAAAATTAATTTGAACTCAAAAAATATATATACGAATATAATAAAAATAATAAAACATATATATCTAACAATTAACATTGAAAAACAATTCTCAAACCATTTGCAACGACGAAATAGGATGGTTGCATTCTTGACTAAGTCGACGCCATGTTGGATCACTCAAAAACATGAACCACATATAAAAATACCCATTTTGACGGATTAAAAATACTTATCAATACTCTATAGGTAAAAATTTTATCTCTAGAATATATATATAAAAAAAAATACTGATTAATTAGTCTGATTAACCAAATAAAATAGCAAGAGACAGTTTTTCCCATTTTGAGCAATGCTGTTTAATGATTCAACATGGTGCCGACATTATGAAGTCATTTCCAAATGCCGACTCATCACTTTATCTCAATTTCTATAGTGTCTAATAATTGCAAGTCTTTTAAGTATATTAAATTATTTATTTCACAATTTCTTCTTTTTAAAAAATACTGACCCCGATATGCACTTAATTTTCAAGGCGGGAAATCAGGTACTGCGGGATTTGACTAAAAAATGGCTGAAATTTTGCTCATTGATACATTAGGATAGGGTATCTTCTTTAATGCCAAAAAAATTGGGGGTCATTATGCTATATTTTAAATTACGATTTTTTCGAAGTTTTAGTCCCATAAGGGCACATGTTAATTTCAACAATTATTTTCTGTCTTATATGATGGTCACGGGTTCTAAAATTTTTATCATAGGTAGCTGTTACTATTATCTTTTAAATATCATCATAAAGTTTGTGAGTTTTTTTTTTTTTTTTAAATTTTGAGATACAAGCCATCTGAACACAACCCTTAACAATAATACTTTCATGGTTTTATCTTATACAAAATTAAATATTCTTTAACTTTTAAATGACATTTTATTAATTATAGAAATGGAAGAATTAGTTTTAGATTTTGAGATATAAGCCATCTACATTTAAACAATCCTTAACTCACTTAGACAATCTTGTTGAAAAAAAAAAAATAATAATAATGATGATTATTGAAATAACCTGGGCTCTTATCTTATGGGAATGAAAATTCCAAAAATCAACATTCAAAATGTAGCATGGTGAATCACAAAATATTTTACATTTTAGAATATACCTTACTTTAATGTACGTACATACCCCAGTGTAAAATTTCCGCTTTATTTTTATTTACAACTTTTTAGTCAAATCCTGTAGAAGATGATTTCTTAAAGGTGACCCCTAATATCTGAAAAACTGAACGGTCGCGAAATATAACATTGACATGTAGTAAAGTTCACATGTTATTTAAAGGCATAAAACATATTGAACAAAAACATGTATAATATCCTTCATATACCTAAATATCAACGTTAATATGCCTTGAGCCATTGATTTCTCATTTATTTTCCATTCACTAAATGTCAGCTGCGCGTTTATGACGTCACAGCTCGCATTTTTCCATGCACGTGAACCAGGCGAGCTGTTATGTCATAAACCTGCATCTGCCATTTTTTAAATGTAAAATAAATTAAAAATCCATGACTTCGATTAAATGAACGTTGATCCTATAGGTATGTTAGGATATTGGACATATTTTTGTTCGAGATTTTCTCCACATTTAAATTTTCAGTTATATGTCTAACACATGCAAACACGATGAAAGTTCGTTCACTTTAAAGATAACATGGAAATGTGAAAGTTCATACTTTACACCAACTTTTAAAATTAAATTTGAAGCATTTTTTAAATGCTAAAAAAGTTAAAAAAAAAAGTTAAAAATAATACTAAACTTTTTTTTTTTTTTTTCAAAATTCAATCAATTTTTTTAGCACATTAATTATTTGTTGTTCGATAATGTCTATCTAAATCTTTTACTTCGTATATTTAGATATCAAATTTTGTATGGGCTTTGCTTGATCTCCTGTTGAGCAACCTCCTTTGACTATGTGCAATGTTTGTATTGTAATAATTTGCTCAATTAAATCTTTATTATTATTATTATAAAAGTTATGAATAGAGAAATAACATTAAAAATAATTTTCTCATTTGAATTTGTTGCTTTGATATAATTTTAACTTCTACCTTCATTTTTAATCTTCCCAGTGTGGCCAGATGGTAATTTTAAAAATCACCGCTACGCAGCCAAATTTCGACGAAAATCGCCGAAAGGGTTCAAAACGGAGCGTAACCGGGGCTGAATGGGAGGTCAAGGGGGCGTATCAAGGTGCCCTTTAAGTTAAATTAAATCGCCAAAATCCAAAAATAAATCGTCAAAAGCTTTAAAAATCGACGTTTTGTCGAAAAAGATCACTTACTGATGTTACTGAACTGATCCAAGAATTGCACTCTCGTCTTTAATTCTTGCTGAGTTAGCATTTAATTTATAAAGATTATATTTAAAAGTTAAAATAGTTATAAAAAAATTTTTAAATAAATTTAATGATGTATAAAACAAAATTTACCAAAATTATAGTACACATAAATAACAGTTTTGCAAGTACATTTATAGACTTTTTATTTGTTTATTTAACAATTAAAATTAAAAATTATTTTCTTAATAAAGATAACAAAAAATATTTACAAATTACATTTTTTTTACGCTCTCTTGTGGAGCCACATTTAAATACTGGTAAATTGTGACTAGGTTTGTAGGTCCCATTTTGTGTTCAAAAAATAAATCATTTATCAAATTTATCAAGACATAAAAAAGAAGAACAATGTGATGAGACTAGAGATTTATTTTGATATTGATGCTGTTAATATGACGAATTAGTATCTCATGTATGCGAGAAAAATAATACACATAGACAAAAAATTGAACGGTTTCCCAAAGAAAATAGACAAAAACGTCGTTTGTCCTATGCTGAGCAAATTTATTTATTACTTCAGTATAGCGTATAACATGTGAGTGCATAAAATATGACGTCATGCAAATACACTCTATATATTTTTAAATAAATCTTCATAATTCTATCTTTATCAGACAAATAATAGTCTATATTTACACTCCGCTGTATACAGTATTGTATATTACGCAGTCTAACTTGATCTCTTACTTAAAGACATAGACAACATAAAGACATAAGCATTTACATCACAAAACACTTGATGTGACGTACATAAATAACAATAATTGGTCTAAAAACCCAACTGTATAGCCGTAGTATTGATCAGAAAATTTCAATTTATGCAATCCGCACAACATTTTCTTACCAGTTTTTGCCTGTTTCTTACGTCATAAACAGAAATATTCACGCAAATTGCATACTTTACAGTTTTTTCACACTTTTTGGTGGGGCTACACTTACATTTTGGAAAAAAATTTATCATAGTTTTGTAGATCCCATTTTGTGTATAATAATTAAAAACAACGTGTTGTTTCATGTTTTCTATGCCTTTAAGTTTTTATGTATTACTTGACAACTCTGTTCTCTGTATATTTTCTTTCTTTCTTTCTTTTTTTTTATTTAACTGTAAATTCTTATTTTGACTGAATATTTAATATGTTGTATTTGCACTACTTTTAACTTTGAATTGCTGCTTTATTTATATTAAAAACAAATCGTGAGTATGGAATATTTTCGATAAATCCTTTCTAGCTTCATAGAAAGCATATTATTTATAAATTAGTTTTTAAATAATAAAATAAATAATACATAAAATAAATAATTTTTTATAAACTTATTATTCAATATTAATCAAATAAAATTTTAATAAAACATAAATTTTATTTTGATGTATTTCATTAATATTTTTTAACGTTTTACTAAACATAATCAAAATTTAATATTAACAGAAAACATTTTTAAAATATATATTTTTTTTTTTAAAGAACCTAACAAATAATTTATTTACTACTATGCAAAAAAAAAAAAAAAAAAAAAAATCAAATTGTATACCAGATAAATAAATTCGCATTAATATCACAAAACACTTAATTGGACTTACATAGATAACATTAGTTTGTCTCAAAACACAACTGTAACGCTGTAGCAGTGGTCAGAAAATTTAAACATAATAATATGCAACCTGCACCGCTAATTTGTCTGTTTCTGACGTCAGAAATAGGAATAGTTATGTAAATTACATACTTTACGGCATTTTCAAGTTCTCTTGTGGGAACATACTTATATTCTGGTAAAAATTGTGATTAGTTTTTAGATCCCAATTGTGTGTAATCATAATAGAGTATATTTTTGTTTGCTGTGGTCTATGGCTTTAATTATTGCACAGTTAATGCAAGGTATTAGAGGCTACTATTTTAAAACTGGTTCTCACTGGTGCTTCATTGCTCTATATCAAGAAAACATCTTACATCATCACATGAACATAAAGTCGTCTGCTATAGGGTGTTTGCACATGACGTCATATTTAATGTGATTGGACGACATACTGGAGCAATGAATTACATTACTCAGCATAGGACATACTTCGTTTTCTCGCTATTTTCTCTTTAGTTTTTTTTTTTTTTTTTTATTTATTTATTTATTTTTTTTTGTATTTATATGTTTTTTGAATTTTTCTCGGACACTTGAGATACTAATTCAACCTACATACAGCATCAATGTTAAAAATATTGCTAAGTATTTTAAAGCTGTCAAAATTAGTCCTTTTTTTTGCGGCCTATGTTATTGAGTGATCCAACTTACTTTCTCTCAGAGCGTGCCTTGTGGCGCCCGTGCTTGTGACGCCAAAAAAAAGTTATGTGGCACCAAATTTTAGTTCCAAAAAAAATCACTTTGGCGCACTTAAGTTTAGCGGACCTTAGTGTAGTGGGCCCCCGTCTGATATTCTAAGGGCGTCACAATATATTCTTAGCAAAATTAAAGAATTTCAAGATGGTGTGTGTAAATATGCACAATGCGTAGATAATGCAATAAGGGTCAAATCAAAATTAGGATTAATTAATTTAAATAATTTATTTCCTTAATTAATTTTTTTAAATTAAATAATTTTTTTAATTAATTTTTAATTTTTAATTTTTAATTTTTTTTTTTTTTTTTTTTTTTTTTTTGCTTTTAAAGTAAATATTTAAAAAATTTACCATAAATTAAAGATTTTCAAGATGGTGGGTGATCAGATGAAAATAAGGATTAATAATTTTAAAAAATTCTTTTTCTTAATTCTTTTTTAAATTAAATTGATATTTATTTATTTATTTTTTTTCCAATTTTTATCAATTTTAACAAAACTAAAGATTTTTAAGTTGGTAGGTGTAAATAAGAAAATTTACACAAAACAGGGCTATTGCAATGAAGGTAAAATTCAGATTAATCAAATGGAAATGCTTTACAGTAATTTACAATATATTTACATAATATATAAAATTCAGGAGCCACATCAGTTAACGATAGCGTCACGAAAATTAACGATAGAGCTACTAATATTTACAATAAAAAAAAAAAGATTACAAATTCTATAAATATAGCAACTAAAATTTGTTATGAAATATTCTGTGTAATATATTTAGGTAGGTAGTATATATATAGGTAGATAGGTAATATATTTACAATATATTTACATAATATAAGAATTTAGGTGCCACTACAGTTAACGATGGCGTCACGAAAATTAACGCTGAAGCCACTAAGGTTAACTTTAAAAATAAAAATATTTCAAATTTTATAGAAATGGCAATTAAAATTTGTTACGAGATATTTTATAAAATATTCAGGTAGAAATATAATATTTCAATGTTTATTTTATTCAAAAAAGTTTAAGTAATTAACCAAAAAAATTGTGTGAAATACAGATAAAAAAAGATGTTATGAATTTGTCTAATAAATAATTTATCAGAATAAAATTTAATTGCTTTATTATTATAATTTTGAAGTAGATTTGTCATTTTAAATTAATTTACAGTAATTGACAATATATAAGCTAAATAAAAATATTTCCGGAGCCACATCAGTTAACGATGGCGTCACGAAAATTAACGATGGAGCTACTTAAGTTTAAGATAAAAATAAAAATATTACAAATTCTATAAAAATAGCTATTAAAATTTGCTATGAGATATTTTGTTTAATATTTATGCCTAAATAAATGACTAAAAGTAAATATTTACCTGTTTCCTTTATTCAGAAAAGTTTAAGTAAATAATAAAAAAAATTGTGTAAATACAATTAATAGAAAATTTATGAATTTGTTCATTAGTTAATTTATCAAAATAACATTTAATTGCTTTATTATTTTCAATTTGAAGTAGATTTGTCATTTTAAATTACTTTACAGTAATTGACAATATATTAGTTCCATAAAAAAAAATTAGGAGCCATATCAGTTAACGATGGCGTCGCGAAAATTAACGATGGAGCTACTTAAGTTTACGTTAAAAATAAAAATATTACAAATTCTATAAAAATATCTATTAAAAATCGCTATGTGCTATTTAGTATAATATTTATGTAGAAATAAAATATTTCCATGTTTATTTTATTAAGAAAAGTTTATTTAATCAACCAAAAAAAAAAATGGTGTGAAATACAGATAAAAGAAAATGTTATAAATTTGTGCATTAAATAATGTATCAAAATAATATTTAATTGCTTTATTATTATAATTTTGAAGTAGATTTGTCATTTTTAATTAATTTACAGTAATTGACAATATATAAGCAAAATAAAAATATTTCAGGAGCCACATCAGTTAACGATGGCGTCACGAAAATTAACGATGGAGCTACTTAAGTTTAATATAAAAATAAAAATATTACAAATTCTATATAAATAGCTTATTAAACTCGCTCTGAGCTATTTTGTATAATATTTATGTAGAAATTAAATATTTCCATGATTATTTTATTTAGAAAAGTTTATTGAATCAATCAAAAAAAAATTGTGTGAAATACAGATAAAAGAAAATGTTATAAATTTGACCTTTAAATAATTTATCAAAATGATATTTAATTGCTTTATTATTATAATTTTGAAGTAGATTTGTCATTTTAAATTAATTTACAGTAATTGACAATATATAAGCTAAATAAAAATATTTCAGGAGCCACATCAGTTAAAGATGGCGTCACGAAAATTAACGATGGAGCTACTTAACTTTACGTTAAAAATAAAAATATTACAAATTCTATAAAAATAGCTGTTAAAATGTTCTATTAGATATTTTGTAAAATATTCAGGTAAAAATAAATGACTAAATGTATATTTTTGTCTCAGTTTTTTATTTAATAAAATTTTTATAAATCACAAAATTTCGTTTGCAATGGTGACTAAAGAAAATGTTAAAAATTTGTCTATAAGTCAATTTTTACAAAATAATAATTAATTGCTATAATATTATCAATTTATTTTAAATTAGTCATATTGAATTATTCTACAGTAATTTACAATATTTTTACTTAATATAAGAATTTAGGTGCCACTAAACTTAACGATGGCGTCACGAAAATTAACGATGGAGCTACTTAAGTTTACGTTAAAAATAAAAATATTACAAATTCTATAAAAATAGCTATTAAAAATCGCTATCTGCTATTTAGTATAATATTTATGTAGAAATAAAATATTTCCATGTTTATTTTATTCAGAAAAGTTATTTTATTCAATCCAAAAAAATTGTGTGAAATACAGATAAAAGAAAATGTTATAAATTTGTCCTTTAAATAATATATCAAAATAATATTTAATTGCTTTATAATTATAATTGTGAAGTAGATTTGTCATTTTAAATTAATTTACAGTAATTGACAATATATTAGCTAAATAAAAATATTCCCGGAGCTACATCAGTTAACGATGGCGTCACGAAAATTAACGATGGAGCTACTTAAGTTTAAGATAAAATAAAAATATTACAAATTCTATAAAAATAGCTATTAAATTTTGCTATGAGATATTTTGTTTTATATTTATGTATAAATAAATGACTAAAAGTAAATATTGACCTGTTTCCTTTTTTCAGAAAAGTTTAAGTAATTAATAAAAAAAAAATGGTTTAAATACAATAAATAGAAAATTTATAAACTTGTTCATTAGTTAATTTATCAAAATAATACTTTATTGCTTTATTATTGTCAATTTGAAGTAGATTTGTCATTTTAAATTACTTTACAGTAATTGGCAATATATAAGTTCAATAAAAAAAAATAGGAGCCACATCAGTTAACGATGGCGTCACGAAAATTAACGATGGAGCTACTTAAGTTTACGTTAAAAATAAAAATATTACAAATTCTATAAAAATATCTTATTAAAATCGCTATGAGGTATTTTGTATAATATTTATGTAGAAATAAAATATTTCCATGTTTATTTTATTAAGAAAAGTATATTTAACTAATCAAAAAAAATTGTGTGAAATACAGATAAAAGAAAATGTTATAAATTTGTCCATTAAATAATTTATCAAAATAATATTTAATTACTTTATTATTATAATTTTGAAGTAGATTTGTCATTTTAAATTAATTTACAGTAATTGACAATATATAAGCTAAATAAAAATATTTCAGGAGCCACATCAGTTAACGATGGCGTCACGAAAATTAACGATGGAGCTACTTAAGTTTAAGATAAAAATAAAAATATTACAAATTCTTTAAAAATAGCTTTTTAAACTCGCTCTGAGCTTTTTTGTATAATATTTATGTAGAAATAAAATATTTTCATGTTTATTTAATTCAGAAAAGTTATTTTATTCAATCAAAAAAAATTGTGTGAAATACAGATAAAAGAAAATGTTATAAATTTGTCCTTTAAATAATATATCAAAATAATATTTAATTGCTTTATTATTATAATTGTGTAGTAGATTTGTCATTTTAAATTAATTTACAGTAATTGACAATATATTAGCTAAATAAAAATATTTCCGGAGCCACATCAGTTAACGATGGCGTCACGAAAATTAACGATGGAGCTACTTAAGTTTACGTTAAAAATAAAAATATTACAAATTCTATAAAAAGAGCTATTAAATTTTGCTATGAGATATTTTGTTTTATATTTATGTATAAATAAATGACTAAAAGTAAATATTTACCTGTTTCCTTTTTTCAGAAAAGTTTAAGTAATTAATAAAAAAAAAATGGTTTAAATACAATAAATAGAAAATTTATAAACTTGTTCATTAGTTAATTTATCAAAATAATACTTTATTGCTTTATTATTGTCAATTTGAAGTAGATTTGTCATTTTAAATTACTTTACAGTAATTGACAATATATAAGTTCAATAAAAAAAAATAGGAGCCACATCAGTTAACGATGGCGTCACGAAAATTAACGATGGAGCTACTTAAGTTTACGTTAAAAATAAAAATATTACAAATTCTATAAAAATATCTTATTAAAATCGCTATGAGGTATTTTGTATAATATTTATGTAGAAATAAAATATTTCCATGTTTATTTTATTAAGAAAAGTATATTTAACTAATCAAAAAAAATTGTGTGAAATACAGATAAAAGAAAATGTTATAAATTTGTCCATTAAATAATTTATCAAAATAATATTTAATTACTTTATTATTATAATTTTGAAGTAGATTTGTCATTTTAAATTAATTTACAGTAATTGACAATATATAAGCTAAATAAAAATATTTCAGGAGCCACATCAGTTAACGATGGCGTCACGAAAATTAACGATGGAGCTACTTAAGTTTAAGATAAAAATAAAAATATTACAAATTCTTTAAAAATAGCTTTTTAAACTCGCTCTGAGCTTTTTTGTATAATATTTATGTAGAAATAAAATATTTTCATGTTTATTTAATTCAGAAAAGTTATTTTATTCAATCAAAAAAAATTGTGTGAAATACAGATAAAAGAAAATGTTATAAATTTGTCCTTTAAATAATATATCAAAATAATATTTAATTGCTTTATTATTATAATTGTGTAGTAGATTTGTCATTTTAAATTAATTTACAGTAATTGACAATATATTAGCTAAATAAAAATATTTCCGGAGCCACATCAGTTAACGATGGCGTCACGAAAATTAACGATGGAGCTACTTAAGTTTACGTTAAAAATAAAAATATTACAAATTCTATAAAAAGAGCTATTAAATTTTGCTATGAGATATTTTGTTTTATATTTATGTATAAATAAATGACTAAAAGTAAATATTTACCTGTTTCCTTTATTCAGAAAAGTTTAAGTAAATAAAAAAAAATTGTGTAAATACAATTAATAGAAAATTTATAAATTTGTTCATTAGTTAATTTATCAAAATAACATTTAATTGCTTTATTATTTTCAATTTGAAGTAGATTTGTCATTTTAAATTACTTTACAGTAATTGACAATATATTAGTTCAATAAAAAAAAATTTAGGAGCCACATCAGTTAACGATGGCGTCACGAAAATTAACGATGGAGCTACTTAAGTTTACGTTAATAATAAAAATATTACAAATTCTATAAAAATAGCTTATTTAAATCGCTATGAGCGATTTTGTATAATATTTATGTAGAAATAAAATATTTCCATGATTATTTTATTCAGAAAAGTTTATTTAGTTAATCAAAAAAAATTGTGTGAAATACAGATAAAAGAAAATGTTATAAATTTGTCCATTAAATAATATATCAAAATAATATTTAATTGCTTTATTATTATAATTGTGTAGTAGATTTGTCATTTTAAATTAATTTACAGTAATTGACAATATATTAGCTAAATAAAAATATTTCCGGAGCCACATCAGTTAACGATGGCGTCACGAAAATTAACGATGGAGCTACTTAAGTTTACGTTAAAAATAAAAATATTACAAATTCTATAATAATAGCTATTAAATTTTGCTATGAGATATTTTGTTTTATATTTATGTATAAATAAATGACTAAAAGTAAATATTTACCTGTTTCCTTTATTCAGAAAAGTTTAAGTAAATAATAAAAAAAATTGTGTAAATACAATTAATAGAAAATTTATAAATTTGTTCATTAGTTAATTTATCAAAATAACATTTAATTGCTTTATTATTTTCAATTTGAAGTAGATTTGTCATTTTAAATTACTTTACAAAAATTGACAATATATTAGTTCAATAAAAAAAAAATTTAGGAGCCACATCAGTTAACGATGGCGTCACGAAAATTAACGATGGAGCTACTTAAGTTTACGTTAATAATAAAAATATTACAAATTCTATAAAAATAGCTTATTTAAATCGCTATGAGCTATTTTGTATAATATTTATGTAGAAATAAAATATTTCCATGATTATTTTATTCAGAAAAGTTTATTTAGTTAATGAAAAAAAATTGTGTGAAATACAGATAAAAGAAAATGTTATAAATTAGTCCATTAAATAATTTATCAAAATAATATTTAATTGTTTTATTATTATAATTTTGAAGTAGATTTGTCATTTTAAATTAATTTACAGTAATTAACAATATATAAGCTAAATAAAAATATTTCCGGAGCCACATCAGTTAACAATGGCGTCACGAAAATTAACGATGGAGCTACTTAAGTTTAAGATAAAAATAAAAATATTACAAATTCTATAAAAATAGCTATTAAAATTTGCTATGAGATATTTTGTTTAATATTTATGTATAAATAAATAATTAAAAGTAAATATTTACTTGTTTCCTTTACTCAGAAAAGGTTAAGTAATTAACAAAACAATAATGGTGTAAATACAATAAATACAAAAATTTATAAATTTGTTCATTAGTTAATTTATCAAAATAACATTTAATTGCTTTACTATTTTCAATTTGAAGTAGATTTGTCATTTTAAATTACTTTACAGTAGTTGACAATATATTAGTTCCATAAAAAAAATTTAGGAGCCACATCAGTTAACGATGGCGTCACGAAAATTAACGATGGAGCTACTTAAGTTTACGTTAAAAATAAAAATATTACAAATTCTATAAAAATAGCTTAATAAAATCGCTATGCGCTATTTTGTATAATATTTATGTAAAAAATAAAATATTTCCATGTTTATTTTATTCAGAAAAGTTTTATTGAAACGATCAAAAAAAATGTGTGAAATACAGATAAAAGAAAATGTTATAAATTTGTCCTTTAAATAATTTATCAAAATAATATTTAATTGCTTTGTTATTATAATTTTGAAGTAGATTTGTCATTTTAAATTAATTTACAATAATTGACAATATATTAGCTAAATAAAAATATTTCCGGAGCCACATCAGTTAACGATGGCGTCACGAAAATTAACGATGGAGCTACTTAAGTTTACGTTAAAAATAAAAATATTACAAATTCTATAAAAATAGCTATTAAAATTTGCTATGAGATATTTTGTTTAATATTTATGTATAAATAAATGACTAAAAGTAAATATTTACCTGTTTCCTTTATTCAGAAAAGTTTAAGTAAATAATAAAAAAAATTGTGTAAATACAATTAATAGAAAATTTATAAATTTGTTCATTAGTTAATTTATCAAAATAACATTTATTTGTTTTATTATTGTCAATTTGAAGTAGATTTGTCATTTTAAATTACTTTACAGTAATTGACAATATATTAGTTCAATAAAAAAAATTTAGGAGCCACATCAGTTAACGATGGCGTCACGAAAATTAACGATGGAGCTACTTAAGTTTACGTTAAAAATAAAAATATTACAAATTCTATAAAAATAGCTTAATAAAATCGCTATGCGCTATTTTGTATAATATTTATGTAAAAAATAAAATATTTCCATGTTTATTTTATTCAGAAAAGTTTTATTGAATCGATCAAAAAAAATTGTGTGAAATACAGATAAAAGAAAATGTTATAAATTTGTCCTTTAAATAATTTATCAAAATAATATTTAATTGCTTTGTTATTATAATTTTGAAGTAGATTTGTCATTTTAAATTAATTTACAGTAATTGACAATATATTAGCTAAATAAAAATATTTCTGGAGCCACATCAGTTAACGATGGCGTCACGAAAATTAACGATGGAGCTACTTAAGTTTAAGATAAAAATAAAAATATTACAAATTCTATAAAAATAGCTATTAAAATTTGCTATGGGATATTTTGTTTAATATTTATGCATAAATAAATGACTAAAAGTAAATATTTACCTGTTTCCTTTACTCAGAAAAGTTTAAGTAATTAACAAAAAAAAATGGTGTAAATACAATAAATACAAAAATTTATAAATTTGTTCATTAGTTAATTTATCAAAATAATAATTAATTGCTTTATTATTGTCAATTTGAAGTAGATTTGTCATTTTAAATTACTTTACAGTAATTGACAATCTATTAGTTCAATAAAAAAAAATTTAGGAGCCACATCAGTTAACGATGGCGTCACGAAAATTAACGATGGAGCTACTTAAGTTTACGTTAAAAATAAAAATATTACAAATTCTATAAAAATAGCTTAATAAAATCGCTATGCGCTATTTTGTATAATATATATGTAAAAAATAAAATATTTCCATGTTTATTTTATTCAGTAAAGTTTTATAGAATCGATCAAAAAAAATTGTGTGAAATACAGATAAAAGAAAATGTTATAAATTTGTCCTTTAAATAATTTTTCAAAATAATATTTAATTGCTTTGTTATTATAATTTTGAAGTAGATTTGTCATTTTAAATTAATTTACAGTAATTGACAATATATTAGCTAAATAAAATTATTTCCGGAGCCACATCAGTTAACGATGGCGTCACGAAAATTAACGATGGAGCTACTTAAGTTTACGTTTAAAATAAAAATATTACAAATTCTATAAAAATAGCTTTATAAAATCGCTATGCGCTATTTTGTATAATATTTATGTAGAAATAAAATATTTCCATGATTATTTTATTCAGAAAAGTTTATTTAGTTAATCAAAAAAAATTGTGTGAAATACAGATCAAAGAAAATGTTATAAATTAGTCCATTAAATAAATTATCAAAATAATATTTAATTGTTTTATTATTATAATTTTGAAGTAGATTTGTCATTTTAAATTAATTTACAGTAATTAACAATATATAAGCTAAATAAAAATATTTCCGGAGCCACATCAGTTAACGATGGCGTCACGAAAATTAACGATGGAGCTACTTAAGTTTAAGATAAAAATAAAAATAGTACAAATTCTATAAAAATAGCTATTTAAATTTGCTATGAGATATTTTGTTTAATATTTATGTATAAATAAATAATTAAAAGTAAATATTTACTTGTTTCCTTTACTCAGAAAAGGTTAAGTAATTAACAAAACAATAATGGTGTAAATACAATAAATACAAAAATTTATAAATTTGTTCATTAGTTAATTTATCAAAATAACATTTAATTGCTTTACTATTTTCAATTTGAAGTAGATTTGTCATTTTAAATTACTTTACAGTAATTGACAATATATTAGTTCCATAAAAAAAAATTTAGGAGCCACATCAGTTAACGATGGCGTCACGAAAATTAACGATGGAGCTACTTAAGTTTACGTTAAAAATAAAAAATATTACAAATTCTATAAAAATAGCTTAATAAAATCGCTATGCGCTATTTTGTATAATATTTATGTAAAAAATAAAATATTTCCATGTTTATTTTATTCAGAAAAGTTTTATTGAAACGATCAAAAAAAATGTGTGAAATACAGATAAAAGAAAATGTTATAAATTTGTCCTTTAAATAATTTATTAAAATAATATTTAATTGCTTTGTTATTATAATTTTGAAGTAGATTTGTCATTTTAAATTAATTTACAATAATTGACAATATATTAGCTAAATAAAAATATTTCCGGAGCCACATCAGTTAACAATGGCGTCACGAAAATTAACGATGGAGCTACTTAAGTTTAAGATAAAAATAAAAATATTACAAATTCTATAAAAATAGCTATTAAATTTTGCTATGAGATATTTTGTTTTATATTTATGTATAAATAAATGACTAAAAGTAAATATTTACCTGTTTCCTTTATTCAGAAAAGTTTAAGTAAATAATAAAAAAAATTGTGTAAATACAATTAATAGAAAATTTATAAATTTGTTCATTAGTTAATTTATCAAAATAACATTTAATTGCTTTATTATTTTCAATTTGAAGTAGATTTGTCATTTTAAATTACTTTACAAAAATTGACAATATATTAGTTCAATAAAAAAAAATTTAGGAGCCACATCAGTTAACGATGGCGTCACGAAAATTAACGATGGAGCTACTTAAGTTTACGTTAATAATAAAAATATTACAAATTCTATAAAAATAGCTTATTTAAATCGCTATGAGCTATTTTGTATAATATTTATGTAGAAATAAAATATTTCCATGATTATTTTATTCAGAAAAGTTTATTTAGTTAATCAAAAAAAATTGTGTGAAATACAGATCAAAGAAAATGTTATAAATTAGTCCATTAAATAATTTATCAAAATAATATTTAATTGTTTTATTATTATAATTTTGAAGTAGATTTGTCATTTTAAATTAATTTACAGTAATTAACAATATATAAGCTAAATAAAAATATTTCCGGAGCCACATCAGTTAACGATGGCGTCACGAAAATTAACGATGGAGCTACTTAAGTTTAAGATAAAAATAAAAATAGTACAAATTCTATAAAAATAGCTATTTAAATTTGCTATGAGATATTTTGTTTAATATTTATGTATAAATAAATAATTAAAAGTAAATATTTACTTGTTTCCTTTACTCAGAAAAGGTTAAGTAATTAACAAAACAATAATGGTGTAAATACAATAAATACAAAAATTTATAAATTTGTTCATTAGTTAATTTATCAAAATAACATTTAATTGCTTTACTATTTTCAATTTGAAGTAGATTTGTCATTTTAAATTACTTTACAGTAATTGACAATATATTAGTTCCATAAAAAAAAATTTAGGAGCCACATCAGTTAACGATGGCGTCACGAAAATTAACGATGGAGCTACTTAAGTTTACGTTAAAAATAAAAAATATTACAAATTCTATAAAAATAGCTTAATAAAATCGCTATGCGCTATTTTGTATAATATTTATGTAAAAAATAAAATATTTCCATGTTTATTTTATTCAGAAAAGTTTTATTGAAACGATCAAAAAAAATGTGTGAAATACAGATAAAAGAAAATGTTATAAATTTGTCCTTTAAATAATTTATCAAAATAATATTTAATTGCTTTGTTATTATAATTTTGAAGTAGATTTGTCATTTTAAATTAATTTACAATAATTGACAATATATTAGCTAAATAAAAATATTTCCGGAGCCACATCAGTTAACAATGGCGTCACGAAAATTAACGATGGAGCTACTTAAGTTTAAGATAAAAATAAAAATATTACAAATTCTATAAAAATAGCTATTAAATTTAACTATGAGATATTTTGTTTTATATTTATGTATAAATAAATGACTAAAAGTAAATATTTACCTGTTTCCTTTATTCAGAAAAGTTTAAGTAAATAATAAAAAAAATTGTGTAAATACAATTAATAGAAAATTTATAAATTTGTTCATTAGTTAATTTATCAAAATAACATTTAATTGCTTTATTATTTTCAATTTGAAGTAGATTTGTCATTTTAAATTACTTTACAAAAATTGACAATATATTAGTTCAATAAAAAAAAATTTAGGAGCCACATCAGTTAACGATGGCGTCACGAAAATTAACGATGGAGCTACTTAAGTTTACGTTAATAATAAAAATATTACAAATTCTATAAAAATAGCTTATTTAAATCGCTATGAGCTATTTTGTATAATATTTATGTAGAAATAAAATATTTCCATGATTATTTTATTCAGAAAAGTTTATTTAGTTAATCAAAAAAAATTGTGTGAAATACAGATCAAAGAAAATGTTATAAATTAGTCCATTAAATAATTTATCAAAATAATATTTAATTGTTTTATTATTATAATTTTGAAGTAGATTTGTCATTTTAAATTAATTTACAGTAATTAACAATATATAAGCTAAATAAAAATATTTCCGGAGCCACATCAGTTAACGATGGCGTCACGAAAATTAACGATGGAGCTACTTAAGTTTAAGATAAAAATAAAAATATTACAAATTCTATAAAAATAGCTATTAAAATATGCTATGAGATATTTTGTTTTATATTTATGTATAAATAAATAATTAAAAGTAAATATTTACTTGTTTCCTTTACTCAGAAAAGGTTAAGTAAATAACAAAACAATAATGGTGTAAATACAATAAATACAAAAATTTATAAATTTGTTCATTAGTTAATTTATCAAAATAACATTTAATTGCTTTACTATTTTCAATTTGAAGTAGATTTGTCATTTTAAATTACTTTACAGTAATTGACAATATATTAGTTCAATAAAAAAAATTTAGGAGCCACATCAGTTAACGATGGCGTCACGAAAATTAACGATGGAGCTACTTAAGTTTACGTTAATAATAAAAATATTACAAATTCTATAAAAATAGCTTATTAAAATCGCTATGAGCTATTTTGTATAATATTTATGTAGAAATAAAATATTTCCATGATTATTTTATTCAGAAAAGTTTATTTAGTTAATCAAAAAAAATTGTGTGAAATACAGATCAAAGAAAATGTTATAAATTAGTCCATTAAATAATTTATCAAAATAATATTTAATTGTTTTATTATTATAATTTTGAAGTAGATTTGTCATTTTAAATTAATTTACAGTAATTGACAATATATTAGCTAAATAAAAATATTTCCGGAGCCACATCAGTTAACGATGGCGTCACGAAAATTAACGATGGAGCTACTTAAGTTTAAGATAAAAATAAAAATATTACAAATTCTATAAAAATAGCTATTAAAATTTGCTATGGGATATTTTGTTTAATATTTATGCATAAATAAATGACTAAAAGTAAATATTTACCTGTTTCCTTTACTCAGAAAAGTTTAAGTAATTAACAAAAAAAAATGGTGTAAATACAATAAATACAAAAATTTATAAATTTGTTCATTAGTTAATTTATCAAAATAATAATTAATTGCTTTATTATTGTCAATTTGAAGTAGATTTGTCATTTTAAATTACTTTACAGTAATTGAAAATCTATTAGTTCAATAAAAAAAAATTTAGGAGCCACATCAGTTAACGATGGCGTCACGAAAATTAACGATGGAGCTACTTAAGTTTACGTTAAAAATAAAAATATTACAAATTCTATAAAAATAGCTTAATAAAATCGCTATGCGCTATTTTGTATAATATTTATGTAAAAAATAAAATATTTCCATGTTTATTTTATTCAGAAAAGTTTTATTGAATCGATCAAAAAAAATTGTGTGAAATACAGATAAAAGAAAATGTTATAAATTTGTCCTTTAAATAATTTATCAAAATAATATTTAATTGCTTTGTTATTATAATTTTGAAGTAGATTTCTCATTTTAAATTAATTTACAGTAATTGACAATATATTAGCTAAATAAAATTATTTCCGGAGCCACGTCAGTTAATGATGGCGTCACGAAAATTAACGATGGAGCTACTTAAGTTTAAGATAAAATAAAAATATTACAAATTCTATAAAAATAGCTATTAAAATTTGCTATGAGATATTTTGTTTAATATTTATGTATAAATAAATGACTAAAAGTAAATATTTACCTGTTTCCTTTACTCAGAAAAGTTTAAGTAATTAACAAAAAAAAATGGTGTAAATACAATAAATACAAAAATTTATAAATTTGTTCATTAGTTAAGTTATCAAAATAATATTTAATTGCTTTATTATTGTCAATTTGAAGTAGATTTGTCATTTTAAATTACTTTACAGTAATTGACAATATATTAGTTCAATAAAAAAAAAATTTAGGAGCCACATCAGTTAACGATGGCGTCACGAAAATTAACGATGGAGCTACTTAAGTTTACGTTAAAAATAAAAATATTACAAATTCTATAAAAATAGCTTTATAAAATCGCTATGCGCTATTTTGTATAATATTTATGTAAAAAATAAAATATTTCCATGTTTATTTTATTCAGAAAAGTTTTATTGAATCGATCAAAAAAAATTGTGTGAAATACAGATAAAAGAAAATGTTATAAATTTGTCCTTTAAATAATTTATCAAAATAATATTTAATTGCTTTGTTATTATAATTTTGAAGTAGATTTGTCATTTTAAATTAATTTACAGTAATTGACAATATATTAGCTAAATAAAAATATTTCCGGAGCCACATCAGTTAACGATGGCGTCACGAAAATTAACGATGGAGCTACTTAAGTTTAAGATAAAAATAAAAATATTACAAATTCTATAAAAATAGCTATTAAAATTTGCTATGCGATATTTTGTTTAATATTTATGCATAAATAAATGTTTAAAAGTAAATATTTACCTGTTTGCTTTATTCAGAAATGTTTAAGTAAATAATAAAATAAATTGTGTAAATACAATTAATAGAAAATTTATAAATTTGTTCATTAGTTAATTTATCAAAATAACATTTAATTGCTTTATTATTGTCAATTTGAAGTAGATTTGTCATTTTAAATTACTTTACAGTAATTGACAATATATAAATTCCATAAAAAAAAATTTAGGAGCCACATCAGTTAACGATGGCGTCACGAAAATTAACGATGGAGCTACTTAAGTTTACGTTAAAAATAAAAATATTACAAATTCTATAAAAATAGCTTAATAAAATCGCTATGCGCTATTTTGTATAATATTTATGTAAAAAATAAAATATTTCCATGTTTATTTTATTCAGAAAAGTTTTATTGAATCGATCAAAAAAAATTGTGTGAAATACAGATAAAAGAAAATGTTATAAATTTGTCCTTTAAATAATTTATCAAAATAATATTTAATTGCTTTGTTATTATAATTTTGAAGTAGATTTGTCATTTTAAATTAATTTACAGTAATTGACAATATATTAGCTAAAAAAAAATATTTCCGGAGCCACATCAGTTAACGATGGCGTCACGAAAATTAACGATGGAGCTACTTAAGTTTACGTTAAAAATAAAAATATTACAAATTCTATAAAAATATCTTATTAAAATCGCTATGAGGTATTTTGTATAATATTTATATAGAAATAAAATATTTCCATGTTTATTTTATTAAGAAAAGTTTATTTAACTAATCAAAAAAAATTGTGTGAAATACAGATAAAAGAAAATGTTATAAATTTGTCCTTTAAATAATATATCATAATAATATTTAATTGCTTTATTATTATAATTGTGTAGTAGATTTGTCATTTTAAATTAATTTACAGTAATTGACAATATATTAGCTAAATAAAAATATTTCCGGGGCCACATCAGTTAACGATGGCGTCACGAAAATTAACGATGGAGCTACTTAAGTTTAAGATAAAAATAAAAATATTACAAATTCTATAAAAATAGCTATTAAAATTTGCTATGAGATATTTTGTTTAATATTTATGTATAAATAAATGATTAAAAGTAAATATTTACATGTTTCCTTTACTCAGAAAAGGTAAAGTAATTAACAAAACAAAAATGGTGTAAATACAATAAATACAAAAATTTATAAATTTGTTCATTAGTTAATTTATCAAAATAACATTTAATTGCTTTACTATTGTCAATTTGAAGTAGATTTGTCAATTTAAATTACTTTACAGTAATTGACAATATATTAGTTCCATAAAAAAAATTTAGGAGCCACATCAGTTAACGATGGCGTCACGAAAATTAACGATGGAGCTACTTAAGTTTACGTTAAAAATAAAAATATTACAAATTCTATAAAAATAGCTTAATAAAATCGCTATGCGCTATTTTGTATAATATTTATGTAAAAAATAAAATATTTCCATGTTTATTTTATTCAGAAAAGTTTTATTGAATCAATCAAAAAAAATTGTGTGAAATACAGATAAAAGAAAATGTTATAAATTTGTCCTTTAAAAATTTTTTCAAAATAATATTTAATTGCTTTGTTATTATAATTTTGAAGTAGATTTGTCATTTTAAATTAATTTACAGTAATTGACAATATATTAGCTAAATAAAATTATTTCCGGAGCCACATCAGTTAACGATGGCGTCACGAAAATTAACGATGGAGCTACTTAAGTTTAAGATAAAATAAAAATATTACAAATTCTATAAAAATAGCTATTAAAATTTGCTATAAGATATTTTGTTTAATATTTATTTATAAATAAATGACTAAAAGTAAATATTTACCTGTTTCCTTTACTCAGAAAAGTTTAAGTAATTAACAAAAAAAAAATGGTGTAAATACAATAAATACAAAAATTTATAAATTTGTTCATTAGTTAATTTATCAAAATAATACTTAATTGCTTTATTATTGTCAATTTGAAGTAGATTTGTCATTTTTAATTACTTTACAGTAATTGACAATATATTAGTTCAATAAAAAAAAAATAGGAGCCACATCAGTTAACGATGGCGTCACGAAAATTAACGATGGAGCTACTTAAGTTTACGTTAAAAATAAAAATATTACAAATTCTATAAAAATAGCTTCATAAAATCGCTATGCGCTATTTTGTATAATATTTATGTAAAAAATAAAATATTTCCATGTTTATTTTATTCAGAAAAGTTTTATTGAATCGATCAAAAAAAATTGTGTGAAATACAGATAAAAGAAAATGTTATAAATTTGTCCTTTAAATAATTTATCAAAATAATATTTAATTGCTTTGTTATTATAATTTTGAAGTAGATTTGTCATTTTAAATTAATTTACAGTAATTGACAATATATTAGCTAAATAAAAATATTTCCGGAGCCACATCAGTTAACGATGGCGTCACGAAAATTAATGATGGAGCTACTTAAGTTTACGTTAAAAATAAAAATATTACAAATTCTATAAAAATAGCTATTAAATTTTGCTATGAGATATTTTGTTTTATATTTATGTATAAATAAATGACTAAAAGTAAATATTTACCTGTTTCCTTTATTCAGAAAAGTTTAAGTAAATAATAAAAAAAATTGTGTAAATACAATTAATAGAAAATTTATAAATTTGTTCATTAGTTAATTTATCAAAATAACATTTAATTGCTTTATTATTTTCAATTTGAAGTAGATTTGTCATTTTAAATTACTTTACAGTAATTGACAATATATTAGTTCAATAAAAAAAATTTAGGAGCCACATCAGTTAACGATGGCGTCACGAAAATTAACGATGGAGCTACTTAAGTTTACGTTAATAATAAAAATATTACAAATTCTATAAAAATAGCTTATTAAAATCGCTATGAGCTATTTTGTATAATATTTATTTAGAAATAAAATATTTCCATGATTATTTTATTCAGAAAAGTTTATTTAGTTAATCAAAAAAAATTGTGTGAAATACAGATCAAAGAAAATGTTATAAATTAGTCCATTAAATAATTTATCAAAATAATATTTAATTGTTTTATTATTATAATTTTGAAGTTGATTTGTCATTTTAAATTAATTTACAGTAATTGACAATATATTAGCTAAATAAAAATATTTCCGGAGCCACATCAGTTAACGATGGCGTCACGAAAATTAACGATGGAGCTACTAAAGTTTAAGATAAAAATAAAAATATTACAAATTCTATAAAAATAGCTATTAAACTTTGCTATGAGATATTTTGTTTAATTTTTATGTATAAATAAATGACTAAAAGTAAATATTTACCTGTTTCCTTTATTCAGAAAAGTTTAAGTAAATAATAAAAAAAATTGTGTAAATACAATTAATAGAAAATTTATAAATTTGTTCATTAGTTAATTTATCAAAATAAAATTTAATTGTTTTATTATTGTCAATTTGAAGTAGATTTGTCATTTTAAATTACTTTACAGTAATTGACAATATATTAGTTCAATAAAAAAAATTTAGGAGCCACATCAGTTAACGATGGCGTCACGAAAATTAACGATGGAGCTACTTAAGTTTACGTTAAAAATAAAAATATTACAAATTCTATAAAAATAGCTTAATAAAATCGCTATGCGCTATTTTGTATAATATTTATGTAAAAAATAAAATATTTCCATGTTTATTTTATTCAGAAAAGTTTTATTGAATCGATCAAAAAAAAATGTGTGAAATACAGATAAAAGAAAATGTTATAAATTTGTCCTTTAAATAATTTATCAAAATAATATTTAATTGCTTTGTTATTATAATTTTGAAGTAGATTTGTCATTTTAAATTAATTTACAGTAATTGACAATATATTAGCTAAATAAAAATATTTCCGGAGCCACATCAGTTAACGATGGCGTCACGAAAATTAACGATGGAGCTACTTAAGTTTAAGATAAAAATAAAAATATTACAAATTCTATAAAAATAGCTATTAAAATTTGCTATAAGATATTTTGTTTTATATTTATGTATAAATAAATGACTAAAAGTAAATATTTACCTGTTTCCTTTATTCAGAAAAGTTTAAGTAAATAATAAAAAAAATTGTGTAAATACAATTATTAGAAAATTTATAAATTTGTTCATTAGTTAATTTATCAAAATAACATTTAATTGCTTTATTATTTTCAATTTGAAGTAGATTTGTCATTTTAAATTACTTTACAGTAATTGACAATATATTAGTTCAATAAAAAAAATTTAGGAGCCACATCAGTTAACGATGGCGTCACGAAAATTAACGATGGAGCTACTTAAGTTTACGTTAATAATAAAAATATTACAAATTCTATAAAAATAGCTTATTAAAATCGCTATGAGCTATTTTGTATAATATTTATGTAGAAATAAAATATTTCCATGATTATTTTATTCAGAAAAGTTTATTTAGTTAATCAAAAAAAATTGTGTGAAATACAGATCAAAGAAAATGTTATAAATTAGTCCATTAAATAATTTATCAAAATAATATTTAATTGTTTTATTATTATAATTTTGAAGTAGATTTGTCATTTTAAATTAATTTACAGTAATTGACAATATATTAGCTAAATAAAAATATTTCCGGAGCCACATCAGTTAACGATGGCGTCACGAAAATTAACGATGGAGCTACTTAAGTTTAAGATAAAAATAAAAATATTACAAATTCTATAAAAATAGCTATTAAAATTTGCTATGAGATATTTTGTTTAATATTTATGTATAAATAAATGACTAAAAGTAAATATTTACCTGTTTCCTTTATTCAGAAAAGTTTAAGTAAATAATAAAAAAAATTGTGTAAATACAATTAATAGAAAATTTATAAATTTGTTCATTAGTTAATTTATCAAAATAAAATTTAATTGTTTTATTATTGTCAATTTGAAGTAGATTTGTCATTTTAAATTACTTTACAGTAATTGACAATATATTAGTTCAATAAAAAAAATTTAGGAGCCACATCAGTTAACGATGGCGTCACGAAAATTAACGATGGAGCTACTTAAGTTTACGTTAAAAATAAAAATATTGCAAATTCTATAAAAATAGCTTAATAAAATCGCTATGCGCTATTTTGTATAATATTTATGTAAAAAATAAAATATTTCCATGTTTATTTTATTCAGAAAAGTTTTATAGAATCGATCAAAAAAAATTGTGTGAAATACAGATAAAAGAAAATGTTATAAATTTGTCCTTTAAATAATTTTTCAAAATAATATTTAATTGCTTTGTTATTATAATTTTGAAGTAGATTTGTCATTTTAAATTAATTTACAGTAATTGACAATATATTAGCTAAATAAAATTATTTCCGGAGCCACATCAGTTAACGATGGCGTCACGAAAATTAACGATGGAGCTACTTAAGTTTACGTTAAAAATAAAAATATTACAAATTCTATAAAAATAGCTTTATAAAATCGCTATGCGCTATTTTGTATAATATTTATGTAGAAATAAAATATTTCCATGATTATTTTATTCAGAAAAGTTTATTTAGTTAATCAAAAAAAATTGTGTGAAATACAGATCAAAGAAAATGTTATAAATTAGTCCATTAAATAAATTATCAAAATAATATTTAATTGTTTTATTATTATAATTTTGAAGTAGATTTGTCATTTTAAATTAATTTACAGTAATTAACAATATATAAGCTAAATAAAAATATTTCCGGAGCCACATCAGTTAACGATGGCGTCACGAAAATTAACGATGGAGCTACTTAAGTTTAAGATAAAAATAAAAATAGTACAAATTCTATAAAAATAGCTATTTAAATTTGCTATGAGATATTTTGTTTAATATTTATGTATAAATAAATAATTAAAAGTAAATATTTACTTGTTTCCTTTACTCAGAAAAGGTTAAGTAATTAACAAAACAATAATGGTGTAAATACAATAAATACAAAAATTTATAAATTTGTTCATTAGTTAATTTATCAAAATAACATTTAATTGCTTTACTATTTTCAATTTGAAGTAGATTTGTCATTTTAAATTACTTTACAGTAATTGACAATATATTAGTTCCATAAAAAAAAATTTAGGAGCCACATCAGTTAACGATGGCGTCACGAAAATTAACGATGGAGCTACTTAAGTTTACGTTAAAAATAAAAAATATTACAAATTCTATAAAAATAGCTTAATAAAATCGCTATGCGCTATTTTGTATAATATTTATGTAAAAAATAAAATATTTCCATGTTTATTTTATTCAGAAAAGTTTTATTGAAACGATCAAAAAAAATGTGTGAAATACAGATAAAAGAAAATGTTATAAATTTGTCCTTTAAATAATTTATCAAAATAATATTTAATTGCTTTGTTATTATAATTTTGAAGTAGATTTGTCATTTTAAATTAATTTACAATAATTGACAATATATTAGCTAAATAAAAATATTTCCGGAGCCACATCAGTTAACAATGGCGTCACGAAAATTAACGATGGAGCTACTTAAGTTTAAGATAAAAATAAAAATATTACAAATTCTATAAAAATAGCTATTAAATTTTGCTATGAGATATTTTGTTTTATATTTATGTATAAATAAATGACTAAAAGTAAATATTTACCTGTTTCCTTTATTCAGAAAAGTTTAAGTAAATAATAAAAAAAATTGTGTAAATACAATTAATAGAAAATTTATAAATTTGTTCATTAGTTAATTTATCAAAATAACATTTAATTGCTTTATTATTTTCAATTTGAAGTAGATTTGTCATTTTAAATTACTTTACAAAAATTGACAATATATTAGTTCAATAAAAAAAAATTTAGGAGCCACATCAGTTAACGATGGCGTCACGAAAATTAACGATGGAGCTACTTAAGTTTACGTTAATAATAAAAATATTACAAATTCTATAAAAATAGCTTATTTAAATCGCTATGAGCTATTTTGTATAATATTTATGTAGAAATAAAATATTTCCATGATTATTTTATTCAGAAAAGTTTATTTAGTTAATCAAAAAAAATTGTGTGAAATACAGATCAAAGAAAATGTTATAAATTAGTCCATTAAATAATTTATCAAAATAATATTTAATTGTTTTATTATTATAATTTTGAAGTAGATTTGTCATTTTAAATTAATTTACAGTAATTAACAATATATAAGCTAAATAAAAATATTTCCGGAGCCACATCAGTTAACGATGGCGTCACGAAAATTAACGATGGAGCTACTTAAGTTTAAGATAAAAATAAAAATAGTACAAATTCTATAAAAATAGCTATTTAAATTTGCTATGAGATATTTTGTTTAATATTTATGTATAAATAAATAATTAAAAGTAAATATTTACTTGTTTCCTTTACTCAGAAAAGGTTAAGTAATTAACAAAACAATAATGGTGTAAATACAATAAATACAAAAATTTATAAATTTGTTCATTAGTTAATTTATCAAAATAACATTTAATTGCTTTACTATTTTCAATTTGAAGTAGATTTGTCATTTTAAATTACTTTACAGTAATTGACAATATATTAGTTCAATAAAAAAAATTTAGGAGCCACATCAGTTAACGATGGCGTCACGAAAATTAACGATGGAGCTACTTAAGTTTACGTTAATAATAAAAATATTACAAATTCTATAAAAATAGCTTATTAAAATCGCTATGAGCTATTTTGTATAATATTTATGTAGAAATAAAATATTTCCATGATTATTTTATTCAGAAAAGTTTATTTAGTTAATCAAAAAAAATTGTGTGAAATACAGATCAAAGAAAATGTTATAAATTAGTCCATTAAATAATTTATCAAAATAATATTTAATTGTTTTATTATTATAATTTTGAAGTAGATTTGTCATTTTAAATTAATTTACAGTAATTGACAATATATTAGCTAAATAAAAATATTTCCGGAGCCACATCAGTTAACGATGGCGTCACGAAAATTAACGATGGAGCTACTTAAGTTTAAGATAAAAATAAAAATATTACAAATTCTATAAAAATAGCTATTAAAATTTGCTATGGGATATTTTGTTTAATATTTATGCATAAATAAATGACTAAAAGTAAATATTTACCTGTTTCCTTTACTCAGAAAAGTTTAAGTAATTAACAAAAAAAAATGGTGTAAATACAATAAATACAAAAATTTATAAATTTGTTCATTAGTTAATTTATCAAAATAATAATTAATTGCTTTATTATTGTCAATTTGAAGTAGATTTGTCATTTTAAATTACTTTACAGTAATTGAAAATCTATTAGTTCAATAAAAAAAAATTTAGGAGCCACATCAGTTAACGATGGCGTCACGAAAATTAACGATGGAGCTACTTAAGTTTACGTTAAAAATAAAAATATTACAAATTCTATAAAAATAGCTTAATAAAATCGCTATGCGCTATTTTGTATAATATTTATGTAAAAAATAAAATATTTCCATGTTTATTTTATTCAGAAAAGTTTTATTGAATCGATCAAAAAAAATTGTGTGAAATACAGATAAAAGAAAATGTTATAAATTTGTCCTTTAAATAATTTATCAAAATAATATTTAATTGCTTTGTTATTATAATTTTGAAGTAGATTTCTCATTTTAAATTAATTTACAGTAATTGACAATATATTAGCTAAATAAAATTATTTCCGGAGCCACGTCAGTTAATGATGGCGTCACGAAAATTAACGATGGAGCTACTTAAGTTTAAGATAAAATAAAAATATTACAAATTCTATAAAAATAGCTATTAAAATTTGCTATGAGATATTTTGTTTAATATTTATGTATAAATAAATGACTAAAAGTAAATATTTACCTGTTTCCTTTACTCAGAAAAGTTTAAGTAATTAACAAAAAAAAATGGTGTAAATACAATAAATACAAAAATTTATAAATTTGTTCATTAGTTAAGTTATCAAAATAATACTTAATTGCTTTATTATTGTCAATTTGAAGTAGATTTGTCATTTTAAATTACTTTACAGTAATTGACAATATATTAGTTCAATAAAAAAAAAATTTAGGAGCCACATCAGTTAACGATGGCGTCACGAAAATTAACGATGGAGCTACTTAAGTTTACGTTAAAAATAAAAATATTACAAATTCTATAAAAATAGCTTTATAAAATCGCTATGCGCTATTTTGTATAATATTTATGTAAAAAATAAAATATTTCCATGTTTATTTTATTCAGAAAAGTTTTATTGAATCGATCAAAAAAAATTGTGTGAAATACAGATAAAAGAAAATGTTATAAATTTGTCCTTTAAATAATTTATCAAAATAATATTTAATTGCTTTGTTATTATAGTTTTGAAGTAGATTTGTCATTTTAAATTAATTTACAGTAATTGACAATATATTAGCTAAATAAAAATATTTCCGGAGCCACATCAGTTAACGATGGCATCACGAAAATTAACGATGGAGCTACTTAAGTTTAAGATAAAAATAAAAATATTACAAATTCTATAAAAATAGCTATTAAAATTTGCTATGCGATATTTTGTTTAATATTTATGCATAAATAAATGTTTAAAAGTAAATATTTACCTGTTTGCTTTATTCAGAAATGTTTAAGTAAATAATAAAATAAATTGTGTAAATACAATTAATAGAAAATTTATAAATTTGTTCATTAGTTAATTTATCAAAATAACATTTAATTGCTTTATTATTGTCAATTTGAAGTAGATTTGTCATTTTAAATTACTTTACAATAATTGACAATATATAAATTCCATAAAAAAAAATTTAGGAGCCACATCAGTTAACGATGGCGTCACGAAAATTAACGATGGAGCTACTTAAGTTTACGTTAAAAATAAAAATATTACAAATTCTATAAAAATAGCTTAATAAAATCGCTATGCGCTATTTTGTATAATATTTATGTAAAAAATAAAATATTTCCATGTTTATTTTATTCAGAAAAGTTTTATTGAATCGATCAAAAAAAATTGTGTGAAATACAGATAAAAGAAAATGTTATAAATTTGTCCTTTAAATAATTTATCAAAATAATATTTAATTGCTTTGTTATTATAATTTTGAAGTAGATTTGTCATTTTAAATTAATTTACAGTAATTGACAATATATTAGCTAAAAAAAAATATTTCCGGAGCCACATCAGTTAACAATGGCGTCACGAAAATTAACGATGGAGCTACTTAAGTTTACGTTAAAAATAAAAATATTACAAATTCTATAAAAATATCTTATTAAAATCGCTATGAGGTATTTTGTATAATATTTATATAGAAATAAAATATTTCCATGTTTATTTTATTAAGAAAAGTTTATTTAACTAATCAAAAAAAATTGTGTGAAATACAGATAAAAGAAAATGTTATAAATTTGTCCTTTAAATAATATATCATAATAATATTTAATTGCTTTATTATTATAATTGTGTAGTAGATTTGTCATTTTAAATTAATTTACAGTAATTGACAATATATTAGCTAAATAAAAATATTTCCGGGGCCACATCAGTTAACGATGGCGTCACGAAAATTAACGATGGAGCTACTTAAGTTTAAGATAAAAATAAAAATATTACAAATTCTATAAAAATAGCTATTAAAATTTGCTATGAGATATTTTGTTTAATATTTATGTATAAATAAATGATTAAAAGTAAATATTTACATGTTTCCTTTACTCAGAAAAGGTTAAGTAATTAACAAAACAAAAATGGTGTAAATACAATAAATACAAAAATTTATAAATTTGTTCATTAGTTAATTTATCAAAATAACATTTAATTGCTTTACTATTGTCAATTTGAAGTAGATTTGTCAATTTAAATTACTTTACAGTAATTGACAATATATTAGTTCCATAAAAAAAATTTAGGAGCCACATCAGTTAACGATGGCGTCATGAAAATTAACGATGGAGCTACTTAAGTTTACGTTAAAAATAAAAATATTACAAATTCTATAAAAATAGCTTAATAAAATCGCTATGCGCTATTTTGTATAATATTTATGTAAAAAATAAAATATTTCCATGTTTATTTTATTCAGAAAAGTTTTATTGAATCAATCAAAAAAAATTGTGTGAAATACAAATAAAAGAAAATGTTATAAATTTGTCCTTTAAAAATTTTTTCAAAATAATATTTAATTGCTTTGTTATTATAATTTTGAAGTAGATTTGTCATTTTAAATTAATTTACAGTAATTGACAATATATTAGCTAAATAAAATTATTTCCGGAGCCACATCAGTTAACGATGGCGTCACGAAAATTAACGATGGAGCTACTTAAGTTTAAGATAAAATAAAAATATTACAAATTCTATAAAAATAGCTATTAAAATTTGCTATAAGATATTTTGTTTAATATTTATTTATAAATAAATGACTAAAAGTAAATATTTACCTGTTTCCTTTACTCAGAAAAGTTTAAGTAATTAACAAAAAAAAAATGGTGTAAATACAATAAATACAAAAATTTATAAATTTGTTCATTAGTTAATTTATCAAAATAATACTTAATTGCTTTATTATTGTCAATTTGAAGTAGATTTGTCATTTTTAATTACTTTACAGTAATTGACAATATATTAGTTCAATAAAAAAAAAATAGGAGCCACATCAGTTAACGATGGCGTCACGAAAATTAACGATGGAGCTACTTAAGTTTACGTTAAAAATAAAAATATTACAAATTCTATAAAAATAGCTTCATAAAATCGCTATGCGCTATTTTGTATAATATTTATGTAAAAAATAAAATATTTCCATGTTTATTTTATTCAGAAAAGTTTTATTGAATCGATCAAAAAAAATTGTGTGAAATACAGATAAAAGAAAATGTTATAAATTTGTCCTTTAAATAATTTATCAAAATAATATTTAATTGCTTTGTTATTATAATTTTGAAGTAGATTTGTCATTTTAAATTAATTTACAGTAATTGACAATATATTAGCTAAATAAAAATATTTCCGGAGCCACATCAGTTAACGATGGCGTCACGAAAATTAATGATGGAGCTACTTAAGTTTACGTTAAAAATAAAAATATTACAAATTCTATAAAAATAGCTATTAAATTTTGCTATGAGATATTTTGTTTTATATTTATGTATAAATAAATGACTAAAAGTAAATATTTACCTGTTTCCTTTATTCAGAAAAGTTTAAGTTAATAATAAAAAAAATTGTGTAAATACAATTAATAGAAAATTTATAAATTTGTTCATTAGTTAATTTATCAAAATAACATTTAATTGCTTTATTATTTTCAATTTGAAGTAGATTTGTCATTTTAAATTACTTTACAGTAATTGACAATATATTAGTTCAATAAAAAAAATTTAGGAGCCACATCAGTTAACGATGGCGTCACGAAAATTAACGATGGAGCTACTTAAGTTTACGTTAATAATAAAAATATTACAAATTCTATAAAAATAGCTTATTAAAATCGCTATGAGCTATTTTGTATAATATTTATTTAGAAATAAAATATTTCCATGATTATTTTATTCAGAAAAGTTTATTTAGTTAATCAAAAAAAATTGTGTGAAATACAGATCAAAGAAAATGTTATAAATTAGTCCATTAAATAATTTATCAAAATAATATTTAATTGTTTTATTATTATAATTTTGAAGTAGATTTGTCATTTTAAATTAATTTACAGTAATTGACAATATATTAGCTAAATAAAAATATTTCCGGAGCCACATCAGTTAACGATGGCGTCACGAAAATTAACGATGGAGCTACTTAAGTTTAAGATAAAAATAAAAATATTACAAATTCTATAAAAATAGCTATTAAAATTTGCTATGAGATATTTTGTTTAATATTTATGTATAAATAAATGACTAAAAGTAAATATTTACCTGTTTCCTTTATTCAGAAAAGTTTAAGTAAATAATAAAAAAAATTGTGTAAATACAATTAATAGAAAATTTATAAATTTGTTCATTAGTTAATTTATCAAAATAAAATTTAATTGTTTTATTATTGTCAATTTGAAGTAGATTTGTCATTTTAAATTACTTTACAGTAATTGACAATATATTAGTTCAATAAAAAAAATTTAGGAGCCACATCAGTTAACGATGGCGTCACGAAAATTAACGATGGAGCTACTTAAGTTTACGTTAAAAATAAAAATATTACAAATTCTATAAAAATAGCTTAATAAAATCGCTATGCGCTATTTTGTATAATATTTATGTAAAAAATAAAATATTTCCATGTTTATTTTATTCAGAAAAGTTTTATTGAATCGATCAAAAAAAAATGTGTGAAATACAGATAAAAGAAAATGTTATAAATTTGTCCTTTAAATAATTTATCAAAATAATATTTAATTGCTTTGTTATTATAATTTTGAAGTAGATTTGTCATTTTAAATTAATTTACAGTAATTGACAATATATTAGCTAAATAAAATTATTTCCGGAGCCACATCAGTTAACGATGGCGTCACGAAAATTAACGATGGAGCTACTTAAGTTTAAGATAAAAATAAAAATATTACAAATTCTATAAAAATAGCTATTAAAATTTGCTATAAGATATTTTGTTTTATATTTATGTATAAATAAATGACTAAAAGTAAATATTTACCTGTTTCCTTTATTCAGAAAAGTTTAAGTAAATAATAAAAAAAATTGTGTAAATACAATTATTAGAAAATTTATAAATTTGTTCATTAGTTAATTTATCAAAATAACATTTAATTGCTTTATTATTTTCAATTTGAAGTAGATTTGTCATTTTAAATTACTTTACAGTAATTGACAATATATTAGTTCAATAAAAAAAATTTAGGAGCCACATCAGTTAACGATGGCGTCACGAAAATTAACGATGGAGCTACTTAAGTTTACGTTAATAATAAAAATATTACAAATTCTATAAAAATAGCTTATTAAAATCGCTATGAGCTATTTTGTATAATATTTATGTAGAAATAAAATATTTCCATGATTATTTTATTCAGAAAAGTTTATTTAGTTAATCAAAAAAAATTGTGTGAAATACAGATCAAAGAAAATGTTATAAATTAGTCCATTAAATAATTTATCAAAATAATATTTAATTGTTTTATTATTATAATTTTGAAGTAGATTTGTCATTTTAAATTAATTTACAGTAATTGACAATATATTAGCTAAATAAAAATATTTCCGGAGCCACATCAGTTAACGATGGCGTCACGAAAATTAACGATGGAGCTACTTAAGTTTAAGATAAAAATAAAAATATTACAAATTCTATAAAAATAGCTATTAAAATTTGCTATGAGATATTTTGTTTAATATTTATGTATAAATAAATGATTAAAAGTAAATATTTACATGTTTCCTTTACTCAGAAAAGGTTAAGTAATTAACAAAACAAAAATGGTGTAAATACAATAAATACAAAAATTTATAAATTTGTTCATTAGTTAATTTATCAAAATAACATTTCATTGCTTTACTATTGTCAATTTGAAGTAGATTTGTCAATTTAAATTACTTTACAGTAATTGACAATATATTAGTTCCATAAAAAAAATTTAGGAGCCACATCAGTTAACGATGGCGTCACGAAAATTAACGATGGAGCTACTTAAGTTTACGTTAAAAATAAAAATATTACAAATTCTATAAAAATAGCTTAATAAAATCGCTATGCGCTATTTTGTATAATATTTATGTAAAAAATAAAATATTTCCATGTTTATTTTATTCAGAAAAGTTTTATTGAATCGATCAAAAAAAATTGTGTGAAAAACAGATAAAAGAAAATGTTATAAATTTGTCCTTTAAATAATTTTTCAAAATAATATTTAATTGCTTTGTTATTATAATTTTGAAGTAGATTTGTCATTTTAAATTAATTTACAGTAATTGACAATATATTAGCTAAATAAAATTATTTCCGGAGCCACATCAGTTAACGATGGCGTCACGAAAATTAACGATGGAGCTACTTAAGTTTAAGATAAAATAAAAATATTACAAATTCTATAAAAATAGCTATTAAAATTTGCTTTGAGATATTTTGTTTAATATTTATTTATAAATAAATGACGAAAAGTAAAAATTTACCTGTTTCCTTTACTCAGAAAAGTTTAAGTAATTAACAAAAAAAAATGGTGTAAATACAATAAATACAAAAATTTATAAATTTGTTCATTAGTTAATTTATCAAAATAATACTTAATTGCTTTATTATTGTCAATTTGAAGTAGATTTGTCATTTTTAATTACTTTACAGTAATTGACAATATATTTGTTCAATGAAAAAAAAATTAAGAGCCACATCAGTTAACGATGGCGTCACGAAAATTAACGATGGAGCTACTTAAGTTTACGTTAAAAATAAAAATATTTCAAATTCTATAAAAATAGCTTAATAAAATCGCTATGCGCTATTTTGTATAATATTTATGTAAAAAGTAAAATATTTCCATGTTTATTTTATTCAGAAAAGTTTTATTGAATCGATCAAAAAAAATTGTGTGAAATACAGATAAAAGAAAATGTTATAAATTTGTCCTTTAAATAATTTATCAAAATAATATTTAATTGCTTTGTTATTATAATTTTGAAGTAGATTTGTCATTTTAAATTAATTTACAGTAATTGACAATATATTAGCTAAATAAAAATATTTCCGGAGCCACATCAGTTAACGATGGCGTCACGAAAATTAACGATGGAGCTATTTAAGTTTACGTTAAAAATAAAAATATTACAAATTCTATAAAAATAGCTATTAAATTTTGCTATGAGATATTTTGTTTAATATTTATGCATAAATAAATGACTAAAAGTAAATATTTACCTGTTTCCTTTATTCAGAAATGTTTAAGTAAATAATAAAATAAATTGTGTCAATACAATTAATAGAAAATTTATAAATTTGTTCATTAGTTAATTTATCAAAATAACATTTAATTGCTTTATTATTGTCAATTTGAAGTAGATTTGTCATTTTAAATTACTTTACAGTAATTGACAATATATTAGTTCCATAAAAAAAAAATTTAGGAGCTACATCAGTTAACGATGGCGTCACGAAAATTAACGATGGAGCTACTTAAGTTTACGTTAAAAATAAAAATATTACAAATTCTATAAAAATAGCTTCATAAAATCGCTATGCGCTATTTTGTATAATATTTATGTAAAAAATAAAATATTTCCATGTTTATTTTATTCAGAAAAGTTTTATTGAATCGATCAAAAAAAATTGTGTGAAATACAGATAAAAGAAAATGTTATAAATTTGTCCTTTAAATAATTAAACGAAATAATATTTAATTGCTTTGTTATTATAATTTTGAAGTAGATTTGTCATTTTAAATTAATTTACAGTAATTGGCAATATATAAGCTAAATAAAAATATTTCAGGATCCACATCAGTTAACGATGGCGTCACGAAAATTAACGATGGAGCTACTTAAGTTTACGTTAAAAATAAAAATATAACAAATTCTATAAAATTAGCTTAATAAAATCGCTATGCGCTATTTTGTATAATATTTATGTAAAAAATAAAATATTTCCATGTTTATTTTATTCAGAAAAGTTTTATTGAAACGATCAAAAAAAAATGTGTGAAATACAGATAAAAGAAAATGTTATAAATTTGTCCTTTAAATATTTTATCAAAATAATATTTAATTGCTATTTTATTATAATTTTGAAGTAGATTTGTCATTTTAAATTAATTTACAGTAATTGACAATATATTAGCTAAATAAAAATATTTCCGGAGCCACATCAGTTAACGATGGCGTCACGAAAAATAACGATGGAGCTACTTAAGTTTAAGATAAAAATAAAAATATTACAAATTCTATAAAAATAGCTATAAATATTTGCTATGAGATATTTTGTTTAATATTTATGCATAAATAAATGACTAAAAGTAAATATTTACTTGTTTTCTTTACTCAGAACAAATTAAGTAATTAACAAAACAAAAATGGTGTAAATACAATAAATACAAAAATTTATAAATTTGTTCATTAGTTAATTTATCAAAATAACATTTAATTGCATTACTATTGTCAATTTGAAGTAGATTTGTCATTTTAAATTACTTTACAGTAATTGACAATATATTAGTTCCATAAAAAAAAATTTAGGAGCCACATCAGTTAACGATGGCGTCACGAAAATTAACGATGGAGCTACTTAAGTTTACGTTAAAAATATAAAATATTACAAATTCTATAAAAATGGCTTAATAAAATCGCTATGCGCTATTTTGTATAATATTTATGTAAAAAATAAAATATTTCCATGTTTATTTTATTCAGAAAAGTTTTATTGAATCGATCAAAAAAAATTGTGTGAAATACAGATAAAAGAAAATGTTATAAATTTTTCCTTTAAATAATTTATCAAAATAATATTTAATTGCTTTGTTATTATAATTTTGAAGTAGATTTGTCATTTTAAATTAATTTACAGTAATTGACAATATATTAGCTAAATAAAATTATTTCCGGAGCCACATCAGTTAACGATGGCGTCACGAAAATTAACGATGGAGCTACTTAAGTTTAAGATAAAAATAAAAATATTACAAATTCTATAAAAATAGCTATTAAAATTTGCTATAAGATATTTTGTTTTATATTTATGTATAAATAAATGACTAAAAGTAAATATTTACCTGTTTCCTTTATTCAGAAAAGTTTAAGTAAATAATAAAAAAAATTGTGTAAATACAATTATTAGAAAATTTATAAATTTGTTCATTAGTTAATTTATCAAAATAACATTTAATTGCTTTATTATTTTCAATTTGAAGTAGATTTGTCATTTTAAATTACTTTACAGTAATTGACAATATATTAGTTCAATAAAAAAAATTTAGGAGCCACATCAGTTAACGATGGCGTCACGAAAATTAACGATGGAGCTACTTAAGTTTACGTTAATAATAAAAATATTACAAATTCTATAAAAATAGCTTATTAAAATCGCTATGAGCTATTTTGTATAATATTTATGTAGAAATAAAATATTTCCATGATTATTTTATTCAGAAAAGTTTATTTAGTTAATCAAAAAAAATTGTGTGAAATACAGATCAAAGAAAATGTTATAAATTAGTCCATTAAATAATTTATCAAAATAATATTTAATTGTTTTATTATTATAATTTTGAAGTAGATTTGTCATTTTAAATTAATTTACAGTAATTGACAATATATTAGCTAAATAAAAATATTTCCGGAGCCACATCAGTTAACGATGGCGTCACGAAAATTAACGATGGAGCTACTTAAGTTTAAGATAAAAATAAAAATATTACAAATTCTATAAAAATAGCTATTAAAATTTGCTATGAGATATTTTGTTTAATATTTATGTATAAATAAATGATTAAAAGTAAATATTTACATGTTTCCTTTACTCAGAAAAGGTTAAGTAATTAACAAAACAAAAATGGTGTAAATACAATAAATACAAAAATTTATAAATTTGTTCATTAGTTAATTTATCAAAATAACATTTCATTGCTTTACTATTGTCAATTTGAAGTAGATTTGTCAATTTAAATTACTTTACAGTAATTGACAATATATTAGTTCCATAAAAAAAATTTAGGAGCCACATCAGTTAACGATGGCGTCACGAAAATTAACGATGGAGCTACTTAAGTTTACGTTAAAAATAAAAATATTACAAATTCTATAAAAATAGCTTAATAAAATCGCTATGCGCTATTTTGTATAATATTTATGTAAAAAATAAAATATTTCCATGTTTATTTTATTCAGAAAAGTTTTATTGAATCGATCAAAAAAAATTGTGTGAAAAACAGATAAAAGAAAATGTTATAAATTTGTCCTTTAAATAATTTTTCAAAATAATATTTAATTGCTTTGTTATTATAATTTTGAAGTAGATTTGTCATTTTAAATTAATTTACAGTAATTGACAATATATTAGCTAAATAAAATTATTTCCGGAGCCACATCAGTTAACGATGGCGTCACGAAAATTAACGATGGAGCTACTTAAGTTTAAGATAAAATAAAAATATTACAAATTCTATAAAAATAGCTATTAAAATTTGCTTTGAGATATTTTGTTTAATATTTATTTATAAATAAATGACTAAAAGTAAAAATTTACCTGTTTCCTTTACTCAGAAAAGTTTAAGTAATTAACAAAAAAAAATGGTGTAAATACAATAAATACAAAAATTTATAAATTTGTTCATTAGTTAATTTATCAAAATAATACTTAATTGCTTTATTATTGTCAATTTGAAGTAGATTTGTCATTTTTAATTACTTTACAGTAATTGACAATATATTTGTTCAATGAAAAAAAAATTAAGAGCCACATCAGTTAACGATGGCGTCACGAAAATTAACGATGGAGCTACTTAAGTTTACGTTAAAAATAAAAATATTTCAAATTCTATAAAAATAGCTTAATAAAATCGCTATGCGCTATTTTGTATAATATTTATGTAAAAAGTAAAATATTTCCATGTTTATTTTATTCAGAAAAGTTTTATTGAATCGATCAAAAAAAATTGTGTGAAATACAGATAAAAGAAAATGTTATAAATTTGTCCTTTAAATAATTTATCAAAATAATATTTAATTGCTTTGTTATTATAATTTTGAAGTAGATTTGTCATTTTAAATTAATTTACAGTAATTGACAATATATTAGCTAAATAAAAATATTTCCGGAGCTACATCAGTTAACGATGGCGTCACGAAAATTAACGATGGAGCTATTTAAGTTTACGTTAAAAATAAAAATATTACAAATTCTATAAAAATAGCTATTAAATTTTGCTATGAGATATTTTGTTTAATATTTATGCATAAATAAATGACTAAAAGTAAATATTTACCTGTTTCCTTTATTCAGAAATGTTTAAGTAAATAATAAAATAAATTGTGTCAATACAATTAATAGAAAATTTATAAATTTGTTCATTAGTTAATTTATCAAAATAACATTTAATTGCTTTATTGTTGTCAATTTGAAGTAGATTTGTCATTTTAAATTACTTTACAATAATTGACAATATATTAGTTCCATAAAAAAAAAATTTAGGAGCTACATCAGTTAACGATGGCGTCACGAAAATTAACGATGGAGCTACTTAAGTTTACGTTAAAAATAAAAATATTTCAAATTCTATAAAAATAGCTTAATAAAATCGCTATGCGCTATTTTGTATAATATTTATGTAAAAAGTAAAATATTTCCATGTTTATTTTATTCAGAAAAGTTTTATTGAATCGATCAAAAAAAATTGTGTGAAATACAGATAAAAGAAAATGTTATAAATTTGTCCTTTAAATAATTAATCGAAATAATATTTAATTGCTTTGTTATTATAATTTTGAAGTAGATTTGTCATTTTAAATTAATTTACAGTAATTGGCAATATATAAGCTAAATAAAAATATTTCAGGATCCACATCAGTTAACGATGGCGTCACGAAAATTAACGATGGAGCTACTTAAGTTTACGTTAAAAATAAAAATATAACAAATTCTATAAAATTAGCTTAATAAAATCGCTATGCGCTATTTTGTATAATATTTATGTAAAAAATAAAATATTTCCATGTTTATTTTATTCAGAAAAGTTTTATTGAAACGATCAAAAAAAAATGTGTGAAATACAGATAAAAGAAAATGTTATAAATTTGTCTTTTAAATAATTTATCAAAATAATATTTAATTGCTATTTTATTATAATTTTGAAGTAGATTTGTCATTTTAAATTAATTTACAGTAATTGACAATATATTAGCTAAATAAAAATATTTCCGGAGCCACATCAGTTAACGATGGCGTCACGAAAAATAACGATGGAGCTACTTAAGTTTAAGATAAAAATAAAAATATTACAAATTCTATAAAAATAGCTATAAATATTTGCTATGAGATATTTTGTTTAATATTTATGCATAAATAAATGACTAAAAGTAAATATTTACCTGTTTCCTTTATTCAGAAATGTTTAAGTAAATAATAAAATAAATTGTGTCAATACAATTAATAGAAAATTTATAAATTTGTTCATTAGTTAATTTATCAAAATAACATTTAATTGCTTTATTATTGTCAATTTGAAGTAGATTTGTCATTTTAAATTACTTTACAGTAATTGACAATATATTAGTTCCATAAAAAAAAAATTTAGGAGCTACATCAGTTAACGATGGCGTCACGAAAATTAACGATGGAGCTACTTAAGTTTACGTTAAAAATAAAAATATTACAAATTCTATAAAAATAGCTTAATAAAATCGCTATGCGCTATTTTGTATAATATTTATGTAAAAAATAAAATATTTCCATGTTTATTTTATTCAGAAAAGTTTTATTGAATCGATCAAAAAAAATTGTGTGAAATACAGATAAAAGAAAATGTTATAAATTTGTCCTTTAAATAATTTATCAAAATAATATTTAATTGCTTTGTTATTATAATTTTGAAGTAGATTTGTCATTTTAAATTAATTTACAGTAATTGACAATATATTAGCTAAATAAAAATATTTCCGGAGCCACATCAGTTAACGATGGCGTCACGAAAATTAACGATGGAGCTACTTAAGTTTAAGATAAAAATAAAAATATTACAAATTCTATAAAAATAGCTATTAAAATTTGCTATGAGATATTTTGTTTAATATTTATGTATAAATAAATGATTAAAAGTAAATATTTACTTGTTTTCTTTACTCAGAACAAATTAAGTAATTAACAAAACAAAAATGGTGTAAATACAATAAATACAAAAATTTATAAATTTGTTCATTAGTTAATTTATCAAAATAACATTTAATTGCATTACTATTGTCAATTTGAAGTAGATTTGTCATTTTAAATTACTTTACAGTAATTGACAATATATTAGTTCCATAAAAAAAAATTTAGGAGCCACATCAGTTAACGATGGCGTCACGAAAATTAACGATGGAGCTACTTAAGTTTACGTTAAAAATATAAAATATTACAAATTCTATAAAAATGGCTTAATAAAATCGCTATGCGCTATTTTGTATAATATTTATGTAAAAAATAAAATATTTCCATGTTTATTTTATTCAGAAAAGTTTTATTGAATCGATCAAAAAAAATTGTGTGAAATACAGATAAAAGAAAATGTTATAAATTTTTCCTTTAAATAATTTATCAAAATAATATTTAATTGCTTTGTTATTATAATTTTGAAGTAGATTTGTCATTTTAAATTAATTTACAGTAATTGACAATATATTAGCTAAATAAAAATATTTCCGGAGCCACATCAGTTAACGATGGCGTCACGAAAATTAACGATGGAGCTACTTAAGTTTAAGATAAAAATAAAAATATTACAAATTCTATAAAAATAGCTATTAAAATTTGCTATGAGATATTTTGTTTAATATTTATGTATAAATAAATGACTAAAACTAAATATTTACCTGTTTCCTTTACTCAAAAAAGTTAAAGTAATTAACCCAAAAAAATGGTGTATATACAATAAATACAAAAATTTATAAATTTGTTCATTAGTTAATTTATCAAAATAATAATTAATTGCTTTATTATTTTCAATTTAAAGTAGATTTGTCATTATAAATTACTTTACAGTAATTGACAATATATTAGTTCAATAAAAAAAATTTAGGAGCCACATCAGTTAACGATGGCGTCACGAAAATTAACGATGGAGCTACTGAAGTTTACGTTAAAAATATAAAATATTACAAATTCTATAAAAATAGCTTAATAAAATCGCTATGCGCTATTTTGTATAATATTTATGTAAAAAATAAAATATTTCCATGTTTATTTTATTCAGAAAAGTTTTATTGAATCGATCAAAAAAAATTGTGTGAAATACAGATAAAAGAAAATGTTATAAATTTGTCCTTTAAATAATTTATCAAAATATTATTTAATTGCTTTGTTATTATAATTTTGAAGTAGATTTGTCATTTTAAATTAATTTACAGTAATTGACAATATATTAGCTAAATAAAAATATTTCCGGAGCCACATCAGTTAACGATGGCGTCACGAAAATTAACGATGGAGCTACTTAAGTTTAAGATAAAAATAAAAATATTACAAATTCTATAAAAATAGCTATTAAAATTTGCTATGAGATATTTTGTTTAATATTTATGTATAAATAAATGACTAAAACTAAATATTTACCTGTTTCCTTTACTCAAAAAAGTTAAAGTAATTAACCCAAAAAAATGGTGTATATACAATAAATACAAAAATTTATAAATTTGTTCATTAGTTAATTTATCAAAATAATAATTAATTGCTTTATTATTTTCAATTTAAAGTAGATTTGTCATTATAAATTACTTTACAGTAATTGACAATATATTAGTTCAATAAAAAAAATTTAGGAGCCACATCAGTTAACGATGGCGTCACGAAAATTAACGATGGAGCTACTGAAGTTTACGTTAAAAATAAAAATATTACAAATTCTATAAAAATAGCTTAATAAAATCGCTATGCGCTATTTTGTATAATATTTATGTAAAAAATAAAATATTTCCATGTTTATTTTATTCAGAAAAGTTTTATTGAATCGATCAAAAAAAATTGTGTGAAATACAGATAAAAGAAAATGTTATAAATTTGTCCTTTAAATAATTTATCAAAATAATATTTAATTGCTTTGTTATTATAATTTTGAAGTAGATTTGTCATTTTAAATTAATTTACAGTAATTGACAATATATTAGCTAAATAAAAATATTTCCGGAGCCACATCAGTTAACGATGGCGTCACGAAAATTAACGATGGAGCTACCTAAGTTTAAGATAAAAATAAAAATATTACAAATTCTATAAAAATAGCTATTAAAATTTGCTATGAGATATTTTGTTTAATATTTATGTATAAATAAATGACTAAAAGTAAATATTTACCTGTTTCCTTTACTCAGAAAAGTTTAAGTAATTAACAAAAAAAAAAAATGGTGTAAATACAATAAATACAAAAATTTATAAATTTGTTCATTAGTTAATTTATCAAATAATACTTAATTGCTTTATTATTGTCAATTTGAAGTAGATTTGTAATTTTAAATTACTTTACAGTAATTGACAATATATTAGTTCAATAAAAAAAAATTTAGGAGCCACATCAGTTAACGATGGCGTCACGAAAATTAACGATGGAGCTACTTAAGTTTACGTTAAAAATAAAAATATTACAAATTCTATAAAAATAGCTTAATAAAATCGCTATGCGCTATTTTGTATAATATTTATGTAAAAAATAAAATATTTCCATGTTTATTTTATTCAGAAGAGTTTTATTGAATCGATCAAAAAAAATTGTGTGAAATACAGATAAAAGAAAATGTTATAAATTTGTCCTTTAAATAATTTATCAAAATAATATTTAATTGCTTTGTTATTATAATTTTGCAGTAGATTTGTCATTTTAAATTAATTTACAGTAATTGACAATATATTAGCTAAATAAAAATATTTCCGGAGCCACATCAGTTAACGATGGCGTCACGAAAATTAACGATGGAGCTACTTAAGTTTAAGATAAAAATAAAAGTATTACAAATTCTATAAAAATAGCTATTAAAATTTGCTATGAGATATTTTGTTTAATATTTATGTATAAATAAATGACTAAAAGTAAATATTTACCTGTTTCCTTTACTCAGAAAAGTTAAAGTTATTAACCAAAAAAAAAATGGTGTATATACAATAAATACAAAAATTTATAAATTTGTTCATTAGTTAATTTATCAAAATAATACTTAATTGCTTTATTATTGTCAATTTGAAGTAGATTTGTCATTTTAAATTACTTTACAGTAATTGACAATATATAAGTTCAATAAAAAAAAATTTAGGAGCCACATCAGTTAACGATGGCGTCACGAAAATTAACGATGGAGCTACTTAAGTTTACGTTAAAAATAAAAATATTACAAATTCTATAAAAATAGCTTAATAAAATCGCTATGCGCTATTTTGTATAATATTTATGTAAAAAACAAAATATTTCCATGTTTATTTTATTCAGAAAAGTTTTATTGAATCGATCAAAAAAAATTGTGTGAAATACAGATAAAAGAAATTATTATAAATTTGTCCTTTAAATAATTTATCAAAATAATATTTAATTGCTTTGTTATTATAATTTTGAAGTAGATTTGTCATTTTAAATTAATTTACAGTAATTGACAATATATTAGCTAAATAAAAATATTTCCGGAGCCTCATCAGTTAACGATGGCGTCACGAAAATTAACGATGGAGCTACTTAAGTTTAAGATAAAAATAAAAATATTACAAATTCTATAAAAATAGCTATTAAAATTTGCTATGAGATATTTTGTTTAATATTTATGTATAAATAAATGACTAAAAGTAAATATTTACCTGTTTCCTTTACTCAGAAAAGTTTAAGTAATTAACAAAAAAAAATGGTGTAAATACAATAAATACAAAAATTTATAAATTTGTTCATTAGATAATTTATCAAAATAATACTTAATTGCTTTATTATTGTTAATTTGAAGTAGATTTGTCATTTTAAATTACTTTACAGTAATTGACAATATATATTAGTTCCATAAAAAAAAATTTAGGAGCCACATCAGTTAACGATGGCGTCACGAAAATTAACAATGGAGCTACTTAAGTTTATGTTAAAAATATAAATATTTCAAATTCTATAAAAATAGCTTATTAAAATCGCTATGCGCTATTTTGTATAATATTTATGTAAAAAATAAAATATTTCCATGTTTATTTTATTCAGAAAAGTTTTATTGAATCGATCAAAAAAAATTGTGTGAAATACAGATAAAAGAAAATGTTATAAATTTGTCCTTTAAATAATTTATCAAAATAAAATTTAATTGCTTTGTTATTATAATTTTGAAGCAGATTTGTCATTTTAAATTAATTTACAGTAATTGACAATATATTAGCTAAATAAAAATATTTCCGGAGCCACATCAGTTAACGATGGCGTCACGAAAATTAACGATGGAGCTACTTAAGTTTAAGATAAAAATAAAAATATTACACATTCTATAAAAATAGCTATTAAAATTTGCTATGAGATATTTTGTTTAATATTTATGAATAAATAAATGACTAAAAGTAAATATTTACCTGTTTCTTTTATTCAGAAAAGTTTAAGTAAATAATAAAAAAAATTGTGTAAATACAATTAATAGAAAATTTATAAATTTGTTCATTAGTTAATATATCAAAATAATACCTAATTGCTTTATTATTGTCAATTTGAAGTAGATTTGTCATTTTAAATTACTTTACAGTAATTGACAATATATTAGTTCAATAAAAAAAAAATTAGGAGCCACATCAGTTAACGATGGCGTCACGAAAATTAACGATGGAGCTACTTAAGTTTATGTTAAAAATAAAAATATTACAAATTCTATAAAAATAGCTTAATAAAATCGCTATGCGCTATTTTGTATAATATTTATGTAAAAAATAAAATATTTCCATGTTTATTTTATTCAGAAAAGTTTTATTGAATCGATCAAAAAAAATTGTGTGAAATACAGATAAAAGAAAATGTTATAAATTTGTCCTTTAAATAATTTATCAAAATAATATTTAATTGCTTTGTTATTATAATTTTGAAGCAGATTTGTCATTTTAAATTAATTTACAGTAACTGACAATATATTAGCTAAATAAAAATATTTCCGGAGCCACATCAGTTAACGATGGCGTCACGAAAATTAACGATGGAGCTACTTAAGTTTAAGATAAAAATAAAAATATTACACATTCTATAAAAATAGCTATTAAAATTTGCTATGAGATATTTTGTTTAATATTTATGAATAAATAAATGACTAAAAGTAAATATTTACCTGTTTCTTTTATTCAGAAAAGTTTAAGTAAATAATAAAAAAAATTGTGTAAATACAATTAATAGAAAATTTATAAATTTGTTCATTAGTTAATTTATCAAAATAAAATTTAATTGCTTTATTACTGTCAATTTGAAGTAGATTTGTCATTTTTAATTACTTTACAGTAATTGACAATATATTAGTTCCATAAAAAAAATTTAGGAGCCACATCAGTTAACGATGGCGTCACGAAAATTAACGATGGAGCTACTTAAGTTTACGTTAAAAATAAAAATATTACAAATTCTATAAAAATAGCTTAATAAAATCGCTATGCGCTATTTTGTATAATATTTATGTAGAAATAAAATATTTCCATGTTTATTTTATTCAGAAAAGTTTATTTAATCAATCAAAAAAAATTGTGTGAAATACAGATAAAAGAAAATGTTATAAATTTGTCCTTTAAATAATTAATCGAAATAATATTTAATTGCTTTGTTATTATAATTTTGAAGTAGATTTGTCATTTTAAATTAATTTACAGTAATTGACAATATATTAGCTAAATAAAAATATTTCCGGAGCCTCATCAGTTAACGATGGCGTCACGAAAATTAACGATGGAGCTACTTAAGTTTAAGATAAAAATAAAAATATTACAAATTCTATAAAAATAGCTATTAAAATTTGCTATGAGATATTTTGTTTAATATTTATGTATAAATAAATGACTAAAAGTAAATATTTACCTGTTTCCTTTACTCAGAAAAGTTTAAGTAATTAACAAAAAAAAATGGTGTAAATACAATAAATACAAAAATTTATAAATTTGTTCATTAGATAATTTATCAAAATAATACTTAATTGCTTTATTATTGTTAATTTGAAGTAGATTTGTCATTTTAAATTACTTTACAGTAATTGACAATATATATTAGTTCCATAAAAAAAAATTTAGGAGCCACATCAGTTAACGATGGCGTCACGAAAATTAACAATGGAGCTACTTAAGTTTATGTTAAAAATATAAATATTTCAAATTCTATAAAAATAGCTTAATAAAATCGCTCTGCGCTATTTTGTATAATATTTATGTAAAAAATAAAATATTTCCATGTTTATTTTATTCAGAAAAGTTTTATTGAATCGATCAAAAAAAATTGTGTGAAATACAGATAAAAGAAAATGTTATAAATTTGTCCTTTAAATAATTTATCAAAATAAAATTTAATTGCTTTGTTATTATAATTTTGAAGCAGATTTGTCATTTTAAATTAATTTACAGTAATTGACAATATATTAGCTAAATAAAAATATTTCCGGAGCCACATCAGTTAACGATGGCGTCACGAAAATTAACGATGGAGCTACTTAAGTTTAAGATAAAAATAAAAATATTACACATTCTATAAAAATATTTATTAAAATTTGCTATGAGATATTTTGTTTAATATTTATGAATAAATAAATGACTAAAAGTAAATATTTACCTGTTTCTTTTATTCAGAAAAGTTTAAGTAAATAATAAAAAAAATTGTGTAAATACAATTAATAGAAAATTTATAAATTTGTTCATTAGTTAATATATCAAAATAATACCTAATTGCTTTATTATTGTCAATTTGAAGTAGATTTGTCATTTTAAATTACTTTACAGTAATTGACAATATATTAGTTCAATAAAAAAAAAATTAGGAGCCACATCAGTTAACGATTGCGTCACGAAAATTAACGATGGAGCTACTTAAGTTTATGTTAAAAATAAAAATATTACAAATTCTATAAAAATAGCTTAATAAAATCGCTATGCGCTATTTTGTATAATATTTATGTAAAAAATAAAATATTTCCATGTTTATTTTATTCAGAAAAGTTTTATTGAATCGATCAAAAAAAATTGTGTGAAATACAGATAAAAAAAAATGTTATAAATTTGTCCTTTAAATAATTTATCAAAATAATATTTAATTGCTTTGTTATTATAATTTTGAAGCAGATTTGTCATTTTAAATTAATTTACAGTAACTGACAATATATTAGCTAAATAAAAATATTTCCGGAGCCACATCAGTTAACGATGGCGTCACGAAAATTAACGATGGAGCTACTTAAGTTTAAGATAAAAATAAAAATATTACAAATTCTATAAAAATAGCTATTAAAATTTGCTATGAGATATTTTGTTTAATATTTATGTATAAATAAATGACTAAAAGTAAATATTTACCTGTTTCCTTTACTCAGAAAAGTTTAAGTAATTAACAAAAAAAAATGGTGTAAATACAATAAATACAAAAATTTATAAATTTGTTCATTAGATAATTTATCAAAATAATACTTAATTGCTTTACTATTGTTAATTTGAAGTAGATTTGTCATTTTAAATTACTTTACAGTAATTGACAATATATATTAGTTCCATAAAAAAAAATTTAGGAGCCACATCAGTTAACGATGGCGTCACGAAAATTAACAATGGAGCTACTTAAGTTTATGTTAAAAATATAAATATTTCAAATTCTATAAAAATAGCTTAATAAAATCGCTATGCGCTATTTTGTATAATATTTATGTAAAAAATAAAATATTTCCATGTTTATTTTATTCAGAAAAGTTTTATTGAATCGATCAAAAAAAATTGTGTGAAATACAGATAAAAGAAAATGTTATAAATTTGTCCTTTAAATAATTTATCAAAATAAAATTTAATTGCTTTGTTATTATAATTTTGAAGCAGATTTGTCATTTTAAATTAATTTACAGTAATTGACAATATATTAGCTAAATAAAAATATTTCCGGAGCCACATCAGTTAACGATGGCGTCACGAAAATTAACGATGGAGCTACTTAAGTTTAAGATAAAAATAAAAATATTACACATTCTATAAAAATAGCTATTAAAATTTGCTATGAGATATTTTGTTTAATATTTATGAATAAATAAATGACTAAAAGTAAATATTTACCTGTTTCTTTTATTCAGAAAAGTTTAAGTAAATAATAAAAAAAATTGTGTAAATACAATTAATAGAAAATTTATAAATTTGTTCATTAGTTAATTTATCAAAATAAAATTTAATTGCTTTATTACTGTCAATTTGAAGTAGATTTGTCATTTTTAATTACTTTACAGTAATTGACAATATATTAGTTCCATAAAAAAAATTTAGGAGCCACATCAGTTAACGATGGCGTCACGAAAATTAACGATGGAGCTACTTAAGTTTACGTTAAAAATAAAAATATTACAAATTCTATAAAAATAGCTTAATAAAATCGCTATGCGCTATTTTGTATAATATTTATGTAGAAATAAAATATTTCCATGTTTATTTTATTCAGAAAAGTTTATTTAATCAATCAAAAAAAATTGTGTGAAATACAGATAAAAGAAAATGTTATAAATTTGTCCTTTAAATAATTAATCGAAATAATATTTAATTGCTTTGTTATTATAATTTTGAAGTAGATTTGTCATTTTAAATTAATTTACTGTTATTGGCATTATATAAGCTAAATAAAAATATTTCAGGATCCACATCAGTTAACGATGGCGTCAAGAAAATTAACGATTAAGCTACTTAAGTTTACGTTAAAAATAAAAATATTACAAATTCTATAAAAATAGCTATTAAAAATCGCTATGAGCTATTTAGTATAATATTTATGTAGAAATAAAATATTTCCATGTTTATTTTATTCAGAAAAGTTTATTTAATGAACCAAAAAAAAAAAAATGGTGTGAAATACGGATAAAAGAAAAAGTTATAAATTTGTGCATTAAATAATATATCAAAATAATATTTAATTGCTTTATTATTATAATTTTGAAGTAGATTTGTCATTTTAAATTAATTTACAGTAATTGACAATATATAAGCTAAAAAAAAATATTTCAGGAGCCACATCAGTTAACGATGGCGTCACGAAAATTAACGATGGAGCTACTTAACTTTACGTTAAAAATAAAAATATTACAAATTCTATAAAAATAGCTGTTAAAATGTTCTATTAGATATTTTGTAAAATATTCAGGTAAAAATAAATGACTAAATGTATATTTGTCTCAGTTTTTTATTTAATAAAATTTTTATAAATCACAAAATTTCGTTTGCAATGGTGACTAAAGAAAATGTTAAAAATTTGTCTATAAGTCAATTGTTACAAAATAATAATTATTTGCTATAATATTATCAATTTATTTTAAATTAGTCATATTGAATTATTCTACAGTAATTTACAATATTTTTACTTAATATAAGAATTTAGGTGCCACTAAACTTAACGATGGCGTCACGAAAATTAACGATGGAGCTACTTAAGTTTACGTTAAAAATAAAAATATTACAGATTCTATAAAAATAGCTATTAAAAATCGCTATCTGTTATTTACTATAATATTTATGTAGAAATAAAATATTTCCATGTTTATTTTATTCAGAAAAGTTATTTTATTCAATCAAAAAAAATTGTGTGAAATACAGATAAAAGAAAATGTAATAAATTTGTCCTTTAAATAATATATCAAAATAATATTTAATTGCTTTATTATTATAATTGTGAAGTAGATTTGTCATTTTATATTATTTTACAGTAATTGACAATATATTAGCTAAATAAAAATATTCCCGGAGCTACATCAGCTAACGATGGCGTCACGAAAATTAACGATGGAGCTACTTAAGTTTAAGATAAAATAAAAATATTACAAATTCTATAAAAATAGTTAATAAAATTTGCTATGAGATATTTTGTTTAATATTTATGCATAAATAAATGACTAAAAGTAAATATTTACCTGTTTCCTTTATTCAGAAAAGTTTAAGTAAATAATAAAAAAAATTGTGTAAATACAATTAATAGAAAATTTATAAATTTGTTCATTAGTTAATTTATCAAAATAACATTTAATTGCTTTATTATTTTCAATTTGAAGTAGATTTGTCATTTTAAATTACTTTACAGTAATTGACAATATATTAGTTCAATAAAAAAAAATTTAGGAGCCACATCAGTTAACGATGGCGTCACGAAAATTAACGATGGAGCTACTTAAGTTTACGTTAAAAATAAAAATATTACAAATTCTATAAAAATAGCTAATAAAAATCGCTATGTGCTCTTTAGTATAATATTTATGTAGAAATTAAATATTTCCATGATTATTTTATTCAGAAAAGTTTATTGAATCAATCAAAAAAAATTGTGTGAAATACAGATAAAAGAAAATGTTATAAATTTGTCCTTTAAATAATTTATCAAAATAAAATTTAATTGCTTTATTATTATAATTTTGAAGTAGATTTGTCATTTTAAATTAATTTACAGTAATTGACAATATATAAGCTAAATAAAAATATTTCAGGAGCCACATCAGTTAACGATGGCGTCACGAAAATTAACAATGGAGCTACTTAAGTTTAAGATAAAAATAAAAATATTACATATTCTAAAAAAATTGCAATTAAAATTTGGTATTAGATTTTTTGTATAATATTTAGGTAGAAATGACTTTAAGTAAATAGTTTTCTTTTTTTTTTATTTAGAGAAGTTTAAGTAAATAATCAAAAAAACTTGTTTGAAAAGAAAATGTTATAAATATGTCTATTAGTTAATTTATCGAAATAAGATTTAATTGCTTTATTATTGTCAATTTGAAGTAGATTTGTCATTTTGAATTACTTTACAGTAATTTACAATATATTAGCAAAATAAAAAAAAAATCAGGAGCCACATCAGCTTACGATGGCGTCACAAAAATTAACGATGGAGCTACCTAAGTTTAAGTTAAAAAAATATATATAACAAATTCTTTAAAAATTGCATTTAAAATTTGTTATGACTTATTTTGTTTAAGATTTATTTACAAAAGAATGAGTACAAGTAAATATTTGCCAGCTTTTTTTATTCAGAGAAAATTTAATGAATAAAAAAAATTTAATTAAAATAGAGATTAAAGAAATTGTTAGAAATTTATCCATAAGATAATTTTTACAAAATTATATTTCATTGCTTTATAATTAATAATTAGATGGGTTTTAGTCATATTTAATTACTTTACTGTAATTTAAAAATATATTTGCATAAAAAAAAAAAAAAAAATCAGGAGCCATATCAGTTAACGATGGTGTCACGAAAATTAACGATGGAGCTACTTAAGTTAACGTTAAAAATAAAAACATTACAAATTCTTTAAAAATAGCAATTAAAATTTGTGATGAGACAATTTTTATAATATTTAAGTAGAAATGAATGGCTAAAAGTAAAGCTAGAGTAATATAATGAATAAAAAAAATTCGTTGGAAATTGTGTAAAAGAAAATGTTAGAAATTTGTCCATTAGTTAATTTATCGAAATAATATTTAATTGCTTTATTATTATCAATTTGAGGTAGATTTGTCATTTTAAATTACTTTACAGTAACTAACAATATTTTAGCAAAATAAAAAAATTCGGGAGCCACATCAGTTAACGATGGCGTCACGAAAATTAACGATGGTGCTACTTAAGATAATGTTAAAAATAAAAGTATCATGTATTCTTAAAAGATAATTCTTATGAGATATTTTGTTTATTTTTGAAGTAGAAATGATAGACTTAAAGTAAATATTTAACTGTTTATGTTATTTAGAGAGAGAAAAAAAAAATTGATTAAAATCCAGATAAAAGAAAATATTAGAAATTTGTTCCAATGTAAAATTTAATACACTATAGTTAATTGCTTTGTTAATATCAATTTTATTTAGATTTATCATTTTTTATTTATTTTACAATAATTAACAATATATTTGCAAAAATGAAAATTAACAGGAGCCACATCAGCTTACGATGGCGTCATGAAAATTAACGATGAACACACGAAATTCCACGTTTAAATAAAAAAAAAAAAAAAAAAAAACATTTAAAAAATATACAACAATATGTTTTGAGATAATTTGTTGAATATTTAAGTAGGAATTATTGTTCAATAGTAAATATTTTTGTTTATTGGATTCAGAGAAACTTTAATGAGTCATAAAAGTCTTGTGAGATATGGATATATATATATATATATATATATATATTGAAATTTGTTCTTAACTTAAAAATAAAAAAATGATAATAGTTTACTTTAATAATAAGAATTTGATCTAGACAAATCTTATTGTGAATCTTAAATTAAAAACATAATTCAAAATCAATAAAAAAGCAGGAGTCACATCAGGAAACGATGGTGCCACATAAGTTAACGATGTAGCCCTAAAAAAAACGCTAAAATTAAAATAATTTAAATTTGTAAAAAGATTTTAAATTTTTTATTTATTTATATATTTTATATTTTTATTTATATATTTTTATATTACATTATATTTATATTTACTATATTAATTATCGTTTAAAATGTAAGCCACTATTTTCAACAGCGAATTAATAAATCAATGGCCTGCAACACAATCGGTAATATTGCTCATTTAAATTTTTCCGGAATCGCCTTTTTCAGCTCATCCTTAATTTGTGTTACTTCATCGCCGGTAACAATCATTAGATCTTTTTTTACTTTTTCGGGAAAAAAAATTAAATATATTTTTATTATATAGGCCTAATATATTAAAAAAACATTTGTTTAAAGCATTTAAAAAATTAATCAATATATAGTCAATAAATCGATATTTTGGAATAATTTTAAATGAAATTGTAATCAATTGAATTCCTTATAATTTAAAACAATTATTTAAATATTCGAAAAGTAACTTTTCAAAAAATGATTCAATTATTATTACTGGGGAAGAAAATCAATACATTAAATCAATGTCTAACAACGAATGGCTAGAATCACTCATTAATTTTTGTTCTTGAATAGTATTTATCTAGCGTACCTAAAATTGGTGTTACTTAATCGCCGGTAAGAACCATTGGATAATATTTTCATTTGCGAGAAACAATTTGTTTCAATTTATTTCCATTATTTACATATATAGAAAAAAAAACATTATGTTATTGCATTTTAACACAAAAAAATAAATAATTAAAAAAAAAAGTCAAGTCAATAAATCAAAAAAATTTAGAATAATTGCTAATTAAATTGTAAAAAATAAAATTTCTTTTAAAACAATATATATTAATCGATAATTATTAATAAAAATTTATTGCAATGATTCTTACTGGTGAAAAAAATCAATACAATTGATCATATGTTAAAGTGCAACATAAAACATGTTAAAGTATGGCTACTATCTTTCAAAAAAATGTTTCTGGAATTTGCTTTTTTCCTGCGCAATTTGAATTGGTGTTACTTCAACGCCGGTAACAACCATTGGATCGTATTTTGCTTTGCTAGAAACAATATATTTGGATATATATTATCATAATATCAAAATATTAATAAATAATGTGCGAAAATAAATTTTTACCACAAAAAATCACAAAATCAATAATCAATGTAGTCAATAAATCGATATATTGCATTACTTGTATGAATGTAGCCACAAAAGCTAATATCTGCTTGTGCTGCCATCTATTGGGCTAATGGAGGGAGCAAATAATCGTCCAGGTACAGCCACACTCACTAGCTTTCATCGCAGCATGCAGCACCACCTGGATATTTGTTCCGGAACCGTATAATAACAACTTAATTACGTTTTAATTGAAGTGTTCAATCAGTGCGCAACTTGTGGCATCAGGTCTCCAGAAAAGAAAAAAATGGCGCCACATAAGCATTTTTTATGACGCCGGAGCCACAAAAAAATGGCGCCACATAACACCCCAAAAGGCGCCACAAGGCACGGTCTGAAAGAACTCGATTTTATAATCGATGCAGTTCTCAACTTAAAAAATGTAGTTTTCTTTCTTTGTCAATTTCCCACAAAAAAAAAAATCGAAAACAACGCTTTTTCTGTAGCGCAACGTTTTTTGAGGATCCAGTATGTCCTTGAAGTGCATTCAGTATGACGTCATGCAGATACATCTTATATCAGAATTATGATATCTTCAATATTATCTAATGTTAATAATTATATACTTAATATTTACTTTTTATTCATTATATTCAGAATTGCTGATCGATGATAGATACCGGATACAAAAATGGATGTTTATATTTGCTTATTAAAACATACATAATGCCTTGATTATAATAAAAATATATAAATATATTTTTTAAAAATAATAGTAAAAAAAAATTAAGAAATCATTGTTTAGTTTTTATTATTTATTGCGTAGTAAATTATGCTACTGTAATAATGTATTTTTTTATTGTTTTAAAATTTAATATAATAGTTTATTTTCATTGATTGTTAAATATTATAAAAGATAATTTTTATATTAAGTAATTTTGCGTAATACTGAATAGTAATTTTATAAAACATATTAATCAAGAAGTATAATACGTATGTAATAAAAATAATAAATTTTAAAACAAAAGTCAACCATTAACAACGACGCTATAGGATGGTTGCATTCATGTTAAAGTTAGCGCCATTTTGGTACACTTAATAACAAGAAAAATTATACATTTTGCCACTTTAGAAATAATAACAATAATACTTTTGACAGCATTTTAAATAAGTATCTGAAGTATGTGAGGAATAAAAAAAAAATACCAATATTTCAAAAAAACAAAAAACATAGAGGTTGTCTTGTGCTGAGCAATGATGTTCATTGATCCAGTTTCGAGGCACATTTAGTAAAAGGTCATGCAGATACACCCTATATGTTTCGCTACTCCCTGCATTATTGTACACTAAAAAGTCACTTAAAGGCATAGAACACCTTAAACAAAAAATTTGTGAAATATCCTAACAAACCTGAAAATCGCCTTTGATTTGGCCTTAGTCATTGATTTCAAATTTATTTTCCATTCATGAAATGGCGCGAGCTGGTAATGACGTCACAGTTCACTTGGACCACGTGCGCGTAAAACAAGCGAGCTATGACGTCACTGCCCATTCGAACTATATTGTGGATGCAAAATAAATTAACAATCAATGACTCTGGCAAAATCAACGTTGATTTTCAGGATTATGCGGATATTACACAACTTTTTTGTTAAAGATGTTCTACGACTTTAAATGAAGGTACCACAATTCTAAATGATAAGAAATCAGACCTGCCCTACCGTCTTACCTGCTTTTGATTGATTACACGTAATCACTGGTGACAAGTACACACCAGAATTTTTTGTGAAAATTAAGATCATGCCTGCAATTTTTATAGTTAGGATTTTTGCTTCACAATCTACCGTGTGTTTATAAAATATTGGTACATAATATCAATTTCTATTGGCATAATGGCAATAACATGTATTTAGATTCAGTTTTGTGCCAACTGAAATCTACATCTAATTGCATTGAATGTCCATAAGCCAATAGAAATTCACTTTTAAGTAAAATGGCTTGCTGTACTTCACTGCTAAAAAGCTTACAAATCATATTTATGTAAACTGACAGTAGATTGTGATGCAGGTCAATAACTATTTTTGCAACTGCAGACGAAAATTTTCACAAAATATCTGAAAAATAGTTAACAACTTGAGTTAATGGAATTAAACGGATATTGATATTCTGATATTTAATAATAAAAATTTAACCGAGTTTTTTTTTTTATTAATTAGCGTTGATTATAGGCGATAAAAAAGTCAATTGCTACCATCTATCTTTATTATTTATAATTTCTCAAATCTTGTTATTAATATAAACCAACATATTTGTTTACTTTAATAGTTAAAAATAACATTTCTTATTTATATAATTCATTTATTATCATGCTATCATTGTTATATCCTGTTTCTATAACATATTATAACATTTGAACGATAGAGACATACGTTTCAGGACAATATTTCGATTTTCTTCGTAGTATACTCAAATAGATAGCTATATTATATTATATAAATAAATAATTAAAAAATATATATTTTTAAAGAAAAATAATATTATGTTTGACTTAAATAAATGCTATATTATAATATTATCATTTTTATTTGCAATTAATAAAATAAAAAATTATAAATGAAATTTTATATATATTGATAGTCTAAAAACATATATTATTCTTAATTTTTAAAATCAATGTAAAAAAAAAAAATTAGATAAGTATTTTTTAGAATAGTAAGGTATTTAAAAAGAAAAAGATCATCAACAAATATTTCATAAATATTTTGCATCAAAAAACAATATCAAGGCATAGAAATAAATAAAACTTTGCCATTTATATCATAAAACCCCTGATACGTCTAGCATAAATAACATTAGTTTGTCACAAAACTCAAATGTATCTCCGTAGCAGTGATCAGAAAATTTTTATTTATGCAACCCACAAAAAAAAATTGGCACTAATTTTTGCCTGTATCCGACGTATAATACTTTACATTCTTTCTTGTGGGGCCACAGTTACATTCTGGTAAAAAATTATCAACTGTTTTGGAGATGCTAAATAAGATTAATCATTAAAGAAGACATATTGTTTCATGTGGTCTATGCCTTTAATTATTACACAGACAATACAAGGTATTTAGAGGCTACTATTCTAAAACTGGTTCTCACTGGCGAATCATTGCTCTATATCAAGAAAACATCTTCCATCATCACATGAACATAAAGTCATCTGCTATAGGGTGTTTGCACATGACGTCATATTTAATGTGATTGGACGACATACTGGAGTAATGAATTGCATTACTCAACATAGGACATACTTCGTTTGCTGGCTTTTTTTTATTTTATTTTTATTACATATATACTTGAGATACAAATTCAACCTACTAACAGCATCAATGCTCTAAAAATATTGCTTATTAAGTTAGTATTTTTAAACTGGCAAAATTAGTCATTTTCTATGCGGCCCATGTTATTGAGTGATCTAACATGGCGTCGACTTTAACATTGATGTGATTTTCAAATACGAGACATAACCTTTATGTTTTTTGTTTTTGTTTGTTTTTGTTTTTTTTTCCCTCAAAAATAACAAAAACCAAACAAACAAACAAACAAAAAAACGACGTTTATCTTACAGAGCAATGTTGTTAATTGATCCAGTATGGCGTTGAAGCGCATTCAGTATTGTGATTTCTTGAATATCTAATATTTGTTAACGAAGAAGCTGACTGACTTGGACCGGAAATCGTTAAAAGAGAAACGTTAGTTTAATAATTATTCATTGTAGATCTTTTATTTTCAGCAAATAAAATACGATAATTTTCAAATGAAATTAAGTAAAATTTTAAGATTAATTTTTTGTTCTGAAAAATTGATATTTTTAATTTGAAAAAAATTTCTAATTTGCCCGAAAACTAAAATTCTACATTTGCATTTAACCTTTAAAGTGGAATAAGGAATCACTTAAATATTTAATCGTGTTTTCACATGTTTGACGCAGCTAAACTTGTATTAAACATTCATCTTTACTTTGTGTTATTATTGTAATTCAAATTATTTTAGATTTCGAAATGCCAGTCTATCACCTTCTCCCTTAATTTCAGCTTCATTACTACTTTAATCATACTTGTTAAAGAATATGGCTGTTCTTTTTTTATCTTTATCGCATTGAAATTATTGAAGTCAACGAAGTATACATAAATCATTATCTAAACAAATAAAATAAAAATTCAGAATAATAAAATAAACTTTGCATTAATAATATATTATAATAAATATTATTTACCATTCACAATTTTTTTATTATACATTTTAACTGAAGTTTACTTAAGAATATTATTATTTTTTTGAATATAAACTATAAGCAATATGAAAAATTATTTAATGAATATATTATTTGCTTACATAGTGTGCGAATTAAAAAATTAATGAAATTAAACATACAGAAAATAATTTATAATAATAAAAAATAAACTATATTAAAAAATTATTACGGTGAGAAAGCAACCAGTCATGGGATATGATTAAACAATTGAGGTTATCGGTTTAAAAAAATGCTAAAAAATGAGTATGGCTTAAAACACGTCAAAGTATGTCTAGTATTTCTCATTTCAAATTCTCCGAAATCGGTGGAGTAGTTTTCTCAAAAATCGCAACAAACGTGTTTTTCCCCATAAGTGTAATGTTAAATTAGGGGACCCTTAGCTTTCCCCGCGTCTTCCCCGCGCGCTAAACCGATAACCTCCATTTTACAAAAAGAAAAATCTAAAATTTTGCAGTGATATTATTCTGCTAAGATGTCTTCAAAATGTAAAAACTTTGGTAGTCGACACGTATATTGTGCCATGTTAATTTTAATAATTAATATCTCTCTTATCTGATAGTCTCGATTTCTGAAAATTTTATCATAAAGTTTAGAAGTTTTCTATTTTGATTCAAGCTATCTAAATACAACCCTTAAACACTCAGCTGATAAATCTTGTTTCGATACTTTGGATTACTTGCAAATTATAACAAATTTGTTAAGGGTTGTTATCAGATGACTTGTATCTCAAAATCTATAAAAAAAAAATAAAAAAAACTTGCAAACTTTATGATGACATTAGAAAGTAAAATTATCAGATTTCGTGACCATCAGATAAGAGAGGAAATAATTATTGAAATTAACATTGGCTCTTATGGGATTAAAACTTCAATAAAATAAAATCAGCATGTGACCCGCATCATCTTTAATTAATTAAAGGTACCTTATCCTAAAATATCACTGAGCAAAAATGCTAAACTTTTTATTTTAAAATCTTTTTAGTCAATTTCCAAATTAACTAATTATCTCTTTACTTTAACTCTGCAGTGATGAATTATTCACCCAATCACCCCATATTCTTCTACATCCAGACGCATACTTATAGAATATGTCATTATTCAATTTTATTTTGCACATTAGGTAATTACGATGGTGTTAAATAGCAAATAATATATAAATTAATATTTAAAAATAAAATAGTTATTTAAAAAAATTATAATAATACCATATCACATTTTAATATAATATTCACAAATTATTAAATTATATCAACTTTTTTTTACATTAATAAACATTACTATAAAAATAAGAAGAGAGGTTATGAAACCCCCTTCTCCCTTGTTCTCGTATTCTAATTAAGTTAAGAAATAAAATTAACCTTTCCTAACTACCCCTATGTGGAATATTGTTTCACAAAAGCGATGCATTCGGTGGTGAAAATCTCTGATCTTATTTTAGCGAGGTTGTAAAGTTTTATAATATTACAGTTTGTAAAGATGCTTTTTTATTTTTTGTTTTTATAAACACTATAATTATTATATCGGCCTCTCATCGTATATTGTAAAATACCTTCATTGTTTTGTATAAATCTTGAACATTTGACCTCAGTCAGAGAGTAAAGAATAAATATAAAAATCTTGCACGTCTAAATAAATTTGTTTACATCGTAATATTGTCTATGCATTCATGTTAAAGTTGACGCGATGTTGAGTCACTAAATAACATGGACCGTAAAGTGACTCATTTTGCATGGTTAAAAATACCAAGAAAGCAATATTTTTGAGAGCTTTGATGGTTGTTAGGTTGAATTTACCTACGAAGAAACAACTAATCTGAGGCCGACTATAAGCAATTTCACTAACATCCACTTACTACGCATGCGCAGTACGTCGAAACGGAAGCGGTTGTTAGCGAAATAGATTAAAATCGGCTTCAAAATTTAATATTTTATTAGTCAGTGAGAAATATAATTACAAAATTAACTTATTTTTGAAATGAAACAGCCAAAATCAAAGTTTGTCCTATGCTGAGCAATGTTGTTTATTGACTCAATATGGCGTTGAAGCGCATTAGTGTGACGTCATGCATTATTTCTTGTATTATTATCTTACTTTTGTTGATGGTTAACTTTATGTTAATGCATAACATTTAATTACATTTTACCTTAATTCTGAATTACTGACCACGATAATGACAATACATTTCAATTGCAAAATTAGAATGATATAACTATTTAAGTTAAATGGTATTACAAAGTACAATAACAAATTTATAAAAAGTTATTTAAAAAAATATTAAATTTTAAATAAATTAATAAGTTTTTAATTATTTTGTTATTAAATAACATACCAAATTGTACACAAGATAAAACTAAAAATTTTATTTTGTAATTTTAATTCTTTGAGATATTTTATAAAACTTATTTATTATATATATATTACTTACTTAATTATTAATTATATATATATATATATATATATATATATATATATATATATATATAATTATATATATATATATATATATATATATATATATATATATATATATATATATATATATATATATATAATATATATAATTATACGCATTGTAGAACAAATTGTCAAACCTTTTACAACGACGCTATAGGGTGTATGCGGATGACGTCATATTTATTGCGCTTTGAGGCCATACTGGAGTAGTGCATAACATTGCTCAGCATAGGACAAACTTCATTTAAGCCAATTTTCTTTGGGAAATCGTTTAATTTTTTGTTATCGCTATTTTTCTCACATACTTGAGATACTAATTCAACATATTTACAACATCAATGCTCTCAAAAATATTGCATAGTGTTTTTAAACTGGCAAAATGATTTTTTTCCCTATGTCACCCATGTTATTGAGTTATCCAACATGGCGTCGACTTTAACATGAATGCATAGACCCTATAGGATAGTTTCATTCATGGATTCATTAATGTTAAAGTCGACGCCAATCTATAACATTGGACTGAATAGGAAATTGACTCACATCGCCAGTTTTAAATTGGTAACCTAGCTGTAACAAATAATAATGAAAGCATTTATGTTGTTAAAAGATTGAATTAGTATTTCTTGTATGTGGGAACAATAATGATAACAAAAAATAGCAGACTTCTCTAAAAACTAGGGGGGGGGGGGAGGATAAAAGTGTGTCCTATGCTGAGCGATATTGTTCATTGATCCAGTATGGCGTCTAAGCGCAATTAGTATGAGGTCTGCGGATACACCCTATATGCACTTAAAACAAGTAAAAGTATAGTTAGTATATTTTAAACTTCTCGGCCCTTACTGCCGTGCAATTATATCAACAATCTCTTAAATGAAGGTCGGAAGATTCTTAATGATAAGATATTAGAGGTCACCTTCGTTTTACCTGGTATTGATTGATTACACGTCATCACCGGTGACAACTATTGTTATGTTCTGATAAACCTAATTTCAATATTGATTAAATTGATTGTTTCATATTTCTATTTACTGTAATTTTAAAAACTGGTATTGTGAACCTGCTCTATTCCAATCAAACTTTAGATAATGTATGTTACTAACTGCGCATTTCATTCGTCTTTTCTTTATTTACACGATCGTTAAGATCTATTTCCGGTCAAAGTTAAACTTAAAGAAAAAATATACACGCGATAATATTTTCCCGCTATCAAAACGTGAAAAATACCGGAAATAAGGAATTAAATCTTGCAGAAGATGAACAAAATGCGAACTTGCTACCGGACAGGAAATCCTTGTAAAAAGTAACCGCCACCGTACATTGTCTACAGTTAAATTACTTTATACGTGATTTTTTTTTAAGTACTGCGAAGTGATTACTATCACGGCGCCTCTCTTTTAAATGCTTTTACTTTTTAAATATCTACATAAGTCGATCTTTGTAAGGAGAAAGAAAAGACGAGGTCTACGTGAATACTAGGATTTGTAGATAAGTAACAATGTCATTATTATTAATTGATTGTTATTTTATTATTACCGGGTACTTTATTTATATACATACAATGTGTAACAATTTACTTGTAGCAACATTGCTGGTTGCTGAATCTTTATCACCGTAATTAAACAAAGAAGTGGAATTTATTAATTATAATTGATCCACTATATAGCAGTTACAAAGTTTATATAAATTATTATATTAAAAATTTAAATATTTATTAAAAATATAAAAATAAATATGTGAATTAAAAATTCAGATATTAAATATTATTAAAATTGCAAATAAATAATATAAATATATATTTTTAATACTTTATAATATTATCATATCATATCAAAATTAACATTAACAGCTATATCTATATGATAAAAATTTCAAAAACTATACCATTACATAATATAGAAAAAAAATTGGTTAATTAACATGGGCTTTCATGGGATATAAAAATATAAAATCATAATTTCAAATAAAGCATGGTGACTATAATTTTATTTAGATTTCAGATTTTGCTTTCTTTACAACTTTTAATTAAATCCCGTATATATAGTAGCTGATTTTCTTAAGTTACTTTGTGACCGGCTGATATCTGACAAACTGAACGGAGAATAAATATAAAATTAACATGAAATGTTACTTAACTAACTCACGACCAAATATTGAAGCTTTTGTACGTTAAAGATATCATAATGTAAATTCAAAGAATTTAATAAAAACTCTATAAATCAAATAACAAATTTTTTTCTTTTTTAATTTATTCAATTTTGTTTAAGTTTTATTATTATTTTGTTCGATGTAAATAACCTACAGTAGAGTTATTATGACAATCAAGGTAACTCGTCATATTACCGTGCTTGAACAATATCCAATTTTTATCTCACGACATCAATTATTGATATGGTCAAAGTTATCATATAATAGAAGTAATGTCCAGAATTGATAGTATAATATTTATATAAATTAGTTTTTAAAAAAATCAAATACTATTAAGACAAATAATATTACTTAATATTTTATATAAATGCCACATTATGTAATAATTACTAACTAATTATATTTAAAAATGCAAAAAAAAAAAAAAAAAAAAAAAAAAAAGATTTAGTGTAAATGAATTAAAAACAAAATTATCATTAATTAACATCAATAAACAATTTAAAGACTTTCATAAGAAGTAAACACTGCCATTTATATTACAAAACACTTGATAGGACTTACTTAAATAACTTTAGTTTGTCTCAAAACCTAACTGTAGCACCGTAGCAGTGATCAGAAATTTCTATTTATGCAACCTGTACAATTTTTTCACATTAATTTTTTATTGTTTCTGACGTCAGTAACAGAAATATTCACGCAAATCACATACGTTATAGTATTTTCACGCTCTCTTGTGGGGACATATTAACATTCTGGTAAAAATAAAGTTATTATCTGTTTTGTAGATCTTATTTGTGTTTAATCAATAAAGACCACATATTGTTTCATTTTGTCTATGCCTTTAACTATTACAATGCAAGGTATTAGAGGCTACTATTTTAAAACTGGTTCTCACTGGTGCTCATTGTCTATATCAAGAAAACATCTTAAAGTCGTCTTCTATAGGGTGTTTGCACATGACGTCATATTTAATGTGATTGGACGATATACTGGAGTAATGATTAACATTATTCAGTATAGGACATACTTCGTTTTCTATCTTTTTTAAATAAAGTTTTTTTTAGGTACGCGGTTATTTATATTATTTTTTTTCCTCACATACTTGAGATACTAATTCATCTTACACTAACAGCAACAATGCTCTCAAAAATATTGCTTAGTATTTTTAAAACTGGCAAAATGAGTGATTTTCTATGCAGTCCATGTTATTTAGTGATCCAACATGGCGTCGACTTTAACTTTGATGCGGTTTTCAAGTATGTGAGAAAACAATACATATACTTATTATTAATAAGTATAGAGCAATGTTTTTATTTGATCCAGTATGGCGTTGAAGCGCCTTCAGTATGACGTCATGCAGATTTACCCTTTATCAATATTATGATTTCTCGTTTATCAAATATTTGTTAATAATTAACTTTCATTTCATTCCTAATACTTTTCAAAATTCAATAATTCTGATTTCCCTTGTAGACTCCCGGATATATGTTACCTTCGTATTATTACAATTTCCATGTAAATTTATGCCTGTTGTAATAAAATATTTATAAATTGGTATTTAAAAAATAATAAACACATTTTTAATTATAAATAATTTCAAATATATAGAATATTAATTTCTACTTAAAGCATAACATAGTCCTTTTTTTTATATATATTTATATAAATTCAAAGTAATATATATATATTGAATATTGAATGCAACCATCCTATAGCAATTTGCAACGACGCTATAGGATGGTTGCATTCATATTAAAGTATACGCCATGTTGGTTCACTTAATAACAAGGAAAATTTAACAATATGCCACTTTAAAAATACATAAATATTATTTTCAATAACATATTAATTTAGTTTTTCAAGTTTATGAGAATCACTCTCCAAACTCAGCCTCTTTCTCTCTGTGTCTTTGTAACACCAACCTTAATTGTTACAAAATAATTTTTTCAGCACTTGATTAGAATTAAAATACTAAATAATATTGCTTTAATAATATGCTACTGATATATATTGGTTTGCTCTAAAAATCACTAATCATATTTATTTATATATTTTTAGAAGGTCTGTTAGAAGGTCCTCGGACAAAAGGCCCAGGCTGCGCGCAAAGGTGAAGCATATTGGCGAACGGCGCACAAGTAGCGTCTTTTATCGTAGGGTCTTTTGTCCGCGGGCCTTCTGTCTGTATACGATATTTTTATTTCCTGCAATAAAACAGCTCACCTGAGCGCGAGAGGCGAGACCTCTAGTGCAATTTATAACAATTTGGAAGAACGTGAATATCATTTTTTTTTTTTTAAACATTTGAGGTGCGCAAATATAGAACAAGTATCAAAGGATACATTTCATTTAACTGAAATTGTGCAGTATTTATAGATAGAGTTTTGCATCAATTGAAATCTCCATGTGATTGCATTGAACGTCCATAAGCCAATAGAAATGAGTTTTTAAGTAAAATGACTAAAGTGATATTGGTTACAAATGGGACACAAAATATTTTACGTATTTTAACAAAATAATAAATAATAAATAAAGTCTTTATTGCATAATAGGCAAATGGTGCAGTCATGGCAGAACAAAGGCCCTATCACTGAACCAACATTGGACAGCAGTAAAAAAAAAAAAAAAAAAAAAATATACCATTTTTAGGATTAATAAGCATATTAAGACATATCATTTTAAATTATATTTTCAAGAGAATAAGTAGTTTAATAAATAACAAAATTTCATTTTTCACCATATGAACATATTAGATATACCTTAGATCAATTTACACGTTTAACCTAAGCACCAATAAGAGTTGATGCATAACAATAAGAGAGGTGTTCACTGCTGCACTTCTCTGTCTTTAACTTGACTTATATCAAAGTACACCAAAATATACTCACCTACTCATTGTTCCTTCTCTCTAGTTTGCATGATGTTAACTCATCGTCTTACACTTTCTGCCTTGACCAAGTCGATCATCACAACATGATAGAAGTTAAATAAAAGGTGGAGAAATGCAGCAGTGAACATCTCTCTTATTGTTATATATCAAC
>OX439133.1:22420600-22518100 GCA_949318235.1 Ecdyonurus torrentis
ATTAATAGAAAATTTATAAATTTGTTCATTAGTTAATTTATCAAAATAAAATTTAATTGCTTTATTACTGTCAATTTGAAGTAGATTTGTCATTTTTAATTACTTTACAGTAATTGACAATATATTAGTTCCATAAAAAAAATTTAGGAGCCACATCAGTTAACGATGGCGTCACGAAAATTAACGATGGAGCTACTTAAGTTTACGTTAAAAATAAAAATATTACAAATTCTATAAAAATAGCTTAATAAAATCGCTATGCGCTATTTTGTATAATATTTATGTAGAAATAAAATATTTCCATGTTTATTTTATTCAGAAAAGTTTATTTAATCAATCAAAAAAAATTGTGTGAAATACAGATAAAAGAAAATGTTATAAATTTGTCCTTTAAATAATTAATCGAAATAATATTTAATTGCTTTGTTATTATAATTTTGAAGTAGATTTGTCATTTTAAATTAATTTACAGTAATTGACAATATATTAGCTAAATAAAAATATTTCCGGAGCCTCATCAGTTAACGATGGCGTCACGAAAATTAACGATGGAGCTACTTAAGTTTAAGATAAAAATAAAAATATTACAAATTCTATAAAAATAGCTATTAAAATTTGCTATGAGATATTTTGTTTAATATTTATGTATAAATAAATGACTAAAAGTAAATATTTACCTGTTTCCTTTACTCAGAAAAGTTTAAGTAATTAACAAAAAAAAATGGTGTAAATACAATAAATACAAAAATTTATAAATTTGTTCATTAGATAATTTATCAAAATAATACTTAATTGCTTTATTATTGTTAATTTGAAGTAGATTTGTCATTTTAAATTACTTTACAGTAATTGACAATATATATTAGTTCCATAAAAAAAAATTTAGGAGCCACATCAGTTAACGATGGCGTCACGAAAATTAACAATGGAGCTACTTAAGTTTATGTTAAAAATATAAATATTTCAAATTCTATAAAAATAGCTTAATAAAATCGCTCTGCGCTATTTTGTATAATATTTATGTAAAAAATAAAATATTTCCATGTTTATTTTATTCAGAAAAGTTTTATTGAATCGATCAAAAAAAATTGTGTGAAATACAGATAAAAGAAAATGTTATAAATTTGTCCTTTAAATAATTTATCAAAATAAAATTTAATTGCTTTGTTATTATAATTTTGAAGCAGATTTGTCATTTTAAATTAATTTACAGTAATTGACAATATATTAGCTAAATAAAAATATTTCCGGAGCCACATCAGTTAACGATGGCGTCACGAAAATTAACGATGGAGCTACTTAAGTTTAAGATAAAAATAAAAATATTACACATTCTATAAAAATATTTATTAAAATTTGCTATGAGATATTTTGTTTAATATTTATGAATAAATAAATGACTAAAAGTAAATATTTACCTGTTTCTTTTATTCAGAAAAGTTTAAGTAAATAATAAAAAAAATTGTGTAAATACAATTAATAGAAAATTTATAAATTTGTTCATTAGTTAATATATCAAAATAATACCTAATTGCTTTATTATTGTCAATTTGAAGTAGATTTGTCATTTTAAATTACTTTACAGTAATTGACAATATATTAGTTCAATAAAAAAAAAATTAGGAGCCACATCAGTTAACGATTGCGTCACGAAAATTAACGATGGAGCTACTTAAGTTTATGTTAAAAATAAAAATATTACAAATTCTATAAAAATAGCTTAATAAAATCGCTATGCGCTATTTTGTATAATATTTATGTAAAAAATAAAATATTTCCATGTTTATTTTATTCAGAAAAGTTTTATTGAATCGATCAAAAAAAATTGTGTGAAATACAGATAAAAAAAAATGTTATAAATTTGTCCTTTAAATAATTTATCAAAATAATATTTAATTGCTTTGTTATTATAATTTTGAAGCAGATTTGTCATTTTAAATTAATTTACAGTAACTGACAATATATTAGCTAAATAAAAATATTTCCGGAGCCACATCAGTTAACGATGGCGTCACGAAAATTAACGATGGAGCTACTTAAGTTTAAGATAAAAATAAAAATATTACAAATTCTATAAAAATAGCTATTAAAATTTGCTATGAGATATTTTGTTTAATATTTATGTATAAATAAATGACTAAAAGTAAATATTTACCTGTTTCCTTTACTCAGAAAAGTTTAAGTAATTAACAAAAAAAAATGGTGTAAATACAATAAATACAAAAATTTATAAATTTGTTCATTAGATAATTTATCAAAATAATACTTAATTGCTTTACTATTGTTAATTTGAAGTAGATTTGTCATTTTAAATTACTTTACAGTAATTGACAATATATATTAGTTCCATAAAAAAAAATTTAGGAGCCACATCAGTTAACGATGGCGTCACGAAAATTAACAATGGAGCTACTTAAGTTTATGTTAAAAATATAAATATTTCAAATTCTATAAAAATAGCTTAATAAAATCGCTATGCGCTATTTTGTATAATATTTATGTAAAAAATAAAATATTTCCATGTTTATTTTATTCAGAAAAGTTTTATTGAATCGATCAAAAAAAATTGTGTGAAATACAGATAAAAGAAAATGTTATAAATTTGTCCTTTAAATAATTTATCAAAATAAAATTTAATTGCTTTGTTATTATAATTTTGAAGCAGATTTGTCATTTTAAATTAATTTACAGTAATTGACAATATATTAGCTAAATAAAAATATTTCCGGAGCCACATCAGTTAACGATGGCGTCACGAAAATTAACGATGGAGCTACTTAAGTTTAAGATAAAAATAAAAATATTACACATTCTATAAAAATAGCTATTAAAATTTGCTATGAGATATTTTGTTTAATATTTATGAATAAATAAATGACTAAAAGTAAATATTTACCTGTTTCTTTTATTCAGAAAAGTTTAAGTAAATAATAAAAAAAATTGTGTAAATACAATTAATAGAAAATTTATAAATTTGTTCATTAGTTAATTTATCAAAATAAAATTTAATTGCTTTATTACTGTCAATTTGAAGTAGATTTGTCATTTTTAATTACTTTACAGTAATTGACAATATATTAGTTCCATAAAAAAAATTTAGGAGCCACATCAGTTAACGATGGCGTCACGAAAATTAACGATGGAGCTACTTAAGTTTACGTTAAAAATAAAAATATTACAAATTCTATAAAAATAGCTTAATAAAATCGCTATGCGCTATTTTGTATAATATTTATGTAGAAATAAAATATTTCCATGTTTATTTTATTCAGAAAAGTTTATTTAATCAATCAAAAAAAATTGTGTGAAATACAGATAAAAGAAAATGTTATAAATTTGTCCTTTAAATAATTAATCGAAATAATATTTAATTGCTTTGTTATTATAATTTTGAAGTAGATTTGTCATTTTAAATTAATTTACTGTTATTGGCATTATATAAGCTAAATAAAAATATTTCAGGATCCACATCAGTTAACGATGGCGTCAAGAAAATTAACGATTAAGCTACTTAAGTTTACGTTAAAAATAAAAATATTACAAATTCTATAAAAATAGCTATTAAAAATCGCTATGAGCTATTTAGTATAATATTTATGTAGAAATAAAATATTTCCATGTTTATTTTATTCAGAAAAGTTTATTTAATGAACCAAAAAAAAAAAAATGGTGTGAAATACGGATAAAAGAAAAAGTTATAAATTTGTGCATTAAATAATATATCAAAATAATATTTAATTGCTTTATTATTATAATTTTGAAGTAGATTTGTCATTTTAAATTAATTTACAGTAATTGACAATATATAAGCTAAAAAAAAATATTTCAGGAGCCACATCAGTTAACGATGGCGTCACGAAAATTAACGATGGAGCTACTTAACTTTACGTTAAAAATAAAAATATTACAAATTCTATAAAAATAGCTGTTAAAATGTTCTATTAGATATTTTGTAAAATATTCAGGTAAAAATAAATGACTAAATGTATATTTGTCTCAGTTTTTTATTTAATAAAATTTTTATAAATCACAAAATTTCGTTTGCAATGGTGACTAAAGAAAATGTTAAAAATTTGTCTATAAGTCAATTGTTACAAAATAATAATTATTTGCTATAATATTATCAATTTATTTTAAATTAGTCATATTGAATTATTCTACAGTAATTTACAATATTTTTACTTAATATAAGAATTTAGGTGCCACTAAACTTAACGATGGCGTCACGAAAATTAACGATGGAGCTACTTAAGTTTACGTTAAAAATAAAAATATTACAGATTCTATAAAAATAGCTATTAAAAATCGCTATCTGTTATTTACTATAATATTTATGTAGAAATAAAATATTTCCATGTTTATTTTATTCAGAAAAGTTATTTTATTCAATCAAAAAAAATTGTGTGAAATACAGATAAAAGAAAATGTAATAAATTTGTCCTTTAAATAATATATCAAAATAATATTTAATTGCTTTATTATTATAATTGTGAAGTAGATTTGTCATTTTATATTATTTTACAGTAATTGACAATATATTAGCTAAATAAAAATATTCCCGGAGCTACATCAGCTAACGATGGCGTCACGAAAATTAACGATGGAGCTACTTAAGTTTAAGATAAAATAAAAATATTACAAATTCTATAAAAATAGTTAATAAAATTTGCTATGAGATATTTTGTTTAATATTTATGCATAAATAAATGACTAAAAGTAAATATTTACCTGTTTCCTTTATTCAGAAAAGTTTAAGTAAATAATAAAAAAAATTGTGTAAATACAATTAATAGAAAATTTATAAATTTGTTCATTAGTTAATTTATCAAAATAACATTTAATTGCTTTATTATTTTCAATTTGAAGTAGATTTGTCATTTTAAATTACTTTACAGTAATTGACAATATATTAGTTCAATAAAAAAAAATTTAGGAGCCACATCAGTTAACGATGGCGTCACGAAAATTAACGATGGAGCTACTTAAGTTTACGTTAAAAATAAAAATATTACAAATTCTATAAAAATAGCTAATAAAAATCGCTATGTGCTCTTTAGTATAATATTTATGTAGAAATTAAATATTTCCATGATTATTTTATTCAGAAAAGTTTATTGAATCAATCAAAAAAAATTGTGTGAAATACAGATAAAAGAAAATGTTATAAATTTGTCCTTTAAATAATTTATCAAAATAAAATTTAATTGCTTTATTATTATAATTTTGAAGTAGATTTGTCATTTTAAATTAATTTACAGTAATTGACAATATATAAGCTAAATAAAAATATTTCAGGAGCCACATCAGTTAACGATGGCGTCACGAAAATTAACAATGGAGCTACTTAAGTTTAAGATAAAAATAAAAATATTACATATTCTAAAAAAATTGCAATTAAAATTTGGTATTAGATTTTTTGTATAATATTTAGGTAGAAATGACTTTAAGTAAATAGTTTTCTTTTTTTTTTATTTAGAGAAGTTTAAGTAAATAATCAAAAAAACTTGTTTGAAAAGAAAATGTTATAAATATGTCTATTAGTTAATTTATCGAAATAAGATTTAATTGCTTTATTATTGTCAATTTGAAGTAGATTTGTCATTTTGAATTACTTTACAGTAATTTACAATATATTAGCAAAATAAAAAAAAAATCAGGAGCCACATCAGCTTACGATGGCGTCACAAAAATTAACGATGGAGCTACCTAAGTTTAAGTTAAAAAAATATATATAACAAATTCTTTAAAAATTGCATTTAAAATTTGTTATGACTTATTTTGTTTAAGATTTATTTACAAAAGAATGAGTACAAGTAAATATTTGCCAGCTTTTTTTATTCAGAGAAAATTTAATGAATAAAAAAAATTTAATTAAAATAGAGATTAAAGAAATTGTTAGAAATTTATCCATAAGATAATTTTTACAAAATTATATTTCATTGCTTTATAATTAATAATTAGATGGGTTTTAGTCATATTTAATTACTTTACTGTAATTTAAAAATATATTTGCATAAAAAAAAAAAAAAAAATCAGGAGCCATATCAGTTAACGATGGTGTCACGAAAATTAACGATGGAGCTACTTAAGTTAACGTTAAAAATAAAAACATTACAAATTCTTTAAAAATAGCAATTAAAATTTGTGATGAGACAATTTTTATAATATTTAAGTAGAAATGAATGGCTAAAAGTAAAGCTAGAGTAATATAATGAATAAAAAAAATTCGTTGGAAATTGTGTAAAAGAAAATGTTAGAAATTTGTCCATTAGTTAATTTATCGAAATAATATTTAATTGCTTTATTATTATCAATTTGAGGTAGATTTGTCATTTTAAATTACTTTACAGTAACTAACAATATTTTAGCAAAATAAAAAAATTCGGGAGCCACATCAGTTAACGATGGCGTCACGAAAATTAACGATGGTGCTACTTAAGATAATGTTAAAAATAAAAGTATCATGTATTCTTAAAAGATAATTCTTATGAGATATTTTGTTTATTTTTGAAGTAGAAATGATAGACTTAAAGTAAATATTTAACTGTTTATGTTATTTAGAGAGAGAAAAAAAAAATTGATTAAAATCCAGATAAAAGAAAATATTAGAAATTTGTTCCAATGTAAAATTTAATACACTATAGTTAATTGCTTTGTTAATATCAATTTTATTTAGATTTATCATTTTTTATTTATTTTACAATAATTAACAATATATTTGCAAAAATGAAAATTAACAGGAGCCACATCAGCTTACGATGGCGTCATGAAAATTAACGATGAACACACGAAATTCCACGTTTAAATAAAAAAAAAAAAAAAAAAAAACATTTAAAAAATATACAACAATATGTTTTGAGATAATTTGTTGAATATTTAAGTAGGAATTATTGTTCAATAGTAAATATTTTTGTTTATTGGATTCAGAGAAACTTTAATGAGTCATAAAAGTCTTGTGAGATATGGATATATATATATATATATATATATATATTGAAATTTGTTCTTAACTTAAAAATAAAAAAATGATAATAGTTTACTTTAATAATAAGAATTTGATCTAGACAAATCTTATTGTGAATCTTAAATTAAAAACATAATTCAAAATCAATAAAAAAGCAGGAGTCACATCAGGAAACGATGGTGCCACATAAGTTAACGATGTAGCCCTAAAAAAAACGCTAAAATTAAAATAATTTAAATTTGTAAAAAGATTTTAAATTTTTTATTTATTTATATATTTTATATTTTTATTTATATATTTTTATATTACATTATATTTATATTTACTATATTAATTATCGTTTAAAATGTAAGCCACTATTTTCAACAGCGAATTAATAAATCAATGGCCTGCAACACAATCGGTAATATTGCTCATTTAAATTTTTCCGGAATCGCCTTTTTCAGCTCATCCTTAATTTGTGTTACTTCATCGCCGGTAACAATCATTAGATCTTTTTTTACTTTTTCGGGAAAAAAAATTAAATATATTTTTATTATATAGGCCTAATATATTAAAAAAACATTTGTTTAAAGCATTTAAAAAATTAATCAATATATAGTCAATAAATCGATATTTTGGAATAATTTTAAATGAAATTGTAATCAATTGAATTCCTTATAATTTAAAACAATTATTTAAATATTCGAAAAGTAACTTTTCAAAAAATGATTCAATTATTATTACTGGGGAAGAAAATCAATACATTAAATCAATGTCTAACAACGAATGGCTAGAATCACTCATTAATTTTTGTTCTTGAATAGTATTTATCTAGCGTACCTAAAATTGGTGTTACTTAATCGCCGGTAAGAACCATTGGATAATATTTTCATTTGCGAGAAACAATTTGTTTCAATTTATTTCCATTATTTACATATATAGAAAAAAAAACATTATGTTATTGCATTTTAACACAAAAAAATAAATAATTAAAAAAAAAAGTCAAGTCAATAAATCAAAAAAATTTAGAATAATTGCTAATTAAATTGTAAAAAATAAAATTTCTTTTAAAACAATATATATTAATCGATAATTATTAATAAAAATTTATTGCAATGATTCTTACTGGTGAAAAAAATCAATACAATTGATCATATGTTAAAGTGCAACATAAAACATGTTAAAGTATGGCTACTATCTTTCAAAAAAATGTTTCTGGAATTTGCTTTTTTCCTGCGCAATTTGAATTGGTGTTACTTCAACGCCGGTAACAACCATTGGATCGTATTTTGCTTTGCTAGAAACAATATATTTGGATATATATTATCATAATATCAAAATATTAATAAATAATGTGCGAAAATAAATTTTTACCACAAAAAATCACAAAATCAATAATCAATGTAGTCAATAAATCGATATATTGCATTACTTGTATGAATGTAGCCACAAAAGCTAATATCTGCTTGTGCTGCCATCTATTGGGCTAATGGAGGGAGCAAATAATCGTCCAGGTACAGCCACACTCACTAGCTTTCATCGCAGCATGCAGCACCACCTGGATATTTGTTCCGGAACCGTATAATAACAACTTAATTACGTTTTAATTGAAGTGTTCAATCAGTGCGCAACTTGTGGCATCAGGTCTCCAGAAAAGAAAAAAATGGCGCCACATAAGCATTTTTTATGACGCCGGAGCCACAAAAAAATGGCGCCACATAACACCCCAAAAGGCGCCACAAGGCACGGTCTGAAAGAACTCGATTTTATAATCGATGCAGTTCTCAACTTAAAAAATGTAGTTTTCTTTCTTTGTCAATTTCCCACAAAAAAAAAAATCGAAAACAACGCTTTTTCTGTAGCGCAACGTTTTTTGAGGATCCAGTATGTCCTTGAAGTGCATTCAGTATGACGTCATGCAGATACATCTTATATCAGAATTATGATATCTTCAATATTATCTAATGTTAATAATTATATACTTAATATTTACTTTTTATTCATTATATTCAGAATTGCTGATCGATGATAGATACCGGATACAAAAATGGATGTTTATATTTGCTTATTAAAACATACATAATGCCTTGATTATAATAAAAATATATAAATATATTTTTTAAAAATAATAGTAAAAAAAAATTAAGAAATCATTGTTTAGTTTTTATTATTTATTGCGTAGTAAATTATGCTACTGTAATAATGTATTTTTTTATTGTTTTAAAATTTAATATAATAGTTTATTTTCATTGATTGTTAAATATTATAAAAGATAATTTTTATATTAAGTAATTTTGCGTAATACTGAATAGTAATTTTATAAAACATATTAATCAAGAAGTATAATACGTATGTAATAAAAATAATAAATTTTAAAACAAAAGTCAACCATTAACAACGACGCTATAGGATGGTTGCATTCATGTTAAAGTTAGCGCCATTTTGGTACACTTAATAACAAGAAAAATTATACATTTTGCCACTTTAGAAATAATAACAATAATACTTTTGACAGCATTTTAAATAAGTATCTGAAGTATGTGAGGAATAAAAAAAAAATACCAATATTTCAAAAAAACAAAAAACATAGAGGTTGTCTTGTGCTGAGCAATGATGTTCATTGATCCAGTTTCGAGGCACATTTAGTAAAAGGTCATGCAGATACACCCTATATGTTTCGCTACTCCCTGCATTATTGTACACTAAAAAGTCACTTAAAGGCATAGAACACCTTAAACAAAAAATTTGTGAAATATCCTAACAAACCTGAAAATCGCCTTTGATTTGGCCTTAGTCATTGATTTCAAATTTATTTTCCATTCATGAAATGGCGCGAGCTGGTAATGACGTCACAGTTCACTTGGACCACGTGCGCGTAAAACAAGCGAGCTATGACGTCACTGCCCATTCGAACTATATTGTGGATGCAAAATAAATTAACAATCAATGACTCTGGCAAAATCAACGTTGATTTTCAGGATTATGCGGATATTACACAACTTTTTTGTTAAAGATGTTCTACGACTTTAAATGAAGGTACCACAATTCTAAATGATAAGAAATCAGACCTGCCCTACCGTCTTACCTGCTTTTGATTGATTACACGTAATCACTGGTGACAAGTACACACCAGAATTTTTTGTGAAAATTAAGATCATGCCTGCAATTTTTATAGTTAGGATTTTTGCTTCACAATCTACCGTGTGTTTATAAAATATTGGTACATAATATCAATTTCTATTGGCATAATGGCAATAACATGTATTTAGATTCAGTTTTGTGCCAACTGAAATCTACATCTAATTGCATTGAATGTCCATAAGCCAATAGAAATTCACTTTTAAGTAAAATGGCTTGCTGTACTTCACTGCTAAAAAGCTTACAAATCATATTTATGTAAACTGACAGTAGATTGTGATGCAGGTCAATAACTATTTTTGCAACTGCAGACGAAAATTTTCACAAAATATCTGAAAAATAGTTAACAACTTGAGTTAATGGAATTAAACGGATATTGATATTCTGATATTTAATAATAAAAATTTAACCGAGTTTTTTTTTTTATTAATTAGCGTTGATTATAGGCGATAAAAAAGTCAATTGCTACCATCTATCTTTATTATTTATAATTTCTCAAATCTTGTTATTAATATAAACCAACATATTTGTTTACTTTAATAGTTAAAAATAACATTTCTTATTTATATAATTCATTTATTATCATGCTATCATTGTTATATCCTGTTTCTATAACATATTATAACATTTGAACGATAGAGACATACGTTTCAGGACAATATTTCGATTTTCTTCGTAGTATACTCAAATAGATAGCTATATTATATTATATAAATAAATAATTAAAAAATATATATTTTTAAAGAAAAATAATATTATGTTTGACTTAAATAAATGCTATATTATAATATTATCATTTTTATTTGCAATTAATAAAATAAAAAATTATAAATGAAATTTTATATATATTGATAGTCTAAAAACATATATTATTCTTAATTTTTAAAATCAATGTAAAAAAAAAAAATTAGATAAGTATTTTTTAGAATAGTAAGGTATTTAAAAAGAAAAAGATCATCAACAAATATTTCATAAATATTTTGCATCAAAAAACAATATCAAGGCATAGAAATAAATAAAACTTTGCCATTTATATCATAAAACCCCTGATACGTCTAGCATAAATAACATTAGTTTGTCACAAAACTCAAATGTATCTCCGTAGCAGTGATCAGAAAATTTTTATTTATGCAACCCACAAAAAAAAATTGGCACTAATTTTTGCCTGTATCCGACGTATAATACTTTACATTCTTTCTTGTGGGGCCACAGTTACATTCTGGTAAAAAATTATCAACTGTTTTGGAGATGCTAAATAAGATTAATCATTAAAGAAGACATATTGTTTCATGTGGTCTATGCCTTTAATTATTACACAGACAATACAAGGTATTTAGAGGCTACTATTCTAAAACTGGTTCTCACTGGCGAATCATTGCTCTATATCAAGAAAACATCTTCCATCATCACATGAACATAAAGTCATCTGCTATAGGGTGTTTGCACATGACGTCATATTTAATGTGATTGGACGACATACTGGAGTAATGAATTGCATTACTCAACATAGGACATACTTCGTTTGCTGGCTTTTTTTTATTTTATTTTTATTACATATATACTTGAGATACAAATTCAACCTACTAACAGCATCAATGCTCTAAAAATATTGCTTATTAAGTTAGTATTTTTAAACTGGCAAAATTAGTCATTTTCTATGCGGCCCATGTTATTGAGTGATCTAACATGGCGTCGACTTTAACATTGATGTGATTTTCAAATACGAGACATAACCTTTATGTTTTTTGTTTTTGTTTGTTTTTGTTTTTTTTTCCCTCAAAAATAACAAAAACCAAACAAACAAACAAACAAAAAAACGACGTTTATCTTACAGAGCAATGTTGTTAATTGATCCAGTATGGCGTTGAAGCGCATTCAGTATTGTGATTTCTTGAATATCTAATATTTGTTAACGAAGAAGCTGACTGACTTGGACCGGAAATCGTTAAAAGAGAAACGTTAGTTTAATAATTATTCATTGTAGATCTTTTATTTTCAGCAAATAAAATACGATAATTTTCAAATGAAATTAAGTAAAATTTTAAGATTAATTTTTTGTTCTGAAAAATTGATATTTTTAATTTGAAAAAAATTTCTAATTTGCCCGAAAACTAAAATTCTACATTTGCATTTAACCTTTAAAGTGGAATAAGGAATCACTTAAATATTTAATCGTGTTTTCACATGTTTGACGCAGCTAAACTTGTATTAAACATTCATCTTTACTTTGTGTTATTATTGTAATTCAAATTATTTTAGATTTCGAAATGCCAGTCTATCACCTTCTCCCTTAATTTCAGCTTCATTACTACTTTAATCATACTTGTTAAAGAATATGGCTGTTCTTTTTTTATCTTTATCGCATTGAAATTATTGAAGTCAACGAAGTATACATAAATCATTATCTAAACAAATAAAATAAAAATTCAGAATAATAAAATAAACTTTGCATTAATAATATATTATAATAAATATTATTTACCATTCACAATTTTTTTATTATACATTTTAACTGAAGTTTACTTAAGAATATTATTATTTTTTTGAATATAAACTATAAGCAATATGAAAAATTATTTAATGAATATATTATTTGCTTACATAGTGTGCGAATTAAAAAATTAATGAAATTAAACATACAGAAAATAATTTATAATAATAAAAAATAAACTATATTAAAAAATTATTACGGTGAGAAAGCAACCAGTCATGGGATATGATTAAACAATTGAGGTTATCGGTTTAAAAAAATGCTAAAAAATGAGTATGGCTTAAAACACGTCAAAGTATGTCTAGTATTTCTCATTTCAAATTCTCCGAAATCGGTGGAGTAGTTTTCTCAAAAATCGCAACAAACGTGTTTTTCCCCATAAGTGTAATGTTAAATTAGGGGACCCTTAGCTTTCCCCGCGTCTTCCCCGCGCGCTAAACCGATAACCTCCATTTTACAAAAAGAAAAATCTAAAATTTTGCAGTGATATTATTCTGCTAAGATGTCTTCAAAATGTAAAAACTTTGGTAGTCGACACGTATATTGTGCCATGTTAATTTTAATAATTAATATCTCTCTTATCTGATAGTCTCGATTTCTGAAAATTTTATCATAAAGTTTAGAAGTTTTCTATTTTGATTCAAGCTATCTAAATACAACCCTTAAACACTCAGCTGATAAATCTTGTTTCGATACTTTGGATTACTTGCAAATTATAACAAATTTGTTAAGGGTTGTTATCAGATGACTTGTATCTCAAAATCTATAAAAAAAAAATAAAAAAAACTTGCAAACTTTATGATGACATTAGAAAGTAAAATTATCAGATTTCGTGACCATCAGATAAGAGAGGAAATAATTATTGAAATTAACATTGGCTCTTATGGGATTAAAACTTCAATAAAATAAAATCAGCATGTGACCCGCATCATCTTTAATTAATTAAAGGTACCTTATCCTAAAATATCACTGAGCAAAAATGCTAAACTTTTTATTTTAAAATCTTTTTAGTCAATTTCCAAATTAACTAATTATCTCTTTACTTTAACTCTGCAGTGATGAATTATTCACCCAATCACCCCATATTCTTCTACATCCAGACGCATACTTATAGAATATGTCATTATTCAATTTTATTTTGCACATTAGGTAATTACGATGGTGTTAAATAGCAAATAATATATAAATTAATATTTAAAAATAAAATAGTTATTTAAAAAAATTATAATAATACCATATCACATTTTAATATAATATTCACAAATTATTAAATTATATCAACTTTTTTTTACATTAATAAACATTACTATAAAAATAAGAAGAGAGGTTATGAAACCCCCTTCTCCCTTGTTCTCGTATTCTAATTAAGTTAAGAAATAAAATTAACCTTTCCTAACTACCCCTATGTGGAATATTGTTTCACAAAAGCGATGCATTCGGTGGTGAAAATCTCTGATCTTATTTTAGCGAGGTTGTAAAGTTTTATAATATTACAGTTTGTAAAGATGCTTTTTTATTTTTTGTTTTTATAAACACTATAATTATTATATCGGCCTCTCATCGTATATTGTAAAATACCTTCATTGTTTTGTATAAATCTTGAACATTTGACCTCAGTCAGAGAGTAAAGAATAAATATAAAAATCTTGCACGTCTAAATAAATTTGTTTACATCGTAATATTGTCTATGCATTCATGTTAAAGTTGACGCGATGTTGAGTCACTAAATAACATGGACCGTAAAGTGACTCATTTTGCATGGTTAAAAATACCAAGAAAGCAATATTTTTGAGAGCTTTGATGGTTGTTAGGTTGAATTTACCTACGAAGAAACAACTAATCTGAGGCCGACTATAAGCAATTTCACTAACATCCACTTACTACGCATGCGCAGTACGTCGAAACGGAAGCGGTTGTTAGCGAAATAGATTAAAATCGGCTTCAAAATTTAATATTTTATTAGTCAGTGAGAAATATAATTACAAAATTAACTTATTTTTGAAATGAAACAGCCAAAATCAAAGTTTGTCCTATGCTGAGCAATGTTGTTTATTGACTCAATATGGCGTTGAAGCGCATTAGTGTGACGTCATGCATTATTTCTTGTATTATTATCTTACTTTTGTTGATGGTTAACTTTATGTTAATGCATAACATTTAATTACATTTTACCTTAATTCTGAATTACTGACCACGATAATGACAATACATTTCAATTGCAAAATTAGAATGATATAACTATTTAAGTTAAATGGTATTACAAAGTACAATAACAAATTTATAAAAAGTTATTTAAAAAAATATTAAATTTTAAATAAATTAATAAGTTTTTAATTATTTTGTTATTAAATAACATACCAAATTGTACACAAGATAAAACTAAAAATTTTATTTTGTAATTTTAATTCTTTGAGATATTTTATAAAACTTATTTATTATATATATATTACTTACTTAATTATTAATTATATATATATATATATATATATATATATATATATATATATATATAATTATATATATATATATATATATATATATATATATATATATATATATATATATATATATATATATAAATATATATAATTATACGCATTGTAGAACAAATTGTCAAACCTTTTACAACGACGCTATAGGGTGTATGCGGATGACGTCATATTTATTGCGCTTTGAGGCCATACTGGAGTAGTGCATAACATTGCTCAGCATAGGACAAACTTCATTTAAGCCAATTTTCTTTGGGAAATCGTTTAATTTTTTGTTATCGCTATTTTTCTCACATACTTGAGATACTAATTCAACATATTTACAACATCAATGCTCTCAAAAATATTGCATAGTGTTTTTAAACTGGCAAAATGATTTTTTTCCCTATGTCACCCATGTTATTGAGTTATCCAACATGGCGTCGACTTTAACATGAATGCATAGACCCTATAGGATAGTTTCATTCATGGATTCATTAATGTTAAAGTCGACGCCAATCTATAACATTGGACTGAATAGGAAATTGACTCACATCGCCAGTTTTAAATTGGTAACCTAGCTGTAACAAATAATAATGAAAGCATTTATGTTGTTAAAAGATTGAATTAGTATTTCTTGTATGTGGGAACAATAATGATAACAAAAAATAGCAGACTTCTCTAAAAACTAGGGGGGGGGGGGAGGATAAAAGTGTGTCCTATGCTGAGCGATATTGTTCATTGATCCAGTATGGCGTCTAAGCGCAATTAGTATGAGGTCTGCGGATACACCCTATATGCACTTAAAACAAGTAAAAGTATAGTTAGTATATTTTAAACTTCTCGGCCCTTACTGCCGTGCAATTATATCAACAATCTCTTAAATGAAGGTCGGAAGATTCTTAATGATAAGATATTAGAGGTCACCTTCGTTTTACCTGGTATTGATTGATTACACGTCATCACCGGTGACAACTATTGTTATGTTCTGATAAACCTAATTTCAATATTGATTAAATTGATTGTTTCATATTTCTATTTACTGTAATTTTAAAAACTGGTATTGTGAACCTGCTCTATTCCAATCAAACTTTAGATAATGTATGTTACTAACTGCGCATTTCATTCGTCTTTTCTTTATTTACACGATCGTTAAGATCTATTTCCGGTCAAAGTTAAACTTAAAGAAAAAATATACACGCGATAATATTTTCCCGCTATCAAAACGTGAAAAATACCGGAAATAAGGAATTAAATCTTGCAGAAGATGAACAAAATGCGAACTTGCTACCGGACAGGAAATCCTTGTAAAAAGTAACCGCCACCGTACATTGTCTACAGTTAAATTACTTTATACGTGATTTTTTTTTAAGTACTGCGAAGTGATTACTATCACGGCGCCTCTCTTTTAAATGCTTTTACTTTTTAAATATCTACATAAGTCGATCTTTGTAAGGAGAAAGAAAAGACGAGGTCTACGTGAATACTAGGATTTGTAGATAAGTAACAATGTCATTATTATTAATTGATTGTTATTTTATTATTACCGGGTACTTTATTTATATACATACAATGTGTAACAATTTACTTGTAGCAACATTGCTGGTTGCTGAATCTTTATCACCGTAATTAAACAAAGAAGTGGAATTTATTAATTATAATTGATCCACTATATAGCAGTTACAAAGTTTATATAAATTATTATATTAAAAATTTAAATATTTATTAAAAATATAAAAATAAATATGTGAATTAAAAATTCAGATATTAAATATTATTAAAATTGCAAATAAATAATATAAATATATATTTTTAATACTTTATAATATTATCATATCATATCAAAATTAACATTAACAGCTATATCTATATGATAAAAATTTCAAAAACTATACCATTACATAATATAGAAAAAAAATTGGTTAATTAACATGGGCTTTCATGGGATATAAAAATATAAAATCATAATTTCAAATAAAGCATGGTGACTATAATTTTATTTAGATTTCAGATTTTGCTTTCTTTACAACTTTTAATTAAATCCCGTATATATAGTAGCTGATTTTCTTAAGTTACTTTGTGACCGGCTGATATCTGACAAACTGAACGGAGAATAAATATAAAATTAACATGAAATGTTACTTAACTAACTCACGACCAAATATTGAAGCTTTTGTACGTTAAAGATATCATAATGTAAATTCAAAGAATTTAATAAAAACTCTATAAATCAAATAACAAATTTTTTTCTTTTTTAATTTATTCAATTTTGTTTAAGTTTTATTATTATTTTGTTCGATGTAAATAACCTACAGTAGAGTTATTATGACAATCAAGGTAACTCGTCATATTACCGTGCTTGAACAATATCCAATTTTTATCTCACGACATCAATTATTGATATGGTCAAAGTTATCATATAATAGAAGTAATGTCCAGAATTGATAGTATAATATTTATATAAATTAGTTTTTAAAAAAATCAAATACTATTAAGACAAATAATATTACTTAATATTTTATATAAATGCCACATTATGTAATAATTACTAACTAATTATATTTAAAAATGCAAAAAAAAAAAAAAAAAAAAAAAAAAAAGATTTAGTGTAAATGAATTAAAAACAAAATTATCATTAATTAACATCAATAAACAATTTAAAGACTTTCATAAGAAGTAAACACTGCCATTTATATTACAAAACACTTGATAGGACTTACTTAAATAACTTTAGTTTGTCTCAAAACCTAACTGTAGCACCGTAGCAGTGATCAGAAATTTCTATTTATGCAACCTGTACAATTTTTTCACATTAATTTTTTATTGTTTCTGACGTCAGTAACAGAAATATTCACGCAAATCACATACGTTATAGTATTTTCACGCTCTCTTGTGGGGACATATTAACATTCTGGTAAAAATAAAGTTATTATCTGTTTTGTAGATCTTATTTGTGTTTAATCAATAAAGACCACATATTGTTTCATTTTGTCTATGCCTTTAACTATTACAATGCAAGGTATTAGAGGCTACTATTTTAAAACTGGTTCTCACTGGTGCTCATTGTCTATATCAAGAAAACATCTTAAAGTCGTCTTCTATAGGGTGTTTGCACATGACGTCATATTTAATGTGATTGGACGATATACTGGAGTAATGATTAACATTATTCAGTATAGGACATACTTCGTTTTCTATCTTTTTTAAATAAAGTTTTTTTTAGGTACGCGGTTATTTATATTATTTTTTTTCCTCACATACTTGAGATACTAATTCATCTTACACTAACAGCAACAATGCTCTCAAAAATATTGCTTAGTATTTTTAAAACTGGCAAAATGAGTGATTTTCTATGCAGTCCATGTTATTTAGTGATCCAACATGGCGTCGACTTTAACTTTGATGCGGTTTTCAAGTATGTGAGAAAACAATACATATACTTATTATTAATAAGTATAGAGCAATGTTTTTATTTGATCCAGTATGGCGTTGAAGCGCCTTCAGTATGACGTCATGCAGATTTACCCTTTATCAATATTATGATTTCTCGTTTATCAAATATTTGTTAATAATTAACTTTCATTTCATTCCTAATACTTTTCAAAATTCAATAATTCTGATTTCCCTTGTAGACTCCCGGATATATGTTACCTTCGTATTATTACAATTTCCATGTAAATTTATGCCTGTTGTAATAAAATATTTATAAATTGGTATTTAAAAAATAATAAACACATTTTTAATTATAAATAATTTCAAATATATAGAATATTAATTTCTACTTAAAGCATAACATAGTCCTTTTTTTTATATATATTTATATAAATTCAAAGTAATATATATATATTGAATATTGAATGCAACCATCCTATAGCAATTTGCAACGACGCTATAGGATGGTTGCATTCATATTAAAGTATACGCCATGTTGGTTCACTTAATAACAAGGAAAATTTAACAATATGCCACTTTAAAAATACATAAATATTATTTTCAATAACATATTAATTTAGTTTTTCAAGTTTATGAGAATCACTCTCCAAACTCAGCCTCTTTCTCTCTGTGTCTTTGTAACACCAACCTTAATTGTTACAAAATAATTTTTTCAGCACTTGATTAGAATTAAAATACTAAATAATATTGCTTTAATAATATGCTACTGATATATATTGGTTTGCTCTAAAAATCACTAATCATATTTATTTATATATTTTTAGAAGGTCTGTTAGAAGGTCCTCGGACAAAAGGCCCAGGCTGCGCGCAAAGGTGAAGCATATTGGCGAACGGCGCACAAGTAGCGTCTTTTATCGTAGGGTCTTTTGTCCGCGGGCCTTCTGTCTGTATACGATATTTTTATTTCCTGCAATAAAACAGCTCACCTGAGCGCGAGAGGCGAGACCTCTAGTGCAATTTATAACAATTTGGAAGAACGTGAATATCATTTTTTTTTTTTTAAACATTTGAGGTGCGCAAATATAGAACAAGTATCAAAGGATACATTTCATTTAACTGAAATTGTGCAGTATTTATAGATAGAGTTTTGCATCAATTGAAATCTCCATGTGATTGCATTGAACGTCCATAAGCCAATAGAAATGAGTTTTTAAGTAAAATGACTAAAGTGATATTGGTTACAAATGGGACACAAAATATTTTACGTATTTTAACAAAATAATAAATAATAAATAAAGTCTTTATTGCATAATAGGCAAATGGTGCAGTCATGGCAGAACAAAGGCCCTATCACTGAACCAACATTGGACAGCAGTAAAAAAAAAAAAAAAAAAAAAATATACCATTTTTAGGATTAATAAGCATATTAAGACATATCATTTTAAATTATATTTTCAAGAGAATAAGTAGTTTAATAAATAACAAAATTTCATTTTTCACCATATGAACATATTAGATATACCTTAGATCAATTTACACGTTTAACCTAAGCACCAATAAGAGTTGATGCATAACAATAAGAGAGGTGTTCACTGCTGCACTTCTCTGTCTTTAACTTGACTTATATCAAAGTACACCAAAATATACTCACCTACTCATTGTTCCTTCTCTCTAGTTTGCATGATGTTAACTCATCGTCTTACACTTTCTGCCTTGACCAAGTCGATCATCACAACATGATAGAAGTTAAATAAAAGGTGGAGAAATGCAGCAGTGAACATCTCTCTTATTGTTATATATCAACTCGTATTGGTGCAGAGGTGAAAATACTTCGTGTCTCACTTTTAAGTAAAATGGCTTGCTGTACTTCACTGCTACAAAGCTTGGAAATCATATTTATGTAAACTGACAGTAGGTTGTGATGCAGGTCAATAACTGACTATTTTTGAAGCTACAGACGAAACATCTGGTCTGTAGTGACAAGTATTGTTATGTTCTGATAAAACTTTATGTTTATTGATTATATATTTTTTTTCATATTTCTGTATATTAACTGCAATTTTAAAAATTGATATCATGCACATACTTTATACTTTATAGTATACTTTATAGTTTCAGCCGCTACCTTCCAATCCTTTCTACCAACACTCTACCTCTTCCTTCTACATCTTTCCATCCCTCAAAGGGTAGATCAGGTTTAACATGGGCGCTTGCGCCTTTCCTGACTACCTTCTGTCACTGCTCAACGGTCCTCTCGAATACGGGGGCTTATTAAGACATACAGTAAAACAAGACAAAAAAAATAGTATAATTTCATGGATTGCATTTATTTGACTTGTATCTCAAAATCTAAAAAGAAAAGATCGAAACTGTTTGATACCATTTGAAAGTTAACAGTAACAGCTACCTATGATAAAATATCCAGAACCCGTGATCATCAGTTAAGAGAGAAAATAATTATTGAAATTAACATGGGATCTTATGGTCCTAAAACTTCATTTATTTAAAATCAAGCGTAGTAACACTAATTTATTTTATACATTTTTAAAGATATATACCTTCTCGTAATGTATCACTGTGCAGAATTTCAGAATTTTCTTTTTTGTTTGTAACTTTTTAGTCAAATAATACAAAAGTAGCTGATTTCCCGCCTTTTCTGCATTTTTAGTCCATTTTTCTTACCTCTCGTATAAGATTTTCTATCTTAATGCATCATCACATTGATTCCTAATTGAATTTGCATAATGTCAGTTTCAAACAAGATGAACAGTATCTCGATTGCATTTATCATAGCAGATCACCATGCTTAATCCCATTTATATTTATAAAAATTTATGAATTTATAATGATAAAATAATATGCATAAATTATTTAAAAATAATAATAAATAAAATTAAAATTAATAAAATAAACGTTGACGTAATATCATAATAATTTTTTTATAAATTAATTTTTTTTAAATAAATTCATTTTTACTAAATACATTTAAATAAACAAGATTTTTTAATTATAAACCATTGAGAAAATTAAAAATTAATCAGTATATATTTTTGGCTCTAATAAAGCTCCAAAAATTTAAATGAAAAAGAAATACAAAAGAAGAATATAAATTATATATATATATATATATATATATATATATATATATATATATATATATATATATATATATATATATATATATATATATATATATATATATATATAAATATAAATTTAAAATACCTATAACTTTTTTTTCGATAAAATACATATTTTGTGCCCCAAAAAAAGAAGGTGGGAAAATAACGAGATTTGACTAAAAAGATATAAAGAAGAAAAATTTGCTTGTTTGCACAGTGATATATTAGGGTAAGGTATCTTCTAAAATGTACAAACTTGTAGATTCACCATGCTAGATCTTATTTTTTGAAGTTTAAATGTAATAAAAGCCCATGTTACATTCAATAATTATTTCTGTTTTACAAATTTTATTTCACAGATTGCATAAAAGTAAGAACCTTTCTATTCAGATACAAGCTATCTAAATACAACCCTTAAAGGAATAGACCAGAGAAAAACTTAAGCATTTATATCACAAAACACGTGATAGGATTTACATAAAAATAACATTAGTTTGTCTCAAAACCCTACGGTAGCCCCGTAGCAGTGATCAGAAAATTCGATATGCAACCCGCAACCACTTTTTCATATTAATTTTTGCATGTTTCTCTCGTCCTAAACATGAATTTTCACGCAAGTTGCATACTTTACAGTTTTTTCATGCTCTCTCGTGGGGCTACATTAACATTCTGGTAAAAATTGTGATCAGTTTTGAAGATCCCATTTTGTGTTTATTAATTAAAAAGCACATGCTCTTTTATGTGGTCTATGGCTTTAAACCCTCAGCCTTGTTTTGATACTTTTGATTAATTGTTTAGCCGTAGATGACTTATATCTCAATATCAAAAACGAAAATTTCCCAATAACCTATATAATCAAATGTCAGTTAAAACTAAAAAAAAAAAGAAAAAAAAAAAGAAATTAAAATAAAATTCATTTTTTACAAGTAAAAACATTTATAAAAATTAAATTATAATTTGATAAGCTGTTCTATTCCTTTTAAATGGTTTACTTTTTTAAAATACTAATGTATATCGATGCTTATTTGTCGAAGCGAACGAACTACACTTTACAAATTTTGTGAAAAATGACCGTTCTACATTTTACAAATTCCAAGTTCCCCCAACTAGTTCTCATGTTGAAACACGTAGAAGCGCCAAACAAGAGTATTTCGTTCACTTTGACACAACGTCGATATACAGTACAGTATTTGCTATCAAGTTATATTTAAATACACATTTAGCATGTATAATCTTAACTATTTGAATTGTGACAGTAGTCACAATGCAAAGAGTTAAGATTATACAGGCTATATTATGTATTTAATTAAGAATTTATAGCAAATAATATATATAAATTAATATTTTAAAAAAGTGAACTATTAAAAAGGATTAAATCAGCCTATTAATTAATAATTTAATTCTTATAAATGTTTTTACGTGTAAATATAAATTATATATATATATATATATATATATATATATATATATATATATATATATATATATATATATATATATATATATATATATATATATATATATATATATATTAAGTTTTAGCTGACATTTTATTATATAGGTTATTGGGAAATTCTCGTTTTTGATATTGAGATGCAAGTCATCTACGGTTAAACAATTAAAAACTTCAGCTAATCTAGTTTTTCTGGGGGGGGGGGGGGGGAATGATATTAACAAGGTTCTTATCTTATGCAAATAAAACTGAAAAAAAATCATCATTTACAATGTAGCATGTTGACCACCAAATATTTTACACTTTAGAATGTAACTTACCCTAATGTATCACTGTGCAAAATTTCTGATTTTTCTTTATCTACATCTTTAAGTCAAATCCTGTAGAAGACGATTTCTTAAAGGTAGCTAGCCTAATTAGGCAGGTCGCCTAATATCTGACAAATTGAACGGTCGCGAGATATAATATAAGCTTGTGGTATATAAATAAGATGAAATGTTACTTAAAGGCGTAGAACACCTTGAACAAAAAACATGTCTTATATCATAACATACCTAAATATCAACGTTGATTTGGACTAAGACATTGATTTCTCTCTTTTTTTTTTTCCATTAATGAATGTCAGATACGGGTTTGTGAGATCACAGCTCGCCTGTTTCCATGCACATATACCAGGTGAGCTGTGACGTCATAAACCCGCATTTGACATCTTTTTGATGAAAAATAAATTTAAAATCAATAATTAAATCAACGTAGATATTTCTAGGTTTGTTAGGATATTAGATATTATTTTTCTTACAGATTTTCTTCACATGTAAAATTTCAGTTACGTCTTCCGTCCGCACCACGTAAGGATGTGACCAATAAGAGAACGCCTAAAAACTCTCCGTTTAGTTTGCATTACCCCACCTCCTAGTGACCTTGAAAGCTAGAGTGTCTATTGGCGTCCCAGGGGGGGTCGATAAATCGCCCACATCCTTAAGTGATTACTAGTGATGCAAACATGATCAAAGTTCTTTCATTTCAAAGATAACATGGAAATGTGAAAATTCATTCTTAAAAACTTTTTATATTTGAAACTTTTTTTTAATTTAAAAATATTGTTGAAACATTTTGCGATTGTAATATTTGAATATATTTTTTAAGTTCATTCATTTTAATTTGCAAATTAAATATTTGCTGTTCGATAAAAATTACGTAGATATAAATAATATGAACATAAATGTAGTCTCAAGTTGTATTTATTATCTCTTGGAATTTTACCTTATATTTTCGAAGTCGTGCCGAAATAATACACAAAAGTTATTTACTAATTGCCAGTATTGCTTAAATAGCCAATAATATTGCAAATATTTAAATAAATATTTAAAAACAAAATAATAATTAAAATAATTATTATAATTTTATTTGAATTTTTTGACACATTTATTAAACTTACAAAATATTAAATGAAACACATTTTGTGTTAATAATTTTTTTTTACAGCTTTATTATTTATTTTGCTGTTAAACATTAAAAAAAAATTATTAAAAAAATATACTTCTTTTACTAAAAATTTTGATATTTACATTACCCGAGTGACTCGATTTCTCGACAATTAGCGGATAACACCGCGATATGTGTCCAATAGTGCCCTTTTTTGCTGCTTAAAAACGACTTTAGTCGGATAATCACGCGACCTTCTCAGATAGTAAAAAATTGATAGAAGTCAAGAAATTATTTTACCGCGACATTTAGCAGATACGCCGTTGACTCGGTTCCCAAGCCGGGTGGTAAGCCGACAATCATCGGATACACCGCAGATGCAAGTGCACTCGGATGATCACTTGATTTTTTCTCCCCTCGCGTGAAATTGTCGGCTCAGACTTTTATCGGACACACCTGAGATGCTAAAATCTACTCGATACATCGCCGATATAGCTCGGATATCCTCTCGACAACACTATCGCAGATAATCCTTCGATTATTTTCTATAATTTTTAGTATTTTTGCCAGGTTAGAGTGAAAAAATAGGAGGAGACTAAATATTTTTAGGGGAAAAAAAGAAAAGTTCGTTACAAACTTCAAGACTTCAACATTTTTCAGCTTCAGTTGGAGAAGTTGGAGCTTCTAGTGTGGATGTAATACACATACGCTCTAATAAAACTTATAAATATTTGCGCGAATTGATCAACTCCAGCCGCGGAGCTATTATATTTTCATCTAGGCAGTGCTACTTGAACACGGGAAGTATAAAAATGTTGCATAATCAAATTTATTGAACGCTGTACTTTGTTTAATCTCTTATTTTAATTGTTATAGATACAACCACGTCTGCAGCCACGGTGAGAGACGAGGATATTATGACTTGATATGGGACTTCATCGCAAATCAAATCTGCGCGAGTCTGCTGAATCAATGTATACGAATAATTTATAATAAAGAAATAACACAACGTATTTCATATAGGACTAATTATGAATAAATTAAACATGTGGCAACAGTGTATTCCTGCATTCCAATCCTAGGGGGGTGGGTAGGGTGGATGTGGGTGGTAAAAATCAGCCGATTACAATCGAAGTATTATCTGCAAAATATCGTGTCAGAATCTTATAGTTATCGAGCGCGCGTCCGATGAAAGTCGGGTCACCATCCGGCAGAAGTAGAATTGCATTAATTATGCTAAAAGCGGCATCTACAAACATCAAAGTTTTAAACACGACAAACATCGGATAACCTGTCCCATCGCATGGAAAAGTTGGAGTGTTATCCGAGTTGGGTTGCCGCGATACCATCCGCAAATTGTCGGCGAAAACGAATCACTCGGGATAAACAAATAATATAAAATTTATACTTTAAAAAAAAAACAATTTAAAGGTATAGACCAGAAAGAAAAAAACATAAACATCACAAAACAGGGACTAACACAAAAAACTTAAGTAGGGCTCTAACCCAAACTGTAACCCCGTAGATCAGAAAATTTCAAATTATGCAGCACAACATTTTCATACTAGTTTATGCATGTTTCTGACGTCAGAAACAGTAATTGTCACGCAAATAGCATACTATACAATATTTTCACGCTCTCTTGTGGGACCACATTTAGTGTTATAAATTGTCATCAGTTAAGGATGTTTATGTGTTCAACACAATCAAATATTCAAGTTATTGCATGAACATGTAAAAATTAAACTTTAGTCATAACTTTTTAAAATTAAAAACATTATTAAAACTCAATTCGAATCATAGATCTTTTTGTTTAGGTTCATTTAATTTTATATTTATTTTCATATCACCCTAATGTGAACCTAACACTTTATTCTTCATGATACTTTGCTTTAATAGTGCTTATGTATTCCTATAACATTTCCTACATCAATATACCAGTAAAGTACAAAACTCAATATCTGAAGTGATTCAACCAAATGGATAGTAAAATAATATATAAAGTTTTTGCTTAAAAATAAAGAAAATATTTAAAAAATAATATAATGTTATATTTTATTTAAATACTATATTACGTAATATACTTATTATTTACTAACAATAGTATTATAATGCATATTATTAATTTATTTAAAAAGTTTTGTTTTTCTTTATAACTCACGATCAACATTGAAATTTACTTAGATTTTTTTACTGAAATAGTAATGTATTAAAAACAAATAAACAAATATTTTATAATTATTTTACAAAAAAAAAAAAAAAAAAAAAAAAAAATTAAAAACGGAAAATAGAAGAGAATAGTACCATTGATATCACAAAACACTTGATAGGGCTTATATAAATAACTTTAGTTTGTTAAAAAAAAAACTGTAGCACCGTAGCAGTGATCAGTAATTTTCTATTTATGCAACCCACACAATTTTTTCACGCTAATTTTTCTGTTTTTGACGTCATAAACAGAAATTTTCAAGCTAATCGCATACTTTTCAGTATTTTTACACTCTTTTCAGAGCCCACATTTACATTCTGGTAAAAAAATATTATCTGTTTTAGAGATCCCAATTGTGTTTAACCATTAAAGAGCACATGTCATATTGTTTGATGTGGTCTATGCCTTTAATTATTAAACAGACAATGCAAGGTATTAGAGGCTATTATTTTAAAACTGGTTCTCACTGGTGCTTCATTGCTCTACATCAAGAAAACATCTTACATCATCACATGAACATAAAGTCGTCTGCTATAGGGTGTTTGCACATGACGTCATATTTAATGTGATTGGAGTAATGAATTACATTGCTCAGCATAGGACATACTTCGTTTTCGTGCTATCTTCTTTTTAGTTACGCGGCTATTTATATCATGTTTATATATCATGATTATTCTTCTAACATACTAACAACATCAATGCTCTCAAAAATATTGCTTATTATTTTTAAACTACTAAAATTAGTCATTTTCCATGCGGTCCATGTTACTGAGTGATCCAACATAGCGTTGACTTATCTTTGAGGCCGTTCAAAGTATGTGAGACTTTTTTTATTATTATTTTTTTTATTATAATTTTTTTTTTTTGCAGATTTCCCATAGAAAATAACCAAAAACGACGTTTGTCCTACAGAGCAATGTTGTTAATTTATCCAGTATGGCGTTGCAGCTCATTTAGTATGACGTCATGCAGATTCACCCTATTATTCACCAGTATTATGATCTCACCTATAAATTATTGTTTAAAAAATAATTTAAAAAATTATTATATGGTATAATTTTAAATAAATTGTATATTAAATTATATTTGGACAATAAAACACAAAATTGTTAACTCTTAAAATATATATTTAAATTTTATCTATATATTATATTCATTGTTTGTACATTATTATAAAGTAATTTTTATATGAAGTAATTTTGAAAAATACTGTAAGAACATAAAAGTTTGTAAGAAGTAATATAAATATAACAAAAATTATACATTGTAAAACAATTTTCAACTATGTGCAACGACGCTATAAGACGGTTGCATTTATGTTAAATAGAGGATATAAAATCATTTCGAGAGTTGTGAAAAACAGAAATTAAATAATAACAATGACAATAAAATAAAATGAAGCAATAAAATATAAGATGCTACAAACTTTTTTTTTATTAAAATGACTAGAGCATTAAAAATTGACTTACAAAATATATAACTCACTAATATAGTGAATCACTATAATAATTAACTCTCAATTGTGGTTTTACCAACTTCAAATTTAATAATTTAGCGCCTGATTTTTATGCAACTTTTTCAGCACACGTGCCATGCAAGTTGCATACTCTGCCCCTGTGTATGTATTCTACGTAACAGTATGTTGTGTAATTCTGTGTATAGTTAACAATAATAATAAAAAATTAATATTTGCCCCAAAAGTTTACATTTTTGTGATTTTCTGATATTTTCTGACGCCTTGGAAATAAGAAGGGAGTGAAATTTGCGGTACTTCATAAAAAAAAAAGTTTTTTATTGTTTTTAGCAACTATAAAAATAATATCAAAATTAATATTAATTTGAGTTTTCTTTTCTTATGGTTCCATTGGTTGATTGACCAATTGATCGATCGACCGTTTTGTTGGTTGGTTGATTAATGGATTAATTGGAAGGTCAGATGCGGGTTTATGACGTCATTGCTTGCTTGTTTCCCCGTGCGTGGACCAGACGAGCTGTGACGTCATAAACCCGCATTTACCATTTTTTGAATGTAAAATTAATTAGAAATCTAATACTGCGGTTAAATCAACGTTGATATTTATAGAATTATTATTAAGATATTAGACATAGTTATTTTTGTTCGAGATTTTCTCCACATGTAAAATGTTAGTTATGTCTAACACATGCAAACACGATCAAAATTCACTTTCAAGATAACATGGAAATGTGAATGTTCATACTTTACACCAACTTTTAAAATTAAATCTGAAATTTGTTTTAAAATTAAAACTATAACTGAAACCAAATTTCGGAAATATATATTTTTTTATTTGGTTCATTCAAAGTTATTTGCAGATTAAACATTATTTGTTTTGCGATACAAATTACGTTGGTAGACATAATGTAAAAATTATTCTTCTCTTTTGATAAATTGCCTTTCATTAATTTTAACTTCTATATTTCATAATCATGTTGAACTTATGCAGGCTGTAATTCCATCAAAGAGTTGCAAATATTGCATTCATTTAGTTATTATTAACCATATAAATATAAAATATATAAAACAATACTTCAAAGTTAAATATTTATTTAAAAAATTATTATCATTTTATATAATTTTCATGATACATTTGATGTTGATATATTTTTTTATCACAATTTATTTAATTGTTAAACAATCAAAATAAAAAATTATTTAAAAAGTTTAATATTTTCTTTAATTTTTATTAAACACATAAAGTATTTAAAAATGCATTTAGCAAATAATTTATTATATACTTCAGAAAAACAATTTAAAGGTATAGATTGGAAGAATATATTAACATCGAAATGCACTTCATGGGACTTACAAATAAAACATTAGCTATTCTCAAACCCAAACTGTAACGCCGTAGATCAGAATATTTCGCGCAGCACAACATTTTCACACAAATTTTTGCATGTTTGTGACGTCAGAAACAGGAATAGTCTCACAAATACTTTACAGCATACTTTACAGTATTTTTCACGCTCTCTTTTGGGCCACATTTAAATTCAGGTAAAAATTGACATCGGTTTTTGTTAAAAAGCATAATGATGTTTTGTTTCATGTGGTCTATGCCTTTAATTATTACACAGACAATACAAGGTATTAGAGGCTATTATTTTAAAACTGGTTCTCACTGTTGCTTCATGCTCTATATCAAGAAAACATCTTACATCATCACATGAACATAAAGTCGTCTGCTATAGGGTGTTTGCACATGACGTCATATTTAATGTGATTGGACGCTCTATACTAGAGGAATGAACAACATTGCTCAGCATAGGACAAACTTAGTTTTTTTTTTTTTTTTTTACTATTTTCCTTTCTGTTAATTTTTGTTATTATTTTTCTCACTTACTTCAAATACTAATTGAACATACAGTTTTAACAACTTCAGTGCTTTTAAATAATATTGTTTAATATTCATACTCTTGCAAAAGATTTACTTTCTTATGCGACACATGTTAATGAGTGATCTAACATGGCGTTGACTTTAACATGAATATATCCACCCTACATACATCATGCGTTCATACCCAGATTTTGAGAGTATAGATATTGTTAATAGGCTAATAGTATCTCAAGTATGAGACATGAAATAAAAAAAATAATCGATTTTCCCAAAGAAAATATCCAAAAACGACATTTGTTCTACAGTATGCTGAGCTATGTTATTTTGTTCTTCAGAATAACGTCCAAGTGCATTAAATATGACGTTTTGTGCATGCACCCTATATACTTTTAAACAAATCTTTATAATTCTATCTTTATCAGAAAAATAGTCTATATTTACGCTCAGCTGTATACAATATGTATGTGTGTATATGTATGTATATATATATACACATAATATATTATACAATATGTATATATGTATATCAGTGGCGTGCGGTCCATATATGCAATTAATGCAATGCATGAGTAGTAATTTATTCCAGAATATTAATTTTTCTTTAGTTTAAAATATTTCCACTGTTCAGTTCATAATGTTTCAAAAACTACCGCGCGGCAGATAATGTTTTGTAAAAAAAGAGGGGAAAAGAAGTAGAGGTGGTAAAATATGCAATCGACTAGACTGCGTGGTGAAGCTATGGCTATAGCGAGAAGCACGGTAGGGGCAGCAAACGCAGCATTTACAGAAAATTAACACACGTTTCAATACACCAACAAAGATGTGATTTCTAAAACTGCATGGGCGGCGCAGAATCACTGCGCAAGTTCATTTAGATTTTTGATTGGCTGAAAGAAATCATAGCGCGAAAGATCCAAAATCTGAATGAAAACGATGAAAATCATCGAGGCGATCGGCGCCAACGAAGCAAATTTTAAAAATCAAATACTCCAAATAATTAACGTACAGTAACATTTATAACTTATACATACAAGTAATGTAAATAAAAAAATATAAGAATATGGCCATACTTTGCACGCAAAACTAAGAATCAGATTCTTTTAAAGCGACTTAACCCAATGTTCTAAATTTAGAACCTAATATATTTAATATTTGTGTTCGATCTTCTCTAAAATAATTAAAGAAAAATTAGTAGTTTATTTTAGATTTCTAGCCCGCGGGATAAGCAAGGAGGGTAAAGAGACAAACTCTAACGTATAGTACAGATGTCCTTTACTGTGTGATCGAGTTAATAAAAATCTGTACACCCTTCTCAGATGCTTATCAAAGAGCAAGGGGTACAATTTTTTTTACTAGTAGAGATAGAGGTGTGAATTGTACTCCATATCGTTACACTCGCGGAGCTTGCGCTTATCCCGCGGACTAGAAAAGTCGATTAAACGAAAAATTATAAACTATTATATTTATGTTTTTCTTTTGGAAAAAAAAAAAAAAAAAAAAAAAAGACTTCTGTAAAATGATTAGCTAAATAAAAAAAATAGACACATTCATTGGTTGATCTTGTTTTTTGAGCCGATAAAAAATCAATCTCGCTGTTGAGCAAGGACTTTTTTTTTAGAAGTTTTTTTCTATTCTTATCAAGTCTAAAGTACTAAATAAAGAAATAACAATGAACGATCGTGTTCTAAGCAAAAAGCAAAGCAAAAAAAAAAAAAAAAAAAAAAAAAAAATCAAAGCTGGCTATCAATATTTGTGTGTAGTTTGCATAAATCGAATTTTATTGTATTTAATTGTTAAGAGACATTCTTTTTACGGTTTTAGTGTCAAAATACCACGTGATCTCAAAAAAATTCGCGCCTGCGGCGGGCTCTTCTGGGGGGCTGCGCCCCCCAGACCCCCCGTGGTTTGTTGCATGACCTGCTCCGGGAACCACCGCACGCCACTGATGTATATACAACTTGATACCATACTTAAGTTTTTATGTATTAATTGACAACTCTGTTCATTGTAATTTTTTTTTAAAGTTTCAAGATTTACTTAAAAGATCTTAATTTGACTGCACTTCTACTACAATTTAATTTGTATAGTTAGTAACTTTCGTATTGCTGATTAATCCATTCAAATCCAACACCACTGTAAATTAATAATTTCGTTAATTTTTACTATACCGACTTGAATAGCAAAATTTATATAAATTAATACTTAAAAAATATAACTAATTTTATATCAAGTTTATATATAAAAATATTAAATAGAATAATAATTATAAACCAAAATTTATTTAAATTTAATAAATTTTATAAATACGTTTTAAGTTTTTGTTTTTTATATTTAAATTCTAAATAATATTGTAAGAAATTTAAAAAAACGCAAGCAAATAATGTAATACTATATCATATTTCAAAAAAATATATAAAGGCATATACCAGAAAAATACATTCCCATTATTATCGTGCAAAACACTTGATAAGATATATATATATATATAAATAACATTAGTTTGTCTTACAACCCAAATGTAACTCTGTGGCAGTGGTCAATTTCATCAACCTGCACAACAAATTTGTCTGTTTCTGACATCAGAAATAGGAATAGTTATGTAAATTGCATACTTTACAGTATTTTCACGTACTATTGGGCGGTCACACTTTCACTGTCATCAGTTTTGTTATTCCACTTTGTGTTCAACACAATCAAATATTGAAGTTACTGCAATTTAAAGATAACATGTGAACAATAAAACTTTAGGAAAAAATTTATAAATTATATTAGAATGGTAACTTTTTAAACCTTTAAATCATTTTAAAACTCAATTCAAAGCTTCGCACATTTTTTTAGATTCATTCAATTTTGTATTAAAATAAAATTCAAAAAAAAAAAAAAAAAAAAAAATTTAATATACTTTGTAAGATTTTTTTTGATCTCTTTAAAACACAATCAATATTATTTTTTTTACATTATTTACTAAAAAGGTAATGAATTAAAATATACATTTTCAAATATTTAAATATTAATTTAAATAAAAAAAAACAATTAAAAAACATAAAATAGGAGAGAACAATATCATTTATTTATATCACAAAAACACTTGATGGGACTTATATTAAATAACATTAGTTGGTCTCAAAACCCAACTGTATAGCAGCGTAGCAGTGATGAGAATATTTCTACTTATGCAACCCCGCACAATTTTTTCACACAAATTTATGCTTGCTTCTGACGTCATGAACAAAAATATTCACGTAAATAGCATTATTACAGTATTTTCACGCTCTCTTGTGAGGACACATTTACATTCTGGTAAAAATTATCATCTGTTTTGAAGATCCCAATTGTGTTGAATTATTTAAGAACACATGTTGTTTGATGTGGTCTATGCCTTTAATTATTAATTATTACACAGACAATGCAAGGTATTAGAGGCTACTATTTTAAAACTGGTTCTCACTGGTGCTTCATTGCTCTATATCAAGAAAACATATTACATCATCACATGAACATATAGTCGTCTGCTATAGGGTGTTTGCACATGACGTCATATTTAATGTGATTGGACGACATACTGGAGTAATGATTTACATTACTCAACATAGGACATACTTCGTTTTCTGGCTATCTTTTTTTGGTTAAGCGTTATTTTTATTTTTTGTTAAATTCAAAATTCAAAATATGTTTATTCATTTCTATCTCCTACAATCATATACAAACATTGCACATTAGCAGGCTCTTGTTCAACAATTAAAACAATGAGAAATGATAGTAAGACTTACACACTGTTATTATTTTTATACTTACATACTTGAGATCCTAATTCAACCTACTAACAGCATCAATGCTCTCAAAAAATTTGACTTATATTTATAAACTGGCAAAATGAGTCCTTCTCTATGCGGCCCATGTTATTGAGTGATCCAACATGGCGTTGACTTTAAGATTGATGCGGTTGTCAACTAAAAAAAAAAAAAAAAAAAAAAAACTTTTTCTTTCTTTGCTGATTTCCCACAGAAAATAACCAAAAACGACGTTTGTCCTACAGAGCAATGTTTATTGATGATCCAATATGACGTTGAAGCGCATTCAGTATGACGTCATGCAGATTCACCCTATATCAGTAGTATGATTTTTTGAATATCTGGTATTTGTTAATAGTTAAGTGTTGTTAAATAATATTTTAAAGTTTATAAATAATTTATTTACGATTTGCTGACTACCTAATAATGTAATCATGAAGAAATGAAGTTTACTATCATACATTTTGGAGGTTATAATAAAATTTAAAAAAAAATTATTAAAAAATTTTTTAAGTTTATTGCGTAGTAAATTATGCTACTATAATTAAATAAACATATAAAATAAACATTTTCTTAAAATAAAATAAAAATTTAAAATAAAAACTTATTTTTATTAATTTTTAAATATTATATAATATAATTTTTATGTAAAGTAATTTTTACAATTACTGTAAATAATTGCTAAAACAAATCATTCCTAAAATATATGTATGTAAAAAAATTATAAATTTAAAAACAATAGTCAACCATTTACAACGATGCTATAGGATGGTTGCATTTATGTTAAAGTTAACGCCATGTTGGTTCACTTTATGACAAACAAATAATACATTTTGCCTCTTCAAAATATTAAAATAATATTTTTAAAAGCATTTTGAATACGTAATTCAAGTATGTGGGAAATATAATAATAAAATTAAAAAATAATAATAACCAATCCCCCACCCCCCGAAAAAAGAAAGAAAGGTTAAAATATTAAATAAATAAAAAACATTGCCATTGTTCATGCATCTGATGGGCGCATTTAGTATGACGTCATGTACATACACCCTATATTTCTTCACGTCACAGCTCGCCTGGTCCATGCGCGGGTATTATAAGCGAGCTGTGACTTCATTACCCCCTCGCATCATTTTGTGAATAGAAAATAAATTAGAAATCAATGTCTCCGGCCAAATCAACGTTAATTTTTAAGTTTGTTAGGATATTACACAACTTTTTGTTCAAGGTGTTCTAGGGCTTTAAATGAAGGTCGCACAATTCTAAATAATAAGAAATCAGAGGTCCTCTACCGTCTTCCCTGCTATTTACGTCATCACTGGTGACAAGTACAGACCAGATTTTTTTTTTTTTGTGAAAATTAAGATTACGCCTGCAAGTTTCATAGCTAGGCTTTTTGCTTCACAATCTACCGTGTGTTTATAAAATATTGGTACATAAGGGTCATTTTACTAAAATATCAATTTGTATTAACATATGGGAATAACATGTATTAAGATACAGTTTTGTGTCAACTGAAATCTCCATCTGATTGCAATGAATGTCCATAAGCCAATAAAAATTGACTTTTAAGTAAAATGGCTTGCGGTACTTCACTGCTAAAAAGCTTAGAAAGTGTGTACGCATGACGTCATTCTGAATGCTTTTCGATTCCCTTCTTGAGAAATGCATAACATTGCTCAGCATAGGACAAACGTAGTTTTCGGCTATTTTCTTTAGAAAATTGCCTCTTTTTGGTCATTATTATTTTTCTTACATACTTGAGGTACTAATTCAACCTATTAACAGTGTCAATGCTCTCAAAAAAATTGCGAAGTATTTTTAAACTGGCAAAATATGCCATTTTCCTATACCGGACAATGTAATTTAGTACTCACTTATGACGTCGACATTAACATGAATGAAACCACCCTATAGCACATTCATTGCAGCTTTTACTTTACTTTCTCCTCTTGCCATTTAATAACGTTACCTTGCTGCATTTCTTCATGATGCCGAAGTTTGCACAATCTTTCTGATGAGACATTACTTGTTTATAATTCATTCAAATATTCAGCTTAATAGAAAATTCATATACAAAAAATTATAATTTAAATATTTATATAAAAATTTTATATTACAAACAATAAATTAAAAAAATTTAAATAAATAAAACATAATGTGCATTTTATTTTAAATTTTAATATAGTTTATAGTCTTTTTAAACACAATTAAAAATTATTAAAAATAACTTTTTTTTACTGAACACGAAAAGTATTTAAAAGTACAATTAGCCAAAATATTATGATTTATGCTTCAAAAAATAATTTAAGGTAAAGACCATAGAAGAAAACATTAGCATGAACTTCACAAAACACTTGTTGGGACTTACATAAAAAAACATCAGTTCGGCTCTATAAATAAGGCTTAGATTAAGGTTTGAAGCTTTGTTTGCTATTACAAAAAAAATTAGTTATTTTCCAATGCTAGCATCTATGTATATAATATATCTCTTAGTGATTCACTACTTTCATGTTGTATATCATTTCCATTATCATACTTTATTCATAACGATAATTTTACTTATTAATCACATTAAATCAATTCCTTCACGGGCTTCTAGCTATTTTGTAATTTAGCAAATTAATTATTAATTGAAATTTAAAACAATAATAATAATTGTGAAAAGTAAAATAATATTATATTTAATATCATATGACATATTATATTTATTAAGTATGAATTAAGGTTAAATATTTTCATTAGTAATAAATTAATTATTTCAAACATAAAAAATTAATATTTATTATTTGTAAAACATTATAAAACTAAAAAAAATTTAAAACGTATCATATTTAAGGATATATGCATTCATGTTAAAGCCAACTCAACTGGATAACTCAATAACATGGGTGGTATAGGAAAATTACTCATTATGCCAGCTATAAAGCACTGTTTAATATTTTTGAGAGCATTGATGCTATAAATACATTAAATTAGTTTCTCAAGTGTTTAGAAAAGTAACAATAACAAAAAATTAACAGATTTTCCAAAGAAAATTTCCTAAATCGAAGTGTGTCCTATGCTTAGCAATGTTATTCACTACTCTAGTATGGCCTCCAAGCGCATTAAATATGACGTCATCCGCATACCGCCTTATCAGTCCCTGACTTTTTTAAAAAATTATTTCAGTATTTTTTTAAATTCTACGTATTTGTACGGCTCGTAAAATGATATAAAAAAAACTCTCTTCAAAAACAGTTTCTTACTTTTGCAACCCCTACCAAGTCTAGATTGCGCAAAATAGCTTTAAATAGCATGTAAATTCAAGGACGTTTTCTTGTACAATTTATTTATTTTTATCTCAATTTTTTCTATATTATATGTGTATTTTTTTCGATTTTTTTTATTGAATTATCTGGATATACACACGGAAAATAGTAATAAAGATTTACTATTCATGAATTTTTTTGTAAAAAAGTCATTAGATATATAGTAAGTTTTTTAGAATGTAAAGAGTTCACTATTTACTGCTAAAGAAATTACGTTTATACTAAAAAGTTACAGTTAAAACTTTTTTTTAACAAGTTATTGGTTTGTACTGAAGACATAAATGTTTCTGAGTAATTTCTTAAATTTATGTTTTCCGTGCACTGTATTATATACTGGGACTGAAGAGGAGAGAGGTTTTAAACACTAATAAATTGATAAACGTTAAGATGTATAGTGAAATCTAGCAACTGCAGGGTTTGAGTAATAAGTGAAAAGTTAGGCAAATCTGCATGAAATTTTAAACATTGCTAAATAAGATAATGTATCTTCAAAATAAAAAGGGGAGGTAGTATATTAGTTAATTATGATTTTTTTTTATGTAGTCCCATAAGATCCCATGTTAATCTTAAAATAGCTAATTTCTCTCGTATCTGATGGTCACATGTCCTAAAAAATTTACTATAATAGGGTTGTTGTTAATAGGCTGTATTAGTATCTTTAGTATTTGGGAACAAAAAATTAAACAATTTCTTAAAGAAAATAGCCAAAAACGATGTTTGTCCTATACTGAGCAATGTTATTTATTACTTCAGTATGGCGTCCAGTGCATTAAATATGACGTCATGTGGATATACCCTATATACTTTTAAATAAATCTTCATAATTCTATGTTTATCAGAAAAAAAGATATATATGTATATTTACACTCAGCTATACAATATGTATACTAGAGTCTAACTTGATATCTGACAACTGTGTACACCGTATATTTTTTTTAGTTTTAAGATTTACGTATAAGTTAATGTTTTGACAGCTTCTATACCATGTTTTAAAGCACTGCATTTTATAGATATACATATGAACTTCTTCATTGCTGAATATTTCAATGCAAACCCATTTCAAGACTATCATACATTTTTATTAAATACTAATAACCTCTTTCGTAGCAAATTATATATATAAATTAATACTTAAAAAGTTAAAAAAAAAAAAAAATACTAAAATAAAAATAAGTTTTTATGAAATTTATATAAATATAATGTTTATAAAATAAAATTTATGCAAATTAAAATTTAATGTATTTTGTAAATACTTTTTTACTTTTTGTATATCATATACACATTTCAAAATTATTAAATTAAAATTTTTAGTAATATAGTTAGAAATTATTACAAAATAAACAAATATTTATTACTATTATACTTCATAATCTGAATTATCGTTAATTACAGTATTGAGTGATAACTGTGTATAACTGCAGCCTGCACTATATATGCCGTACAAATTATAATTCTGATGTGGCGCAGAGCTCTCGCTATATACGCATATAAGGTGAAATAAGAAATATAACAATTAAAAAAAAATCTGAAAATAAATCAACTAGATTTTTTTTATCAGTATATAACATATAGTATACATACAGTCCCATAAATATATTCTGTGAGTGATCACATTTGGAATGTATACCTCAAACCTAAATCTTCATCATGATTCTTTGCTTTAGAAGTGCTGATTCCAATTATTTTTTCCAACATCAATTTTTAAAAGAGTAAGAAAAGTTCAGTAATAGATGTATATCTACCAAATGGATACTAAATTTATCTATAAAATAATTCCTTAAAAACAAATACTTTAAAAAAAAACTAAAAAATAATATATATTGTTATATTTTATTTAAATACTATAATTAAGTAATTTAATTATTATTTACTAACAATAAAATTAAATTGCATTTTATAAATATTTAAATTACTTTAAAAATATTTTTTATTTAATTCTTTGCAACTCACAATCAATATTTCAAATTGCTTAGACTTGTTTTACTAAAGTAGTTACATTGAATATAGAGTATAATACAAGAAGTGGGAATGAGATAGGAAACCTTCGTAACACCCCCTTCCACTTTTTTTTAGCTAAAGATATACCTGGATATACCTGCCAGGAGTTTTAAACGGCACTGTAGACTAATATAGCGGAGGTTTAGGGAGGGGGTGAAAAACAGGGCGAAATGTCAATAAAGAAGGAGGAAACTATCACCACATGTGAGAACCTGCAGACACTCACCCTAGTAAAACCATACTGTGGCCCTAACGACATTTTGCATTCTCACAATAAGATCTCACAATGAAACCGTTTCAGCTGTTTAATTAAAAAGTTATAAATTCATGAAATGTATACTTTATAAGATAAGTCAGAGACATTATTAAGTTGAAAGAACTATAGCTAAATTTAAATATAATTATATGATATAATTAAAAAAAAAAAAAGAAAAAAGGAATCTCTTGTGGAGCCACATTTACATTCTGGTAAAAAAGTTATCATTAATTTTGTAGATCCCAATTATGTTTAATCATTAAAGAGCACGTATTGTTTGATGTGGTCTATGCCTTTAATTATTACACAGTCAATGCAAGGTATTAGAGGCTACTATTATAAAACTGGTTCTCACTGGTGCTTCATTGCTCTATATCAAGAAAACATCTTACATCATCACATGAACATAAAGTCGTCTGCTATAGGGTGTTTGCACATGACGTCATATTTAATGTGATTGGACGCCATATCGGAGTTATGAATTACATTACTCAGCATAGGACATACTCCGTTTTCTGGCTATTTTATCTTTAGTTTGCTTATTTGTTTTGATTATTATTATTATTATAATTTTTTTTTATTTATATTATTTTTTTTTCTCACGTACTTGAGATACTAATTCAACCTACTAAAAGCATCAATGATCTCAAAATTATTGCTTAGTATTTTAAAACTCGTAAAATAACTATTTTTCTCTGCGGCCCATGTTATTGAGTGATCCAAAATGAGTTCGACCTTAACATTGATGCGTATTTTAAGTACGTGAGAAAAACAGTAGTATTTATATATTTTTGCTGATTTCCTACAGAAATTAACCAAAAACGACGTTTGTCCTACAGAGCAATGTTGTTAATTGATCCAGCATGGGGTTGATGCGCATGCAGTATGACGTCATGCAGATTCACCCTATTTTAGAATAATAATATTTTAAATATCTTTAAATACAAGTACACGTATTAGGTTAGCTAATTATATATAAATTAATATTTAAAAAGGAAAATAAAAAATTACAAAAAATAAATTACCTTTATATGAAGTTTATAATAAATATAAAATAATATCTAAATAAAAAATTTATGCAAATTTCAATTTAATTATTTTATAAATACTTTTTAACTTTTTGTAATACATAAAATCAAAATAAAAAATTAATAATTGAACTTCTTTAATATTATAGTAAGAATTTAAAAACACGGTAAGAATAATTAATTAACTAATTATAATTAAAAAAAAAATTTAAAGGCATATACCAGAAAAAGACATTGCGATCATTGCGATTAATATCGCAAAACACTTCATAATTCATAAGATATTTTTATGTATATTACATTGGTGTCTCAAAAAGCAACTGTAACGCTGTAGCAGTATTCAGAAAATTTCGATCTCAGCAACCTGCACAACTAATTTGTCTGTTTCTGACGTCAGAAAAATGAAAAGTTATGTAAATTGCATACATTATAGTATTTGCACGTTCTCTTGTACACATACTTTTTGTTATAAATTGTCATCAGTTTTGTATATTCCACTTTGTGTTCAATACATACAATCAAATATTACTTTATGTTGTATTTTATTGTAAAACAGAGACCCGTGTTTAGCTCAAGTCTCTAACCACTTAAAACAAATGGTATCGTAAAATTCAAAATATTTTAAATATTAATAATTATAATAATGATTTTCATTTTCAGATTAAAAAATATATTTGTTATAAAAGGAAAAACTAAAATCATGTAAAAATTGTTATTATTAAAATAATTTCTGTTATAACTATTCCGCTTCAAATTGGTCATGACTGAGTCAACCACCATCTTAATAATCGATTTGCATTTCATGCAGATTTCATGTAAACTTTAATAATAAAATCAAATATATGTTGAAAAGTCTGAAAGAATGATCATTTGACATGTGTAAGTATTGATTGGATGGCAAATTAATATATAAATTTATTTTTTAAAATATAAAAATAATATCAAAAAAATATTGAAATGTTTTTATTTTATAGAAATACTTATATAAATATATATATATATATCATTAAAAATTATTAAAGACAGTTTTTTAGTTTTTTTTTATTATATTTATAAAATTTATTCTTTGTAATAATTTATTTTATATGAAAATATTAAAAAAAAATAAAATATACACATTTTTTTTAATTATTTTATATAAAAATAAAGACTGAAAATAAGATAACAGCCATTTGTATCACAAAACAATTCATATGACTTACATAAATAACGTTAGTCTGTACCAAAACTCAACTGTAGCACCGTAGCAGTGATCAGAAAATTTTTATTTATGCAACCCACACTAATTACACTAACTTTTGGCTGTTTCTGACGTCATAAACAGAAATAATCACTTACTTAAAAAATTTGCACGCTCCCATGTGGAGACACAATTTCATACTGGTAAAAATAAAGTTATTATCTATTTTGTAGATGTGAATTGTGTTTCATCATTAAAGAGCACATATTTTTTTATGTGGTCTATGCCTTTAACTATTACACAGACAATGCAAGGTATTAGAGGCTACTATTTTAAAACTGGTTCTCACTGGTGCTTCATTGCTCTATATCAAGAAAACATCTTACATCATCACATGAACATAAAGTCGTCTGCTATAGGGTGTTTGCACATGACGTCATATTTAACGTGAGTGGACGCCATACTGGAGTAATGAATAACATTGCTCAGCATAGCACATACTTCATATTTGGCTATTTTATTTTTAGTTGAAAGCGTTTTTTTTTTTTTTTTTTTTTTTTTTTTTTTTTTTTTCCCACACATACTTGAGATACGAATTCAATCTACTAACAGCATCAATGCTCTCAAAAATATTTGTAAGTATTTTAAAACTGGCAAAATGAGTCATTTTTTATGCAGCCCATGTTATTTAGTGATCCAACTTGGTGTCGACTTTAACTTTGATGCCGTTCTCAAGTATGTGAGAATTTTTTTTTTTTTTTTCAGTTTATTTCCCACAGAAAATAACCAAAAACTACGTTTGTCCTACAGAGCAATGTTGTTAAATGATCCAGTATGGCGTTGAAGCGCTTTCAGTATGAAGTCATGCAGATGCAGATTCACCCAACACCAGTATTATTAATTTATTATCTCTCACCTATATCTAATATGTAATCGATATTTACTATATGTATATTTGATTTACGATATGCACTAACCAAAAAAAGAAATAACCATGTAAATGCTCTTTTCATACTTGCGATGTATCTCCACATCTGCCCACACTTACTTCAAGGGTTGCAATAAAAAAATACATAAATTAGAGTTTAGAAAATATTTTGCAACATTATTAATATGGTATAATTTTTAATATATTGCATATTAAATTAAATTACATTTGACAATACAACACTTAAAATATTTAATTAAATTTTATTTAAAAATTATACTTATTGTTTGTACATTATAATAAAATAATTTTTATGTAAAGTATTTTTGTCAAATACTGTAAAAACATAATATTATTAAAGAAGTAATAAAATTTTCAACAAAAATTATACATTGTAAAACTATTGTCATCTAGTTAAAACGACGCTATAGGATGATTGCATTCATGTTAAAGTTAACGCCATGTTGGTTCACTGAATAACAAGAAAAATTATATATTTTGCCACTTTAAAAATACTAATAATATTGTTGAAAGCATGTGGAATTAGTATCTCTAGTATGTGAGAATTATATATTTAAAACAACATACAATTTTTCAAAGAAAATTGGAATAATAATATATTATAAAAAAAATGTTATTAATTTTGTCCTATGCTGGGCAATAATGTTCATAGTAGTTCCAGCTTCCAGGAGCATTTAGTATGACGTCATGCGGATACACCTTGTATTTCTCGGTCCTAACTACAGTATAGTGCACTAAAAAGTCACTTAAAGGCATAGAACACCTTGTGCAAAAAAAATTGTAATATCCTAACAAACCTGAAAATCAACGTTGATAGTAAGGTTTGTTAGGATATTACATAATATTTTTGTTGAAGGTGTTCTACGACTTTAAATGTAGGTCCTACAATTCCAAATCATAAGAAATCAGAGCTAGCCTCTTTCTTTATATACCGTCTTACCTGCTATTGATTGATTACACATCAATTTAAAATTTTCTCTGTAAAATAAATTAGTGTCAAAATTTTGTCAAATCAGATTTTTTTTTAAAATTAAAAATATTATTAAAACTTACTTTCTTAAAAAGTTTTAAATTTAAAATTTTAATATATTTTTGTTATAATGTAAAATAATATAAAAATAACTTTATTGTAAATTATTTAAAATAAAGTATTGTACTAATAATTTAAAAACTCGCATTAAACTAATATAAATAAATATAAAAATCAAATATTACTCGTAAAACATTTGTTAAACCAGTTGCTACGACGCTATAGGATATTGGCATTCTTTATAAGTCGACGCCATGTTGGATCACTCTAGTAACATGCGCCAGTATAGGAAAAAAAAACATTTTGCCAGTTTAAAAATATTAAATATCAATAAGCTTTTAGCACATGGCTACGGTTTATAATTTGAATAAGTATCTCAAGTATGTGAGAAAAAAAATTATATTAATAATAATAAAACGATTTCCTGTAGAAAATGACACATACGTAGATTGTCCTATACTGAGATTGCTGAGCAATGTTATTCATTGTTCCAGCTCCGAGGTGCTTTTAGTATGACGTCATGCGAATACACCCAATATTTCTCGGTCTTAAATGCAGTATAGTGCACTAAAAATTCACTTAATGACATAGAACACTTTGAACAAAAAAGTTGTGAAATATCTTAACAAACATGAAAGTCAACGTTGATTTGGCCAATTGATTGATTGATTTCTAATTTATTTTCCATTCACAAAAAGTCGCGAGCAGGCAATGACGTCACAGCTAACCTGGTCCACTGCACGTAAAACAAGCGAGCTGTAACGTCATTGCCCGCTCACATAATTTTGTGAATAAAAAATAAATTAGAAATAAATACAATGGAAAAAATAAACATTTATTTTCAGGTTTGTTAGGATATTACACAAGTTTTTTTGTTGAAGGTGTTCTATGACTTTAAATGAAGGTCCCACAATTCTAACTGCTAAGAAATCCGAGATCCTTTACCGTCTTACCTGCTATTGATTGATTACACGTCATCACTGGTGACAAGTACAGACCAGATTTTTTGTAAAATTAAGATTACGCCTGCAAGTTACATAGTTAGGCTTTTTTCTTCACAATCTACCGTGTGTTTATGAAATATTGGTACATAGGGTCATTTTACTAAAATATCAACTTCTATTGACATATGGTAATTACATGTGTTTAGATACAGCTTTGTGTCAACTGAAATCTACATCTGATTGCATTGAATGTCCATAAGCCAATAGAAATTGACTTTCAAGTAAAATGGCTTGCTGTACTTCACTGCTAAAAAGCTTAAAAATCTTATTTATGTAAACTGGCAGTAGGTTGTGATGCAGGTCAATAACTGACTATTTTTGCAGCTGCAGACGACATTTGCAACAAAATATCAGCTCTGTAGTTACAAGTATTGTTATGTTCTGATAAAACTTTATGTTTATTGATTATATTGATTATGTCATATTTCTGCATTCTTACTGTACTTTTAAAAATTGATATCATGCACTTCCTTTATATACGTTATATTTTATAAGAAGTGACAAAAGATTTCTATCGCCACTCCGGCGTGTCGTATGTTATTAACAAAGTATAATTTTATGGATTGCATTTATTTGGCTTGTATCTCAAAATTTAAAAAGAAAATATTGTAACTTTATGATGTCATTTGAAAGTTAACAGTAACAGCTACCTATGATAAAATTCTCGGATATCGTGACCATCAGATGAGAGAGAAAATAAATTTTTAATTAACATGGGCTCTTATGGAACTAAAACGTTCGCATGGGCATGGTGACCCCGCAGTCATCCTTAAATATTTGAAGATACCATATCCTAGTGCATCACTGTGTACAATATCTGATTTTTCTATCTTAAAATCTTCTTACAAGTTAGTCAAATCCCAGAGTAGCTGATTTTCTCTTTATTTATACTTTAACTTCTGCAGTACTTAGTATTTTACCATTTTCACCCCATAAATCTTCTCCTCCCAAGCATTTTAGAAAGCACTTTAATTTCTCATTTCTTGCATTTAACTTAATTCTAGAGAGAAAATATGGCCAAATATAAATGACCGGTACCTAATTAGTCCCAACCATCGGAACCAAGATATATATAGAAATTATGCCCTTTGATTATGCTTTGGATACCTTAATACACCCCTCAATTTATTTTGGAAAAATCGGAAAATACTGGGGAATTACGCTACTTGTTATTTTTTACCTTTTGGTAGAGGAGGTGTAAAAAATTGCCATTTACTCGTAATATGATGTATGTTAGAAACGTATTCCTGAAAGAAAATAGTCAAAATTAAAGTTTGTCCTATATATGCTGACCAATGTTGTGTATTGACTCAATATGGCGTTGAAGCGTAAATTACTTTTCATACTTGTAATATTTACTAATTAATTCAATTCTCAATTACTAACAATTTCAGATACCGTATCTAGGAGACGTTGGACTGATCAAACTTTTGCTTTTGTATAAAATTTCATTAGATGTAATAAATAATATATAAATCAATATTTAAAAAAATTATTAAAATACAAATAGTATAATTATTTTAAGTTTAAACATTGCTTATTATATCACTTATACATATTAAAATATAATTAAAATATTTAATTTTTTATTTATAAGTTTTAATTTTTTTAAAATATAAGTTAACATATTTAAATAAATTATTGTATCCAAAGTATAATGTACGTACAAATAGTAAAAAATAAAAAATGTATCAAAAGTATTTTTAAAAGAAAGAAAAAAAAAAAAAAAAGAAATTGCCATTACCCCTTGCAACGACGCTATAGGATGGTTGCATCCATGTTAAAGTTGACGCCCCGTTAGATCACTCTGTAAAATATGAACACTCTTTTTCTCTCTATAATTATGTCAGGTTAAATTTTTAACTAATATTTTTGAACGTATTGACTTTTGATGTTGTTAATAGGTTGAATTAGTATCTCAAGTATGTGAGAAAAATAACAACATCAAAACATTAACGGATTTCCATAAGAAAACATTTTCTGATGCTGAGCGATGATGTTTATTGATCCAGTATAGCGTCAAAGCGCAATTATCATGTCGTCATGCGGATACACCCTTTATGCACTTAAAACAGGTAAAATTATATTTAGTATATTTCAAACTCTCGGCCCTAACTGCAGTGCAATTATATCAAAAATCTCTTACATGAAGGTCGCACAATTCTAAATGATAAAAAATTAGAGGTCACCTTCGTTTTACCTGATATTGATTGATTACACGTCATCACCGGTGACAACTATTGTCATGTTCTGATAAACCTGGTTTTAATATTGATTACATTAATTTTTATTTCAATTATTTATATTAAATTCATGAACATGTACATATATACACTTGTCAGTACATCTCAGTCTGTTTTCTTGTTTGTTTCATCATATTTGTACTACATTATACTGACTGGTTTCAATAAACCAATAAAGTTACAATATTAAATGCATTCCTAATTGCTTGTGTAGTTCATTTTTATCCTCTCGAACGTCTCGTCTAGTAAAGTGAAAATATACTATATAATATTGAATAGCAAGATCTACAGTTGGAATGATAGAATTTAACAATAAAGCATTACGCCGTTCCAATGATGTGGCTGGACAACAAATTGCATTTATCCGCCTTCTTATAGCTTACTGTGCGTAACAACCAAAATGCATGTGTGTGTTGTAAAGGTGGGAGTACACCTTAACTCCTAATTTCCTCTTTTTACTCGTGTCACATGTACAGTGGGGAGCAGATAAAATGTTAACAAAGGAAATATAGCTCCACAAAATTACAATAGCAAGGTGTGTCCACTTCTGCATTCTCCGCCTTCTCAGGCTAGTTGTCATTGCAGTGGTCAACGGCATAAATATAAGCACACCTCCTTGACTATGCACATCTTCTCTCTCTCTCTCTCTCTTTCTCTCTTTCTATCAGAATCAGAGTATTCTGCTTGCTTGCTGCCGACCAGCCGTCTGGAGCACGCACCACGTCTCTCTCTCTCTCTCACTCTCAGAATAAATAATACGCTTGCCTGCTTGTCGTCCAACGTGCACCATCTCTCTCTTTCTATGATATCGCTTACTATTGTATTTTTTCTGGAGAAAAAGCAAACAAGTTTAGAGGAAGCATATTATAATAAATATTTTGTTTGAACGAGAAATTAGAGAGAGAACAACACACGGCAGGTCTAGCAGGCAGGTTTAATATTTTGGTTCTTAAAGAAAGCAAGAGAGAGAGAGAGAGATATATGCACCAGACGCGTGTTCGGCGAGCAAGCAAGCAAGCACTGATTCTTAAAAAATAGAGAGAAGGTGTGCATAGTCAAGTAGGTGTGCGTATATTTATGTCATTGGCCACTGCAATCACAACCAGCCTGAGAAGGCGGAGAAATGCAGCAGCAGACACCCTTTGCTATTGTAATTTCGTGGACCAATAGTATCTCTTTAACAATTTTTAAGCTCTGTACTGTACATCTTGATGGTAAATTTTAACCAATATATTTGTTAATTTAACTTCCAAAAATTATATTTTTATCCTCATTCTTATTATATATCTTATAATTCATTGCTTTAGCATTTCTATATATCATTATTTTTTTTATTATTAACCTATATCTTAACAAAAGACATTTATTCATAACTATATAACTTCTAATTAGTTAAGGATTCGTGCAGATAGCCATATACTATATAAATTAATATTTAAAAAGTAAAACACTTATTAGCAAAAATATAAAAAAATTATAATTTACATAAATACCATAATATATTACATGATATAAATATTATTAACAAAAAAAGAAGAAAAAAAATAAAACTTTATTATAATAGTTATAATTTTTTTTTTTATTATTTGCAAGTTACAATTAATAAGAAAAATGAAATTGATTTTGCAGAAATAGTTAATGTGTACTTATGTATTAAAAAAAAAGATCAACAAATATATCATAATTATTTTACATAAAAAAACAATATAAAGGTATACAAAAAAAAAGAAGAAAACACTGCTATTTATATCACAAAACACTTGATAAGTATTGCATAAATATAACATAAGTTTGTCTCAAAACTCTTATCAAAAAAGTTTAATTAATGCTACCCTTTCAAAAAAAAATTTTAATAGTTTTTGCCTGTTTTTGACGTCATAAACAGAAATAATCACGCAAATCTAATAGTTGACGGCAATTTTTTTTATTCTCTCTTGGGTGGACACATTTATATTCTGACAAAATATTATTAATTGTTTTGGAAATCCTATTTATGTTTAATCATTAAAGAGTACATATTTTATCATGTGGTCTATGCCTTTAAATATTACACAGACAATGCAAGTTATTAGAGGCTACTATTATAAAACTGGTTCTCACTGGTGCTTCATTGCTCTCTATCAAGAAAACATCTTACATCATCACATGAACATAAAGTCGTCTGCTATAGGGTGTTTGCACATGACGTCATATTTAATGTGATTGGACGAAATACTGGAGTAATGAATAACATTGTTCAGCATAGGACATACTCATTTTTGGTTATTATCTTTGGTAATTTTTTTTTTAATTATAATTTTCTCACATACTGTACTTGAGATATTAATTTAATCTATTAACAGCATCAATGCTCTGAAAAATAATGTTTAGTATTTTTTAACTGTTAAAAGAAATCATTTTCTTATGCGGCAAATGTTACTGACTGATTCCACATGGCATTTTCTTTAACATGAATGAATCCACGCTATACATCATGAGTTTATATTATCCTCTTTTTACTGATAGCATTGATGTTATAGGTTTAAACACTATGGAATGTATGGAAGAAAAATAATAACCAAAAATTAACTGATTTCTTAAAAAAAAAAAAAACTAGACTAACACAAAGTATTTCCTAATCTAAGCATTGATTCATTGATCCAGTATGGCGTCCAAGCGCATTAAATATGACGTCATGAACATACATCCTATATCTATATTACAATTTCTTGTTTTAAGTCTAATATCTGATTAAGGAGGTAGGGGAGCGTATTTTTAAGTACTGTGAAATTTCCATACGAAAAAGTTGGCTATATAGGATAACAGCTGATGTTTTCTTATTTAAGTAAAAATACTTTGCTGCCATCTACGCTCCTCTGCCTTTTTAATATATAATGAATTATAATCTTTTTTAAGTTAAGGGAGTAGGGTACCGACCTTATTACCCAAAAACTAAAGGTGTTTTGGGACTAAATTTGGTGTCATTGTGTAGCTAAGGGTCACACCTAGACGTGATAATAATTTCAAAATGTTTGACCATCCCTAAAAAAAAAAAAGGAAGATGCGGCCAACGCAGGTCGCGAAACGTCGTGAACAGAAGAAGAACAACACCCGCCACGGTTATCCCGTTAGAGCCCAAGACATACCTAGCAATGTCTCACCTCATCCATCGAACCGTGAAAGCCTACAACATCTCTACAAAAAATTATTTTAATTAACACTGGGCTTTATGGGGTTAAATTTAAAAAAATTCATATTAAATTAATTTGCACGGTGAACCACTAAAATTTTTATATATTTGAAATTGTCTCAAGCTGAGGTCTGTACCCTATTACCCTTAGTGTCCACTGATTCTCAATTACTCTACTAACTTCGATACTGCTTCAATACATATAACATATAACTACAAGACTATAACTATTTGAGCCAATTATTTCTAATTTCATATCTCCAATCAAATTAGAATTAAATAAAAATATATATAAATTATTTAAAAAAATTTTAAACAAATTAATTTAAAATATTTAATTTAGTAAACACTTTATGACTAATATTTAATGTAATAAAACTAAAATATTTTTTAATTAATAAAATTTTGTTTTGTAATATATTTTTATTATATTTATTATGTAAAATATTATAAAAATAACTTTATTATATATTATTTAGAACAAAGTATTATACTAATAATATAAAAAAACTATCATTGAACGAATATATTTATTAAAAAAATATATAAAAAATAAAAGACTAAAAATATTTGTTAAACCAGTTGCAACGACGCTATAGGATATTTGCATTCTTTATAAGTCGACGCCATGTTGGATCACTCTAGTAACATGCGCCAGTATAATACTGGCCAGTATAGGAAAAAAAAAAAACACCATGCCAGTTTAAAAATATAAAATATCAATAAGTTTTGAGCACATGGCTACTGTTAATAAGTTGAATAAGTATCTCAAGTATGTAAGAAAAAAAAATTATATTAATAATAATAAAACAATTTCCCGTAGAAAATAGCCATACGTAGTTTGTCCTATGCTGAGCAATGCTGTTCATTGATCCAGCTCCGAGGTGCTTTTAGTATGACATCATGTGGATACACCCTTTATTTCTCGGTCTTAAATGCAGTAAATAGTGCACTAAAAAGTCACTTAATGGCATAGAACACTTTGAACAAAAAAAAAGGTTGTGTTATATCCTAACAAACCTGAAAATCAACGTTAATTGGCCGAAATAATTGATTTCTAATTTATTTTCCTTTCAGCAAATGGCGCGAGCGGGAAATGACGTCACTGCTCACCAGGTCCACGTGCACGTAAAACCAGCGAGCTGTGACGTCATTGCCCGCTCGCGCCATTTTGTGAATGGAAAATACATTAGAAAACAATGAATTTTGGCAAAATCAACGTTGATTTTCAAGTTTGTTAGGATATTTCACAACTTTTTATTAGAGATGTTCTACGACTTTAAATGAAGGTCCCACAATTCTAAATGATGAGAAATCAGAAGTCCTCTACCGTCTTACCTGCTATTCATTGATTACACGTCATCACTGGTGACAAGTACAGTCCAGATTTTTTTTGGTGAAAATTAAGATTACGCCTGCAAGTTTCATAGTTAGGCTTTTTGCTTCACAATCTACCGTGTGTTTATAAAATATTGGTACATAGGGTCATTTCACTAAAATATCAATTAGTATTGGCATATGATAATAACATGTATTTAGATACAGTTTTGTGTCAACTGAAATCTCCATCTGATTGCATTGAATGTCCATAAGCCAATATAAATTCACTTTCAAGTAAAATGCCTTGCTGTACTTTACTGCTAAAAAAAACTTAGAACTCATATTTATGTAAACTGACAGTAGGTTGTGATGCAGGTCAATAACTGACTATTTTTGCAACTGCAGACGAAAATTTCAACAAAATATTTTTGCAACTGCAGACGAAAATTTCAACAAAATATCTGAAAAATAGTTAACAACTAGAGTTAATGGAATTGAACGGATATTGATATTCTGATATTTAATTAATTAAAATTTAACCGAGTCACTTTTTTTATTTTACTAATTAGCGATGATTATAGGCGATAAAAAAAAGTCAAATGTTACCATCTATCTTTATTGTTTATAATTTCTCAAATCTTGTTATTTAAACCAACATATTTGTTTCCTTTAATAGTAAAAAATAACATTTCTTATTTATATAATTCATTTATTATCATGTTATCATTTTTATGTCCTGTTTCTATAACATATTAAAACAAAACATTTGAACGATAGAGACATACGTTTCAAAACAATATTTCAATTTTCTTCGTAGTATACTCATATAGATAGCTATATTATATTATATAAATTAATAATTAAAATATATATATTTTTAAAATAGTAAGGTATTTAAAAAGAAAAAGATCATCAACAAATATTTCATAAATATTTTGCATCAAAAAACAATATAAAGGCATAGAAATAAATAAAACTTTGCCATTTATATCACAAAACCCCTGATAGGTCTAGCATAAATAACATTAGTTTGTCACAAAACTCAACAGTATCTCCGTAGCAGTGATCAGAAAATTTTTATTTATGCAACCCACAAAAAAAATTGGCACTAATTTTTGCCTGTTTCCAACGTATAATACTTTACATTCTTTCTTGTGGGGCCACAGTTACATGCTGGTAAAAAATTATCAACTGTTATGGAGATGCTAGATATGTTTAATCATTAAAGAAGACATATTGTTTCATGTGGTCTATGCCTTTAATTATTACACAGACAATACAAGGTATTAGAGGCTACTATTCTGAAACTGGTTCTCACTGGCGAATCATTGCTCTATATCAAGAAAACATCTTACATCATCACATGAACATAAAGTCGTCTGTTATAGGGTGTTTGCACATGACGTCATATTTAATGTGATTGGACGACATACTGAAGTAATGAATTGCATTACTCAACATAGGACATACTTCGTTTTCTGTTTTTTTTTTTTTATTTTATTTTTATTACATATATACTTGAGATAGTAATTCAACCTACTAACAGCATTGATCAATGCTCTAAAAAATATTGCTTATTAAGTTAGTATTTTTAAACTGGCAAAATTAGTCATTTTCTATGCGGCTCATGTTATTGAGTGATCTAACATGGCGTCGACTTTAACATTGATGCGATTTTCAAATACGAGACATAGCCTTTTTGTTTTTGTTGTTTTTGTTGTTGTTGTTTTTTCGTTTTCACTCAATAATAACAAAAAAAAAAAAAAAAAAAAAAAAAACGACGTTTATCTTACAGAGCAATGTTGTTAATTGATCCAGTATGGCGTTGAAGCGCATTCAGTATTGTGATTTCTTGAATATCTAATATTTGTTAACGAAGAAGGTGACTGACTTGGACCGGAAATCGTTAAAAGAGAAACGTTAGTTTCATAATTATTCATTGTAGATCTTTTATTTTCAGCAAATAAAATACGATAATTTTCAAATGAAATTAAGTAAAATTTTAAGATTAATTTTTTGTTCCGAAAAAATGTTATTTTTAATTTGAAACAAATTTCTAATTTGCCCAAAAAACTAAAATTCCACATTTGCATTTAACCTTTAAAGTGGAATATGAATGACTTAAATATTTAATCGTGTTTTCACATGTTTGACGCAGCTAAACTTGTATTAAACATTCATCTTTACTTTGTGTTATTATTGTAATTCAAATTATTTTAGATTTCGAAATGTCAGTCTATCACCTTCTCCCTTAATTTCAGCTTCAGTACTAGTTTAATCATACTTGTTAAAGAATATGGCTGTTCTTTTATTATCTTTATCGCATTGAAATTATTGAAGTCAACGAAGTATACATAAATCATTATCTAAACAAAACAAATAAATACTCAGAATAATAAAATAAACTTTGCATTAGTAATATATTATAATAAATATTATTTACCATTCACAATTTTTTTATTATACATTTTAACTGAAGTTTACTTAAGAACATTATTATTTTTTTGAATATAAACTATAAGCAATATGAAAAATTATTTAATGAATATATTATTTGCTTTCATAGTGGCGAATTAAAAAATTAATGAAATTAAACATACAGAAAATAATTAATAATAATAAAAAGTAAACTACATTAAAAAATAATTACGGCGAGAAAGCAATCAGTCACGGGATGTGATTAAACAATTGAGGTTATCGGTTTAAAAAAAATGCTAAAAAATGAGTATGGCTTAAAACACGTAAAAGTATGTCTAGTATTTCTCATTTAAATTTCTCCGAAATCGGTGGAGTAGTTTTCTCAAAAATCGCAACAAACGTGTTTTTCCCCATAAGTGTAATGTTAAATTAGGGGACCCTTAGCTTTCCCCGCGTCTTCCCCGCGCGCTAAACCGATAACCTCCATTTTACAAAAAGAAAAATCTAAAATTTTGCAGTGATATTATTCTGCTAAGATGTCTTCAAAATGTAAAAACTTTGGTAGTCGACACGTATATTGTGCAATGTTAATTTTAATGATTAATATCTCTCTTATCTGATAGTCTCGATTTCTGAAAATTTTATCATTAAGTTTAGAAGTTTTCTATTTTGATACAAGCTATCTAAATACAACCCTTAAACACTCAGCTGATAAATCTTATTTCGATACTTTTGATTACTTGCAAATTATAACAAATTTGTTAAGGGTTGTTATCAGATGACTTGTATCTCAAAATCTATAAAAAAAAAAAAAAAAAAAAATTGCAAACTTTATGATGACATTAGAAAGTAAAATTATCAGATTTCGTGACCATCAGATAAGAGAGGAAATAATTATTGAAATTAACATTGGCTCTTATGGGATTAAAACTTCAATAAAATAAAATCAGCATGTGACCCGCATCATCTTTAATTAATTAAAGGTACCTTATCCTAAAATATCACTGAGCAAAAATTCTAAACTTTTTATTTTAAAATCTTTTTAGTCAATTTCCAAATTAACTAATTATCTCTTTACTTTAACTCTGCAGTGATGAATTATTCACCCAATCACCCCATATTCTTCTACATCCAGACGCATACTTATAGAATATGTCATTATTCAATTTTATTTTACACATTAGGTAACTACGACGGTGTTAAATAGCAAATAATATATAAATTAATATTTAAAAATAAAATAGTTATTTAAAAAAATTATAATAATACCATATCACATTTTAATATAATATTCACAAATTATTAAATTATATCAACTTTTTTTTACATTAATATACATTACTATAAAAATAAGAAGAGAGGTTATTAAACCCCCTTCTCCCTTGTTCTCGTATTCTAATTAATTTAAGAAATAAAATTAACTCTTCCTAACTACCCCTATGTGGAAAATTGTTTCAAAAAAGCGATGCATCCGGTTGTGAAAATCTCTGATCTTATTTTAGCAAGGTTGTAAAATTTTATAATAATACAGTTTGTAAAGATGCTTTTTTATTTTTTGTTTTTGTAAACAATATAATTATTATATCGGCCTCTCATCGTATATTGTAAAATACTTTCATTGTTTTGTATAAATCTTGAACATTTGACCTCAGTCAGAGAGTAAAGAATAATTTTAAAATCCTCCACGACTAAATTAATTTGTTTACATCGTAATATTGTATTATGCATTCATGTTAAAGTTGACGCGATGTTGAGTCACTAAATAACATGGACCGTAAAGTGACTCATTTTGCATGGTTAAAAATACCAAGAAAGCAATATTTTTGAGAGCTTTGATGGTTGTTAGGTTGAATTTACTTACGAAGAAACAACTAATCTGAGGCCGACTATAAGCAATTTCACTAACATCCACTTACTACGCATGCGCAGTACGTCGAAACGGAAGTGGATGTTAGCGAAATAGATTAAAATCGGCTTCAAAGGTTAATCTTTTATTAGTCAGTGAGAAATATAATTACAAAATTAACTTATTTTTTAAATGAAACAGCCAAAATCAAAGGTTGTCCTATGCTGAGCAATGTTGTTTATTGACTCAATATGGCGTTGAAGCGCATTAGTGTGACGTCATGCATTATTTCTTGTATTATTATCTTACTTTTGTTGATGGTTAACTTTATGTTAATGCATAACCTTTATTTACATTTTACCTTAATTTTAAATTACTGACCACGATAATATCAATATATATACATTGAAAAATAAGTATGATATAACTATTTAAGTTAAATTGTATTAAAAAGTACAATAACAAATTTATAAAAAATTATTTAAAAAAATATTAAATTTTAAGTAAATTAATAAATTTTTAATTATTTTGTTGTTAAATAACATACCAAATTGTACACAAGATAAAACTCCAATTTTTATTTTGTAATTTTAATTCTTTGAGATATTTTATAAAACTTATTTATTATATAAATTACTTACTAGAGAAATTGGAGTAAAAAAAATTATTAATTATAGCGTCGTTGTAAAAGGTTTGACAATTTGTTTAACAATGCGTATAATTATATATTTATTATATATATATATATATATATATATATATATATATATATATATATATATATATATATATATATATATATATATATATATATATATATATATATATATATATATATATATATATAATAAATATATAATTATATATTTATATAATTATACGCATTGTTAAACAAATTGTCAAACCTTTTACAACGACGCTATAGGCGAGTTTCATTCATGGATTCATTAATGTTAAAGTCGACGCCAATCTATAACATTGAACTGAATAGGAAATTGACTCACTTCGCCAGTTTTAAATTGGTAACCTGTAACAAAAAATATTGAAAGCATTAATGTTGTTAAAAGATTGAATTAGTATTTCTTGTATGTGGGCACAATAATGATAACAAAAAATAACATACTTCTCTAAAAACTAGGGGGGGGGGGGGGGGGAAAGGATAAAAGTGTGTCCTAAGCTGAGCGATGTTGTTCATTGATCCAGTATGGCGTCTTTGTAAGCGCAATTAGTATGAGGTCATGCGGATACACCCTATATGCACTTAAAACAAGTAAAAGTATATTTAGTATATTTTAAACTTCTCGTCCCTAACTGCAGTGCAATTATATCAAAAATCTCTTACATGAAGGTCGCACAATTCTAAATGATAAGAAATTAGAGGTCAGCTTCATTTTACCTGATATTGATTGATTACACGTCATCACCGGTGACAACTATTGTTATGTTCTGATAAACCTGGTTTTAATATTGATTAAATTGATTGTTTCATATTTCTATATATTTACTGTAATTTTAAAAACTGGTATTGTGAACCTGCTTTATACCAATCAAACTTTAGATAATGTACGACTGCGCGATTCGAATCATTGAGCTTTTCCCTTTTCTTTTTTTCAAGTTCATTCAATTTTATATTGATTAACAATATCACCCCAGTTTCAACCTCAATCTTCATGATACTTCATGATTATTTACTTTAGTAGTGCTGATTCCTACTTTATTTCCATTATTCTACCAGCAGCTATGAGATATTAACAATTTATGTTCTGTTATCACTATACGGTAAGTAGATTATTATATAAATAACTGCTTAAAAATAAAAAAATAAAATATTTAAAAATAATATAATGATATATTTTATTAAAATACTATATTTCGTAATATAATAACTTTTTACGATTACTGTAACAATAAAATTGAATATCACGTTATAACTTATTAATTTACTTTATTTTTTTATTCTTTTAAACGCACGATCAATTACAACCTGATATTTTTACTGAAATAGTAAGGAATTAAAAAAAAGCATTAACAAATATTTTGTAACTATTTTACAAAAAAAAAAAAAAAAAAAAAACAATTTAAAAATATAAAATAGAAAAGTACAAACTCTACCATTTATATCACAAAACACTTGATAGGGCTTATATAAAAAGGATAAGTTTGTCTCAAAACCCAACTGTAGCACCGTAGCAGTAATTCAAAATTTTCCATTTATGCAACCCGCACAATGTTTTCACGCTAATTTTTGTCTGTTTTACTGACGTCATTAAAAGAAATATTCACACAAATCGCATACTTTACAGTATTTCCACGGCCTCTTGTGGAGCCACATTTACATTCTGTTAAAAATTTACCATCTCTTTTGGAGATCCCAACTGTGTTTAATCTATAATGTTTCACGTGGTCTACGCCTTTAATTATTACTCTGTGAATGCTAGGTATTAGAGGCTACTATTTTAAAACTGGTTCTCACTGTTGCTTCATTGCTCTATATCAAGAAAACATCTTACATCATCACATGAACATAAAGTCGTCTGCTATAGGGTGTTTGCACATGACGTCATATTTAATGTGATTAGACGACTTACTGGAGTAATGAATTACATTACTCAGCATTGGACTTACTTGTTAGTTCGTTTTTGGCTATTTTATTTTCAGCTAAGCATTTTTTTTTAAATCATTATTATTTTCTCACATTTATTATACTTAAGATACTAATTTAACCTACTAACAACATCAATGCTCTCGTCATGCGGATACACCCTATATTTCTTGGTCCTAACTGTAGTATAGTACAGTACACTAAAGAGTCACTTAAAGGCATAGATCAATTTGTAACAAAAAAAAAAGTTGTGTTATTTCCTTGCAAACCTAAAAATCAACGTTGATTTGGCTTGAGTCAGTAATTCCTAATTAATTTCCCATTCACAAAATGTCACGAGTGGGCAATGACGTCACAGCTCGCCTGGTTCACGCGCGCATAAAACAAGCGATCTGTGACGTCATTGCCTGCACGTGCCATATTGTGAATGGAAAATAAATTAGAAATCAATAACTTAGGCCAAATCAGAGTAAATGTTCAGGTTTGTAAGGACATAACACAACTTTTTTTTTTGAAGATATTCTACGACTTTAACGGTGAACCTCAGTCCCGGAACGACCCCTTTTTTGAAAAAACTATCGTAAAATATTTCAAAAAAAAAAAAAAAAAAAAAAAACTTTTTTTTTGGTAGATCTTAGTTTTACAAAATAGAAGTTCAAGTATAATTTCTTTATAATTCCCATATATTGCTCACAATTAATGTTTAACCAATTTTATTTTGCCGTGAAATTCAAAATCAATATTATTCAAATGGGCAAACTAACGCTTAATTTTCTAGAACCAGAAATAAATTTGGAATATAAAACAAAAATAATCTATAGAACTTGGGAATATCTATAACGTCAGAAAGTTTCAAAAAATGTTGTCAAACCAAATTTTTTAAAGTTAAAAACACAAAAACACAATGCTATTCATAGTCCTCCGGCGTGTCATCGTATGTTATTAACAAAGTACAATTTTATGCTTTGCATTTATTTGGCTTGTGTCTCAAAATCTAAAAAGAAAAACCACAGAAACTTTATAATGACATTTGAAAGTTATCAGTAACAGCTATTTATGATAAAATATTCAGAACTCGTCACCATCAGATAAGAGAGAAAATAATCATTTACAATTAACATAGCTCTTATACTGGACTAAAGTTTCAAGCATATGGTGATCCTCAACTTTTTATATACTTTTTTAAAGATAATTTATCCTAATGTATCACTCTACAAAATTTGAGAACTTTCTTTCCTTACATAGTTTTAGTCAAATCCCTAAGCTGATTATTTCCTTATTTATTATTATTATTTTTTTAATTCGACCTGTATCAATGAACAATAAATAATTCTACATTTCAGACACACACGTTATATCTAAATTAGTCTTTTTTATACATCTTTCTTCTTACATAATATATGTTTATTCATCTTCATCACGTTCATTTCATCTTTATTAATATTAATTTTAGTTCCATTAAGTCCAAATCTGTATTAGAATTAATCTATTACCGTGTAATAGTAAAGTTTCGGCAGCAAAATATATATAAATTATTATTATAATATTAAAATAAATATTATATAAAATAGCTATCAAATTAAAGTTTTTTTAATTTATTATAAGAAAATTACATTTTAAATATTATTCAATTTTTTAATTAAAATAAATTACAAAATGAAAAATAATTAATAAAATGTTCGCTAAAATAGTATTTAAAAAGAAAATATATATTTAAAAATAAAGAATGAAATAAAATAAATACCTGAAATAATTCAGATGGGAAATCAACCAATGAATAGGTACTGCAATCTGCAATATTTAAGTAAAAAGATGTAAAGATAGAAAAATCTGAAATATTGCACAGTGATACATTAGGAGGACAAGCAATCTTTAAAAATGTAAAAAAATTGGGTCGTCACCATGCTCGATTTAATTTTTTTTTTTTTTTTTTTTTTTTTTTTTGAAATTTCAATGCCATAAGAGTCTATCTTAATTTCAATAATTATTTTCTCTCTGATCTGATGGTCACGGTTGCTGAAAATTTTATCATAGGTAGCTGTTACTATCAACTTTCAAATGTCATCATAAAGTTTAGAATTTTTCAATTTAGATAAAAGCTATCTAAATACAACCCTTAAACACTCAGCTGCTTATCTTGTTTCGATACTTTTAATTACTAGCAAATTATAACAAATTTGTTAAGGGTTGTATTCAGATGACTTGTATCTCAAAATATATATATAAAAAAAATTTCAAACTTTGTGATGATATTTGAAAGTTACCAGTAACAGCTTCCTATGATAAAATTATCAGATTTCGTGACCATCAGATAAGAGAGAATATAGATATTGAAATTAACATGGGCTCTTATGGGATTCAAACTTCAATAAAAAATAATAAAATTAGCATAATTCCCCAATAATCTTTAAAATTTGGTGCATCCGATTGTAAAAATCTCTGATCTTATAATGACCATGCAGGATATGAAAATTTATAATAATAAAGTTTATAACGATAGCTTTTTTCTTTTTAACATTATAAAAATTATACGCCATGCTAAATAACTCTATAACATGGCAGGTAAGATATAGGAAAATTTCTCATTTTGCCAGTTTAAAAATGTTAACTAATATCTTTGAGAGTATTGATGTGGTTGATAGGTTGAATTAGCATCTCAACTGTGTGATACCGATATTAATAAGAAAAACTAACAGAGTTCCGAAAGAAAATAGACAAAAACTAACTTGTAAGTCTGTCCTATGCTGAGCGATGATGTTTACTGATCCAGTATGGCGTCAAAGTGCAATTAGTATGAGTTCGTGCGATTACACCCTATATGCACTTAACACAGGTAAAGGTATATTTAGTATATTTCAAACTTCTCGGCCCTAACTGCAGTGCAATTATATCAAAAATCTCTTAAATGAAGGTCGCACAATTCTAAATGATAAGAAATTAGAGGTCACCTTCGTTTTACCTGATATTGATTGACTACACTTCATCACCGATGATAAGTATTGTTATGTTCTGATAAACCTGGTTTTAATATTGATTAAATTTATTGTTTCATATTTCTATATATTTACTGTAAATTTAAAAACTTGTATTGTGAACTTGCTTTATACCAATCAAACTTTAGATAATGTAAGTTACTGACTGCGCATTTCGTTCGTCTTTTCTGAATTTACACGATCGCCAAGATCTATTTCCCGTAAAAGTTCAACTTTTAAAACAATGATTCACAGATAATATTTTCCTGCCATCAAAACGTGAAAAATACCGGAAATAGAGAATTAAATCTTGCAGAAGACGATCGAAATGCGCAGTCACTACCTTACATTACCATGATATATCATGACATTACTACAGTTTCGTTGCTTTGTACAGACATTTTTTTAAGTACTGCCAATTGATTTTTATCTCGTCACCTCTTTTAAATATTTTTACTTTTAAACATCTACAAAATTCGACATTTGTCACGAAAACAAAGGTGAGTTCTTCGTGTACACTCGGCTAATTATTAATGTTTTTTTATCGTTATTTTATTATTACTTTATCAGAACACACTATCACATCAATCAGTTTACATTTCACTTCTTTGCAGGTGTCTCCATGAGTCTCAACGGAACTAGATTTCAGAGAGCATGAGAACATTTTACAAGCTAATTCAATGATTAACGATTATAAAATCTATATAAACTAATATATTAAATATTATAATAATTATTTGAAATAGTTAAATTAATGTAAAATTGTTTTAGTATAAAAATTCATAAAACATACTTATTATTTTAATTAACAAATTTAAATAAGTTTTATATCAAAAATATTTTAATTATTTCTAAACCAATAACTACTAAAAAAAAATTAAAAAGTTTGCAAAAAGAATAAAAACAAAAATTATGTATATATATGACTAACAACAAATAATATAAGAACATTAAAAAACAGTTTTTAAGGCGGGAAATTAGCTACTGAGTGGTTTCACTAAAATGTTGCAAATTAAGAAATATTACCTAAAATTTTGCATAGTGATTCATTAGGAAAACGTATGTTCAAAAATGTTAAAAAAGAGAGAGAGGGGGGGGGGGGGGGGACACCATGCTGGATTTGGATTTTTTTACGAACGTTTTAGTCCCATAAGTGCCCATGTAAATTCCAATAATTATTTTCTCTATTATGATGGTCACAGGTTCAGAAAATGTTATCATATTTGACTTTTGCTTTTAACTTTCAAATGTCATCATCAAAATCTGAAGTTTTCATTTCAAATTGTGAAATACAAGCCATCTAAATACAACCCTGAACCACTCAGCTGCATATCTGTGTCTTGATTACTTGTGCATTATAACAAATTTGCTAAGCGTTTAATTTAGATGGCTTGTGTCTCAAAATATAAAGAGAACACTTGCAAACTTTATGATGACATTTGAAAGTTAATAATAACAGCTACCTGTGATAACATTTTTAGAAACCAGGATTATTAGATAAAAAAGAAAATAATTATTGAAGTTAACATTGGCTCTTATGGGACCAAAACATCAAAAACTGACAATTTAAAATAAAAGATGGTGACCCTCCAATTTTTTACATAATAGAAGATCCCTTATCCTAATGTATCACTGTAAAAATTAAAAATGTTTTTTTACTACTTTGTAGTCAAATCCCGCATTAGCTAATTTTCTTTTCGTAGTTGGTGATCGGCTGATATCTGACAAACTGAACAGGCGAAGTAAAGATGAAATGTTACTTAAAAGTTTATTTATGTCATCAAACACCAGCAAATGTTGGAAGTTATTTCACTTTAAGGCGGGAAATCAGGTACTACGGGATTTGACTAAAAAAAAAATCTAAAGAAAGAAAAATCTGAAAATTTGCGCAGTGATACATTAGGATAAGGTATCTTCAAAGATCTAAAAATTTTGAGGGGTCACCATGCCAGATTTGAAATTATGATTTTCTAAAATTTTAGTCCCATAAGAACCCACGTTAATGTCATTAAATATTTTCTCTCTTATCTCATGGTGATGAATTCTAAAGATTTTATCAAAGGTAGCTGTTACTATTAACTTTGAAATCCCATCATAAAGTTTTGAAGTTTTCTTTTAAGATTTTGAGATGCAAGCCATCTGAATACAACCCTTAAAGATAAAATTTTAAGGTCCAAATTTTAAAAATCATATTTACATTTATTAATATTTATTTACGCACTATCTTTTGATAACTCTTCACTCCTGCATTGCTGAATAATAAACCACATGTTCACAAAATAAAAAAAAAAGGATAAACCTACTGAGAAAGCTAACTTATTTAATGATATAGCAAATATTATATAAATTAATATTTGCAAAATAAAACAAAAATTACAAAAATAAAACAATTTAATATTAAGTTTATGGTAAAAAAAATAATATTTATAAAAAATTTATACAACTAAATTTGCGCAAAAGTATTTTATTTCAATTTATTTTATAAAAACTTTTTACTTTTGGTAAATATAATTAATACCCAGAATTAATAATTAAAATATGTGTAATATGGGACAATCAATATGGTTAATGGATGATTTATTATACATTATTACTAATATTTACTAAACAAGTAGTTTAACGCATTTACCAGAAAAAGATATTAGCATTAAAATAAAAAAAAAACACTTACATAAATAACATTATTGTTTGTCTCAAAACACAACTGTAACGCTGTAGCAATGGTCAGAAAATTTAAACCTATGCAAACTGCACAACTAATTTGTCTGTTTCTGACGTCAGAAATAGGAATAGTTATGTAAATTACATACTTTACAGTGTTTTCACGTTCACAGATTTACATTCTGACAAAAATTGTCATCAGTTTTGTAGTTCCCAATTGTGTTTTATCATTAAAGAGCACATATTGTTTCATGTGGTCTAGGTCTTTAATTATTACACAGACAATACAAGGTATTAGAGGCTACTATTTTAAAACTGGTTCTCACTGGTGCTTCATTGCTCTACATCAAGAAAACATCTTACATCATCACATGAACATAAAGTCAACCGCTATAGGGTGTTTGCACATGACTTCATATTTAATGTGATTGGACGCCATATTAATAGAAGACAATGCTCAGGATATGTCAAACTTCTTTTTTGACAATTTTCTTTGGCAAATCAGTTATTTTTTGTTATTGCTATTTTTCCTGCATACTTGAGACACCAATGCAACCTATTGACAGCAACAACTCTCTCAAAAATATTCCTTAGTATTTTTAATTTGACAAAATGAGTCATGTTCCTATGCAACACATATTTCTTACAAAGTGGAACAACATGGCGTCGACTTTAACATGAATACATAGTCTTTATACATCATGCGCTTACACTTCATTTTTAAGAGCATTGATGTTGTTAACAGATTGAATTAGTATCTCAAGTATGTGAAGTTTGTAAGTAAAATAACAAAGTTTACTGATTTCCCAAAGAAAATAGCCTAAAGTAAGGTTTGCGCTATATAAGTAACAAATTTATATTTCTTGTCTGTATAATATTTGCCTGCAATTTTTCTTATACTTCTACTGGCAATGTCGATATAATAAAATTTGCAAATTTTATCTGATTTACAATGATACTATTATATAGTTTAAATTAAAAAGTAATAAATAATTTATAAATTATTTAGTTAAAAATTATTCAAAAACAATAAAATTATTATCATATCTTTAACATTACTTAAATTTTATACAACTTATAAATAATAATAAAAAAAACTATTTATATTATTAAAAATATGTATTTGAAATTAATAATAAATTTTTATTGTTTGTAAAATTATATGAAAATTAATTTGAACTAAAAAAATATATATACGAATATAATAAAAATAATAAAACATATATATCTAACAAATAACTTTGAAAAACAATTCTCAAACCATTTGCAACGACGAAATAGGATGGTTGCATTCATGACTAAGTCGACGCCATGTTGGATCAAGACTCACTCTATAGGCAAGATTTGTATCTCTCGAATATATATAAAAAAAATAACTGATTAATTAGTCTGATTAACCAAATAAAATAGCAAGAGACAGTTTTTCCTATTTTGAGCAATGCTGTTTAATGATTCAACATGGTGCCGACATTATGACGTCATTTCCGTATGCCGACCCATCACTTTATCTCAATTTCTAGTGCCTAATAATTGAAAGTCTTTTAAGTATATTAAATTATTTATTTCACAATTTCTTCTTTTTTAAAAACACTGACCACGATTTACACTTAATTTTCAAGGTGGGAAGTCAGGTACTGCAGGATTTGACTAAAAAACTGCTGAAATTTTGCTCATTGATACATTAGGATAGGGTATCTTCTAAAATGCCAAAAAATTGGGGGTCACCATGCTAGATTTTAAATTATGATTTTTTTGGAAGTTTTAGTTACATAAGGACACATGTTAATTTCAACAATTATTTTCTCTCTTATATGATGGTCACGGGTTCTAAAAATTTTATCATAGGTAGCTCTTACTATATTATCTTTTAAATATCATCATAAAGTTTGTGACTTTTTTTTATTTTTTTATTTTGAGATACAAGCCATCTGAGCACAACCCTTAACAATAATACTTTCATGGTTTTATCTTATACAAAATTAAATATTCTTTATCTTTTAAATGACATTTTATTAATTATAGAAATGGAAGAATTAGTTTTAAATTTTGAGATATAAGCCATCTACATTTAAACAATCCTTAAAGGCGTAGAACACCTTGAACAAAAAAGTTGCGTAATATCCTAACAAACCTGAAAATTAACGTTGATTTGGCTGGAGTCGTTGATTTCTAATTTATTTTCCATTCACAAACTGCCGCTGCCGGTCACTGACGTCACAGCTCGCCCGGTTTACAATTGCGCGTGACCGGCAGCGGCACTTTGTGAATGGAAAATAAATTAGAAATCAACGACTCCAGTCAAATCAACGTTAATTTTCAGGTTTGTTAGGATATTACGCAACTTTTTTGTTCAATGTGTTCTACGCCTTTAACTCACTTAGACAATCTTGTTGAAAAAAAAAATATATATTAATGATGATTATTGAAATAACCTGGGCTCTTATCTTATGGCATTGACAATTCCAAAAATCAACATTCAAAATGTAGCATGGTGAACCACAAAATATTTTACATTTTAGAATATACCTTACTTTAATGTACATACCCCAGTGTAAAATTTCCGCTTTATTTTTATTTACAACTATTTAGTTAAATCCTGTAGAAGATGATTTCTTAAAGGTGATCCCTAATATCTGGCAAACTGAACGGTCTTGAAATATAACATTGACATGTAGTAAATTTCACATGTTATTTAAAGGCATAGAACATATTGAACAAAAACATGCCTAATATCCTTCATATACCTAAATATCAACGTTGATTTGCCTTGAGTCATTGATTTCTCATTTATTTTCCATTCACTAAATGTCAGCTGCGGGTTTATGACGTCACAGCTCGCATGTTTGCATGCGCGTGAACCAGGCGAGCTGTGAGTCATAAATCTGCATCTGTCATTTTTTGAATGTAAAATAAATTAAAATCCATGACTTCGATTAAATCAACGTTGATCCTATAGGTATGTTAGAATATTGGACATATTTTTGTTCGAGATTTTCTCCACATTTAAATTTTCAGTTATATGTCTAACACATGCAAACACGATGAAAGTTCGTTCACTTTAAAGATAACATGGAAATGTGAAAGTTTATACTTTACACCAACTTTTAAAATTAAATTTGAAGCATTTTTTTGAAGTTAAAAATAATACTAAATTTTTTTTTCTTCTTTATTCAATCAATTTTATTAGCAGATTAATTATTTGTTGTTCGATAATGTCTATCTTAATCTTTTACTTCGTATATTTGGATATCAAATTTTGTATGGACTTTGCTTTCTTGATCTCCTAGTGAGCAACCTCCTTTGACTATGTGCAATGTTTGTATTGTAATAATTTGCTCAATAAAATATTTATTATTATTATTATTATAAAAGTTATGAATAGAGAAATAACATGAAAATTAATTTTCTCATTTGAATTTGTTGCTTTGATATAATTTTAACTTCTACCTTCATTTCTAATCTTCAGTGTGGCCAGATGGTAATTTTAAAAATTAACCGCTAGGCGGCGAAATTCCGACGAAATTCTCCAAAAAGGTTTGAAAGGGAGAGTAACCGGGGCTGTATTGGAGGTCAAGGGGGCGTGTCAAGGTGCCCTTAATATTAAATTAAATCGCCAAAATCCAAAAATAAATCGTCAAAAGCTTTAAAAATCGACCTTTTGTCGAAAAAGATCACTTCCTGATGTTACTGGACTGATCCTAGAATTGCACTTTTGTCTTCAATTCTTCATGAGTTAGCAATTAATTTATAAATATTATATTTAATAGTTAAAATAGTTATAAAAAAAAAAAAATTAAATAAATTTAATGATATATAAAACAAAATTTACCAAAATTATAGTACACATAAATAACAGTTTCGCAAGTATATTTATAGACTTTTTATTTGTTTATTTAACAATTAAAATAAAAAAAAATTATTTTCTTAATAAAGATAACAAAAAATATTTACAAATTACAAGTTTTTTAACGCTCTCTTGTGGAGCCACATTTAAATACTGGTAAATTGTGACTAGTATTGTAGGTCCCATTTTGTGTTCAAAAAATAAATCATTTATCAAATTTATCAAGACATAAAAAAAAGAACAAGTGATGAGACTAGAGATTTATTTTGATATTGATGCTGTTAATATGACGAATTAGTATCTCAAGTATGCGCGAGAAAAATAATATGGAAACAAAATTGAACGATTTCCCAAAGAAAATATCCAAAAACGTCGTTTGTCCTATGCTGATCAAAGTTATTTATTACTTCAGTATAGCGTCTAACATGTAAGTGCATAAAATATGACGTCATACAAATACACTCTATATATTTTTAAATAAATCTTCATAATTCTATCTTTATCAGACAAATAATTGTCTATATTTACACTCAGCTGTATGCAATATGTATATTACTGTCTAAATTGATCTCTTACTTAAAGGCATAGACAACATAAAGACATAAGCATTTACATCACAAAACACTTGATGTGACATACTCATACATAAATAACAATAATTGGTCTAAAAACCCAACTGTATCGCCGTGGTATTGATCAGAAATTTTCAATTTATGCAATCCGCACAACATTTTCATACTAGTTTTTGCCTGTTTCTGACGTCATAAACAGAAATATTCACGCAAATTGCATATTTTACAGTTTTTTCACACTTTTTGGTGGGGCTACACTTACATTGTGGAAAAAAAATTATCATAGTTTTGTAGATCCCGTTTTGTGTATAATAATTAAAAACAACGTGTTGTTTCATGTTTTCTATGCCTTTAAGTTTTTATGTATTACTTGACAACTCTGTTCTCTGTATATTTTCTTTTCTTTTTTTTTTTTTTTTTTTAACTGCAAGTTATTATTTTGACTGATTCTTCACTATGTTGTATTTGCACTACTTTTAACTTTGAATTGCTGATTAATCTATAGTAAAAACAAATCGTGGGTATGGATGTAATATTTTCGTTAAATACTTTCTACCATTATAGAAAACAAATTATTTTTAAATTAGTTTTTAAATAATAAAATAAGTAATACTGTACATAACATAAAATAATTTTATATGAACTTATTATTAAATATTAATCAATTAAAATTAATGCACATTTAAATTATTTTTTTGTTTTTTATTAACATTTTAACGTTTTGCTAAACATAATCAAAATTTAATATTAATAGAAAACATTTTTAAATAATATGATAAAAATTTAAAAAAAAAATATCAAATAATTAATTTACTACTACGCTTCAAATAAAAAAAAAATCAAGTTGTATACCAGATAAATACATTAGCATTAATATCACAAAACACTTGATTGGACTTACATAAATAACATTAGTTTGTCTCAAAACACAACTGTAACGCTGTAGCAGTGGTCAGAAAATTTTAACCTATGCAACCTGCGCCGCTAATGTGTCTGTTTCTGACGTCAGAAATAGGAATAGTTATGTAAATTACATACTTTACAGTATTTTCAAGTTCTCTTATGGGAACATACTTATATTCTGGTGAAAATTGTGATTAGTTTTGTAGATCCCAAATGTGTGTAATCATACGTACAAGAGCACATTTTGTTTGCTGTGGTCTATGCCTTTAATTATTGCACAGTTAATGCAAGGTATTAGAGGCTACTATTTTAAAACTGGTTGTCACTGGTGCTTCATTGCTCTATATCAAGAAAACATCTTACATCATCACATGAACATAAAGTCGTCTGCTATAGGGTGTTTGCACATGACGTCATATTTAGTGTGATTGGACGCCATACTGGAGTAATGAAGTACATTACTCAGCATAGGACACACTTCGTTTTCTCGCTATTTTCTCTTTAGTTTTTTATTTTTTTATTATATCATTTTTGTATTTTTCTCGGACACTTGAGATACTAATTCAACCTACATACAGCATCAATGTTAAAAATATTGCTAAGTATTTTAAAGCTGTCAAAATTAGTCATTTTTTTTTGCCGCCCATGTTATTGAGTGAATCAACATTATTTTATAATCGAGGCGGTTCTCAACTTAAAAAATGTATGTTTCTTTCTTTGCCAATTTCCCACAAAAAATAGCCGAAAACGACGTTTGTCCTACAGAGCAATGTTTTTTTGAGGATCCAATATGGCGTTGAAGTGCATTCAGTATGACGTCACGCAGATTCACCTTCATCAGTAGTATGATTTCTTGAATATCTGATGTTAACAATTATATACTTAATATTTACTTTTTATTCATTACATTCAGAATTGCTGACCGATTATAGATACCGCTTACAAGAATGGATGTTCTACACTGCTTATTAAAACATAAATGATACTTTGATTATAATAAAAAATATATAAGTAATTTTTTTTTAAATAATAATAATAAAAATATATTAAGAAATCATTATTTTTGTTTTTTTATTTATTGCGTAGTAAATTATGCTACTATAATATTTTTTGTTGTATTAAAATGTAATTAAAATTTTTATTTTTTTCATTGTTAAATAATATATAAAATAATTTATATAATAAGTAATTTTGCCTAACACTATACATATTTAATTCAACATATTAATCAAGAAGTATAATACGTATGTAATAAAAATAATAAATTTTAAAACAATAGTCAACCATTAACAACGACGCTATAGGAAGGTTGCATTCATGTTAAAGTTGACGACATGTTGGTTCACTTAATAACAAGAAAAATTATACATTTTGCCACTTTCAAAATTCTAATAATATTTCTGACAGCATTTTAAATAAGTATCTGAAGTATGTGAGGAATAAAAAAAAAAAAAAAAAAAAAAAAAGGATATCTTGTGCTGAGCAATGATGTTCATTGATCCAGTTTCGAGGCACATTTAGTAAAACGTTATGCGGATACACCCTATATTTCTCGCTCCTCGCTGCAGTATAGTGCACAAAAAAGTCACTCAAAGGCATAGAACACATTGAACCAAAAATTTGTGTAATATCCTAACAAACCTGAAAATCACTTTTGATTTGGCCGTAGTCATTGATTTCTAATTTAATTTACATTCGTGAAATGACGTCATAGTTCACTTGGTCCACGTGCGCGTAAAACAAGCAAGCTGTGACGTCACTGCCCACTCGCACCATATTGTGGATGCAAAATAAATTAACAATCAATGACTCTAGCCAAATCAACGTTGATTTTCAGGATTGTTCGGATATTACACAATTTTTTGGTTAAACATGTTCTATGACTTTAAATGAAGGTCCCACAATTCTAAATAATAAGAAATCAGAGGTCCCCAACCGTCTTACCTGCTATTGATTGATTACACGTTATCACTGGTGACAAGTACACACCAGATTTTTTTGTGAAAATTAAGATTACGCCTGCAAGTTTCATAGTTAGGCTTTTTGCTTCTCAATCTACCGTGTGTTTATAAAATATTGGTACATAGGGTCATTTTACTAAAATATCAATTTATATTGGCATATGGCAATAACATGTATTTAGATTCAGTTTTGTGTCAACTGAAATCTCCATCTGATTGCATTGAATGTCCATAAGCCGACAGTAATTGACTTTTAAGTAAAATGGCTTGCTGTACTTCACTGCTAAAAAGCTTACAAATCATATTTATGTAAACTGACAGTAGGATATGATGCAGGTTAATAACTATTTTTGCAACTGCAGACGAAAATTTCCACAAAATATCTGAAAAATAGTTAACAACTTGAGTTAATGGAATTGAACGGATATTGATATTCTGATATTTAATAATAAAAATTTAACCGAGTTTTTTTTTTATTAATTAGCGTTGATTATAGGCGATAAAAAAGTCAATTGTTACCATCTATCTTTTGTATTTATAATTTCTCAAATCTTGTTACTAATATAAACCAACATATTTGTTTACTTTAATAGTAAATAAAAACAATTCTTATTGATATAATTCATTTATTATCATGCTATCATTGTTATGTCCTGTTTCTATAACATATTAAAACATTTGAACGATAGAGACATACGTTTCAGGACAGTATTTCAATTTTCTTCGTAGTATACTCAAATAGATAGCTATATTATATTATATAAATTAATAATTAAAAAATATATATTTTTAAAGAAAAATAATAATATGTTTGACTTAAATAAATGCTATATTATAATATTATCATTTTTATTTGCAAATAATAAATTAAAACATTATAAATAAAATTTTATATATATTGATAGTCTAAAAACACATATTATTCTTAATTTTTAAAATCAATGTAAAAAAAAAAAAAAAAAATTAGATATATATTTTTTAGAATAGTAAGGTATTTAAAAAGAAAAAGATCATCAACAAATATTTCATAAATATTTTGCATCAAAAAACAATATAAAGGCATAGAAATAAATAAAACTTTGCCATTTATATCATAAAACCCCTGATACGTCTAGCATAAATAACATTAGTTTGTCACAAAACTCAACTGTATCTCCGTAGCAGTGATCAGAAAATTTTTATTTATGCAACCCACAAAAAAATTTGCACTAATTTTTGCCTGTTTCCGACGTATAATACTTTACATTATTTCTTGTGGGGCCACATTTACATTCTGGTAAAAAATTATCAACTGTTTTGGAGATGCTAAATATGTTTAATCATTAAAGAAGACATTGTTTCATGTGGTCTATGCCTTTAATTATTACTCAGTGAATGCAAGGTATTAGAGGCTATTATTCTAAAACTGGTTCTCACTGGCGAATCATTGCTCTATATCAAGAAAACATCTTACATCATCACATGAACATAAAGTCGTCTGTTATAGGGTGTTTGCACATGACGTCATATTTAATGTGATTGGACGACATTCTGAAGTAATGAATTGCATTACTCAACATAGGACATACTTCGTTTTCTGGCTTTTTTTATATTATTTTTATTACATATATACTTGAGATACAAATTCAACCTACTAACAGCATCAATGCTCTAAAAAATATTGCTTATTAAGTTAGTATTTTTAAACTGGCAAAATTAGTCATTTTCTATGCGGCCCATGTTATTGAGTGATCTAACATGGCGTCGACTTTAACATTGATGCGATTTTCAAATACGAGACATAGCCTTTTTGTTTTTTTGTTTTTGCTGTTTTTTTCGTTTTCCCTCAAAAATAACAAAAAAAAAAAAAAAAAAAAAAATGACGTTTATCTTACAGAGCAATGTTGTTAATTGATCCAGTATGGCGTTGAAGCGCATTCAGTATTGTGATTTCTTGAATATCTAATATTTGTTAACGATTAACGAAGAAGGTGACTGACTTGGACCGGAAATCGTTAAAAGAGAAACGTTAGTTTCATAATTATTCATTGTAGATCTTTTATTTTCAGCAAATAAAATACGATAATTTTCAAATGAAATTAAGTAAAATTTTAAGATTAATTTTTTGTTCTGAAAAATTGGTATTTTTAATTTGAAACAAATTTCTAATTTGCCCAAAAACTAAAATTTCAAATTTGCATTTAACCTTTAAAGTGGAATAAGGAATTACTTAAATATTTAAACGTGTTTTCACATGTTTGACGCAGCTAAACTTGTATTAAGGCGGTGGGGGAGCGACTTGGACCGGAAATCGCTAAAAGAAAAACTATATTTTCCAAATAATTTTTTGTACATGATTTAATTCCAATAAAACCAACACTAAATTTTCAAATAAAATTAAGTAAATTTAAAATGTATTTTTTTATACCCCAAAAATTTTTAATGATATTTTTAATTGTAAAAAAGTTTCTAATTTGACTAAAATTTCCCGCTCAAATTTAAATTTTCACATTTACATGTTATCTTTAAAGTGTGATAACTTAAATATTTGATCGTGTTTTCACATATTTGACATAACTAAATTTTTAAGTAACATTTCTTCTTTACTTTGTGTTATTATTATTATTTGCAACCGTCCTAGTTTGCGAGATATCAGTCGGTCACCTACCCCCTTAAACATTCATCTTTACTTTGTGTTATTATTGTAATTCAAATTATTTTAGATTTCGAAATGTCAGTCTATCACCTTCTCCCTTAATTTCAGCTTCAGTACTAGTTTAATCATACTTGTTAAAGAATATGGCTGTTCTTTTATTATCTTTATCGCATTGAAATTATTGAAGTCAACGAAGTATACATAAATCATTATCTAACAAATAAAATAAATTATCAGAATAATAAAATAAACTTTGCATTATTAATATATTATAATATTATTTACCATTCACAATTTTTTTATTATACATTTTAACTGAAGTTTACTTAAGAACATTATTATTTTTTTGAATATAAACTATAAGCAATATGAAAAATTATTTAATGAATATATTATTTGCTTACATAGTGGCGAATTAAAAAATTAATGAAATTAAACATACAGAAAATAATTAATAATAATAAAAAGTAAACTACATTAAAAAATAATTACGGCGAGAAAGCAATCAGTCACGGGATGTGATTAAACAATTGAGGTTATCGGTTTAAAAAAAATGCTAAAAAATGAGTATGGCTTAAAACACGTAAAAGTATGTCTAGTATTTCTCATTTAAATTTCTCCTAAATCGGTGGAGTAGTTTTCTCAAAAATCGCAACAAACGTGTTTTTCCCCATAAGTGTAATGTTAAATTAGGGGACCCTTAGCTTTCCCCGCGTCTTCCCCGCGCGCTAAACCGATAACCTCCATTGTACAAAAAGAAAAATCTTAAATTTTGCACAGTGATATTATTCTGCTAATATGTCTTCAAAATGTAAAAACTTTGGTAGTCGACACGTATATAGTGCAATGTTAATTTTAATAATTAATATCTCTCTTATCTGATAGTCTCGGTTTCTGAAAATTTTATCATAGGTAACTGTTACTGTTAACTTTCAAGTGTCATCATAAAGTTTAGAAGTTTTCTATTTTGATACAAGCTATCTAAATACAACCCTTAAACACTCAGCTGATAAATCTTGTTTCGATACTTTTGATTACTTGCAAATTATAACAAATTTGTTAAGGGTTGTTATCAGGTGACTTGTATCTCTAAATCTATAAAAAAATAAAAAAAATAAAAAACTTGCAAACTTTATGATGACATTAGAAAGTAAAATTATCAGATTTCGTGACCATCAGATAAGAGAGGAAATAATTATTGAAATTAACATTGGCTCTTATGGGATTAAAACTTCAATAAAATAAAATCAGCATGTGACCCGCATCATCTTTAATTAATTAAAGGTACCTTATCCTAAAATATCACTGTGCAAAAATGCTAAACTTTTTATTTTAAAATCTTTTTAGTCAATTTCCAAATTAACTAATTATCTCTTTACTTTAACTCTGCAGTGATGAATTATTCACCCAATCACCCCATATTCTTCTACATCCAGACGCATACTTATAGAATATGTCATTATTCAATTATTATTTTTCACATTAGGTAATTACGACGGTGTTAAATAGCAAATAATATATAAATTAATATTTAAAAATAAAATAGTTATTTAAAAAAATTATAATAATACCATATCACATTTTAATATAATATTCACAAATTATTAAATTATATCAACTTTTTTTTACATTAATAAACATTACTATAAAAATAAGAAGAGAGGTTATGAAACCCCCTTCTCCCTTGTTCTCGTATTCTAATTAAGTTAAGAAATAAAATTAACTCTTCCTAACTACCCCTATGTGGAATATTGTTTCACAAAAGCGATGCATCCGGTGGTGAAAATCTCTGATCTTATTTTAGCGAGGTTGTAAAGTTTTATAATAATACAGTTGTAAAGATGCTTTTTTATTTTTTGTTTTTATAAACACTATAATTATTATATCGGCCTCTCATCGTATATTGTAAAATACCTTCATTGTTTTGTATAAATCTTGAACATTTGACCTCAGTCAGAGAGTAAAGAATAAATATAAAAATCTTGCACGTCTAAATAAATTTGTTTACATCGTAATATTGTCTATGCATTCATGTTAAAGTTGACGCGATGTTGAGTCACTAAATAACATGGACCGTAAAGTGACTCATTTTGCATGGTTAAAAATACCAAGAAAGCAATATTTTTGAGAGCTTTGATGGTTGTTAGGTTGAATTTACCTACGAAGAAACAACTAATCTGAGGCCGACTATAAGCAATTTCACTAACATCCACTTACTACGCATGCGCAGTACGTCGAAACGGAAGCGGTTGTTAGCGAAATAGATTAAAATCGGCTTCAAAAGTTAATCTCTTATTAGTCAGTGAGAAATATAATTACAAAATTAACTTATTTTTGAAATGAAACAGCCAAAATCAAAGTTTGTCCTATGCTGAGCAATGTTGTTTATTGACTCAATATGGCGTTGAAGCGCATTAGTGTGACGTCATGCTTATTTCTTGTATTATTATCTTACTTTTGTTGATGCTTATTTTGCTTAACTTTATGTTAATGCACAACATTTAATTACATTTTACTTTAATTCTGAATTACTGACCACGATAATCACAATACATATCAAAATTTGCAAAATTAGAATGATATAACTATTCAAGTTAAATGGTATTATAAAGTACAATAACAAATTTATAAAAAGTTATTTAAAAAAATATTAAATTTTAAGTAAATTAATAAATTTTTAATTATTTTGTTGTTAAATAACATACCAAATTGTAGACAAGATAAAACTAAAATTTTTATTTTGTAATTTTAATTCTTTGAGATATTTTATAAAACTTATTTATTATATATATATTACTTACTTAATTATTAATTATATATTATAAATATATAAGTAGTCTATAGACACTTATATTCTGTGGATTTATATTCTGTGCTTATTTTCTGTGCTTATAAACCCAAGTTTATAAAACCAATGGTGGGGGATATTTTGGAAGTCATTTAAAAAAAAATGTCTGCGTAACAAAAGAGTGGGGGGATTTTTTTTTTTTTTTTTTTGTAAAGATTTAGGTTTGGTGATTTATAATTGATAAGTGGCCACTTTATAATTTATAAATACCCGTGTATATAAATTGTCTAACGCGTGAGACTACCTTAAAACTTACCGGTGTGGAGCGAGCGCGAGCGAGCGCGAGGCGAGCGCCACCAATAAATAATTCTACATTTCAGACACACACGTTATATCTAAATTAGTCTTTTTTATACATCTTTCTTCTTACATAATATATGTTTATTCATCTTCATCACGTTCATTTCATCTTTATTAATTTTAGTTTCATTAAGTCCAAAACTGTAACAGAATTAATCTATTACCGTGTAAAAGTAAAGTTACGGCAGCAAAAAATATATAAATTATTATTAAAAAATAATATTAAAATGAATATTATATAAAATAGCTTTCAAATTAAAGTTTTTTTAATTTATTATAAGAAAATTACATTTTAAATATTATTCAATTTTTAAATTAAAATAAATTACAAAATGAAAAATAATTAATAAAGTGTTGGCTAAAATAGTGTTTTAAGGAAAATATATATTTTAAAAATGGATTTGAATAAAATAAATACCTGAAACAATTCTGATGGGAAATCAACCAATGAATCAGGTACTGCAACCTGCAATATTTAAGTAAAAAGATATAAAGAAAGAAAAATCGAAAATATTGCACAGTGATACATTAGGAGGACAAGCAATCTTTAAAAATGTAAAAAATTGGGTGGTCACCATGCTCGATTTAATTTTTTTTTTTTTTTTTTTTTTTTTTTTTTTTTTGGAAATTTCACTGCTATAAGAGTCTATCTTAATTTCAATAATTATTTTCTCTCTGATCTGATGGTCACGGTTGCTGAAAATTTTATCATAGGTAGATAGCTGTTACTATCAACTTTCAAATGTCATTATAAAGTTTAGAATTTTTCAATTTAGATACAAGCTATCTAAATACAACCCTTAAACACTCAGCTGCTTATCTTGTTTCAATACTTTTAATTACTTGCAAATTATAACAAATTTGTTAAGGGTTGTATTCAGATGACTTGTATCTCAAAATATATATATAAAAAAAATTCCGAACTTTGTGATGATATTTGAAAGCTAACAGTAACAGCTACCTATGATAAAATTATCAGATTTCGTGACCATCAGATAAGAGTGAATATAGATATTGAAATTAACATGGTCTCTTATGGGATTCAAACTTCAATAAAAAATAATAAAATTAGCATTATTTCCCAATAATCTGTAAATTTTTGACGATACCGTATAGCAACGTATCACTGTGCCAAAGTTATGATTTTTCTATCTTCAAAACTTTTTATTCAAATTCCACATTGGATAATATTTTTTTTCTCCTTAAACTTTGACTGCTATGTAAAATTATCCTCAAAAGTCACTCTTAAACGTAGCTGCAACAAATTTACATATAACGTATGCAACACAATACTGGAAAGTTAATAATATATAATGCGTTATTTAAAAATAAAATAACTTTTTAGAACAAAATATAATAATACTATAATACAAAAATATAATATTCACAAATATTAAATATTATTAACGTTTTATTTTTATTGACATTGTTGAAAAGATAAAAAAGTAATATCATTTTAATTTTTTATATTATAATCAAGTAATAAAAATAAAATTTAACAATTATTAATTTCAATATTACACCTGTAAAATTTTAAAGTTTAACTCGAAAATTGATTCAGAAAAATTGGTGCATCTGATTATAAAAATCTCTGATTTTATAATGACCAGGATATGAAAATTTATAATAATAAAGTTTATAGCGATAGCTTTTTTCTATTTGACATCATAAAAATCCTACGCCATGCTAAATAACTCTATAACATAACATGGTAAAGTAAAGGAAAATTTCTCATTTTGCCAGTTTAAAAATGTTAACCAATATCTTTGAGAGTATTGATGTTGTTGATAGGTTGAATTAGCATCTCAACTGTGTGAGACCGATATTAATAACAAAATCTCACAGAGTTCCCAAAGAAAATAGAAAAAAAAATTGTCCTATGCTGAGCGATGATGTTTACTGATCCAGTATGGCGTCAAAGCGCAATTAGTATGATGTCATGCGGATACAACCTATTTGCACTTAAAACAAGTAAAAGTATAATTAGTATATTTCAAACTTCTCGGCCCTAACTGCAGTGCAATTATATCAAAAATCTCTTAAATGAAGGTCGCACAATTCTAAATGATAAGAAATTAGAGGTCACCTTCGTTTTACCTGATATTGATTGAATACACGTCATCACCGGTGACAACTATTGTTATGTTCTGATAAACCTTGTTTTAATATTGGTTAAATTGATTGTTGCATATTTCTATGTATTTACTGTAATTTTAAAAACTTGTATTGTGAACCTGCTTTATACCAATCAAACTTTAGATAATGTAAGTTACTGACTGCGCATTTCGTTCGTCTTTTCTGAATTTACACGATCGCCAAGATCTATTTCCCGTAAAAGTTCAACTTTTAAAACAATGATTCACAGATAATATTTTCCTGCCATCAAAACGTGAAAAATACCGGAAATAAAGAATTAAATCTTGCAGAAGACGATCGAAATGCGCAGTCACTACCTTACATTACTACAGTCATATCATGCTACAATATCGTTGCTTTGTAAAGACATGTTTTTAAGTACTGCCAATTGATTTTTATCTCGTCACCTCTTTTAAATATTTTTACTTTTAAACATCTACAAAATTCGATATTTGTCACGAAAACAAAGGTGAGTTCTTCGTGTACACTCGGCTAATTATTAATGTTTTTTTTTTTTTTTTTTTTTTTTTTTTATCGTTATTTTATTATTACTTTATCAGAACACACTATCACATCAATCAGTTTACATTTCAATTCTTTGCAGTTGTCTCCATCAGTCTCAACGGACATAGTTTTCAGATATCATGAGAACATTTTACATGGTAATTCAGTGTCTAACGATTACAAAATCTATATAAACTAATATATTAAATATTATAATAATTATTTGAAATACTCGTAGTTAAATTAATGTAAAATTTTTTTAATATAAAAATTCATAAAACATACTTATTATTTTAATTAACAAATTGAAATTAATTTTATAGCAAAAATATTTGTAATATTTCTAAACCAATAACTACTAAAAAAAAAAATAAAAACTTTGCAAAAAGAATAAAAACAAAAATTACTTATAGATATGACTAACTACAAATAATATACGAACATTAAAAAACAGTTTTTAAGGCGGGAAATTAGCTACTGAGTGGTTTGACTAAAACGTTGCAAGTTAAGAAATATTACCTAAAATTTTGCATAGTGATTCATTAGGAAAATGTATGTTCAAAAATGTTAAAAAGTAAGGGGGGGGGGGGGGAATACCATGCTGGATTTTGATTTTTTTTTTACGAACGTTTTAGTCCCATAAGTGCCCATGTAAATTCCAATAATTATTTTCTCTATTATGATGGTCACAGGTTCAGAAAATGTTATCATATTTGACTTTTGCTATTAACTTTCAAATGTCATCATCAAAATCTGAAGTTTTCATTTCAAATTGTGAAATACAAGCCATCTAAATACAACCCTGAACCACTCAGCTGCATATCTGTGTCTTGATTACTTTTTTTTTTTTTTTTTTATTATTTTTTTTTTTTTAAACACACAATTTTTACAAAATCCAACCAAGGCATAGCCTTATCGGTTGGTTCATAATATTTTATACACAATGCATTAAATAATTACATTACTACTATATAGTCATGAAAATTATTATATTTCAAGTGTAAATAAAAATAATTGATAAAAAAAAAAAGACATAAGTATTTTCTTATTTTGAAAAATTTAATTTGTAATGGAAAAAATAAAATTGAATATTAAATTATAATTTATTAAAGAAATTTTTTTTTATATTTACTTTCATTTTATTTTTATTTTTGAAATCTTTTAACTCTAATGGAATTTGATTCCACAATTTTGGCAATAAGAATTTTTTTGTTCTTTCCGTGAATCTATTAACAATTTTTGGAACATATAGAGGATTTGTATCTGCAATTCTAGTACTATATATGAGTTCTAGGTATCCCATGAGAGTTTTCAAAGTAATTATCACAAATAAAAATACATTTAAAAGTTTCTTCTATTGTGCATTATAACAAATTTGCTAAGCGTTTTATTTAGATGGCTTGTGTCTCAAAATATAAAGAGAACACTTGCAAACTTTATGATGACATTTGAAAGTTAATAATAACAGCTACCTGTGATAACATTTTTAGAAACCAGGATTATTAGATAAAAAAGAAAATAATTATTGAAGTTAACATTGGCTCTTATGGGACCAAAACATCAAAAACTGACAATTTAAAATAAAAGATGGTGACCCTCCAATTTTTTACATAATAGAAGATCCTTTATCCTAATGTATCACTGTAAAAATTAAAAATGTTTTTTTACTACTTTGTAGTCAAATCCCGCATTAGCTAATTTTCTTGTCGTAGTTGGTGATCGGCTGATATCTGACAAACTGAACAGGCGAAGTAAAGATGAAATGTTACTTAAAAGTTTATTTATGTCATCAAACACCAGCAAATGTTGGAAGTTATTTCACTTTAAGGCGGGAAATCAGGTACTACGGGATTTGACTAAAAAAAAATCTAAAGAAAGAAAAATCTGAAAATTTGCGCAGTGATACATTAGGATAAGGTATCTTCAAAGATCTATAAATTTTGAGGGGTCACCATGCCAGATTTGAAATTATGATTTTCTAAAATTTTAGTCCCATAAGAACCCACGTTAATGTCGTTAAATATTTTCTCTCTTATCTCATGGTGATGAATTCTAAAGATTTTATCAAAGGTAGCTGTTACTATTAACTTTGAAATACCATCATAAAGTTTTGAAGGTTTCTTTTTAGATTTTGAGATTCAAGCCATCTGAATACAACCCTTAAAGATAAAATTTTAATGTCCAAATTTAAAAAATCATATTTATTTTTTAATATTTATTTACGCACTATCTTTTGATAACTCTTCACTCCTGCATTGCTGAATAATAAACCACATGTTCACTGTTCACAAAACAAAAAAAAAAGGATAAACCTAATGAGAAAGCTAACTTATTTAATGATGTAGCAAATATTATATAAATTAATATTTGCAAAATAAAAAAAAAAAATACAAAAATAAAACAATTTAATATCAAGTTTATGGTAAAAAAAATAATATTTATAAAAAATTTATACAATTAAATTTGCGCAAAATTATTTTATTTCAATTTATTTTATAAAAACTTTTTACTTTTGGTAAATATAATTAATACCCAGAATTAATAATTAAAATATGTGTAATATGGGACAATCAATATGGTTAATGGATGATTTATTATACATTATTACTAATATTTACTAAACAAGTAGTTTAACGCATTTACCAGAAAAAGATATTAGCATTAAAATAAAAAAACACTTGATAGGACTTACATAAATAACATTATTGTTTGTCTCAAAACACAACTGTAACGCTGTAGCAATGGTCAGAAAATTTAAACCTATGCAAACTGCACAACTAATTTGTCTGTTTCTGACGTCAGAAATAGGAATAGTTATGTAAATTACATACTTTACAGTGTTTTCACGTTCACAGATTTACATTCTGACAAAAATTGTCATCAGTTTTGTAGTTCCCAATTGTGTTTCATCATTAAAGAGCACATATTGTTTCATGTGGTCTAGGTCTTTAATTATTACACAGACAATACAAGGTATTAGAGGCTACTATTTTAAAACTGGTTCTCACTGGTGCTTCATTGCTCTATATCAAGAAAACATCTTACATCATCACATGAACATAAAGTCAACTGCTATAGGGTGTTTGCACATGACGTCATATTTAATGTGATTGGACGCCATATTAATAGAAGACAATGCTCAGGATATGTCAAACTTCTTTTTTGACAATTTTCTTTGGCAAATCAGTTATTTTTTGTTATTGCTATTTTTCCTGCATACTTGAGACACCAATGCAACCTATTGACAGCAACAACTCTCTCAAAAATATTCCTTAGTATTTTTAATTTGACAAAATGAGTCATGTTCCTATGCAACACATATTTCTTACAAAGTGATCCGACATGGCGTCGACTTTAACATGAATACATAGTCTTTATACATCATGCGCTTACACTTCATTTTTAAGAGCATTGATGTTGTTAACAGATTGAATTAGCATCTCAAGTATGTGAAGTTTGTAAGTAAAATAACAAAGTTTACTGATTTCCCAAAGAAAATAGCCTAAAGTAAGGTTTGCGCTATATAAGTAACAAATTTATATTTCTTGTCTGTATAATATTTGCCTGCAATTTTTCTTATACTTCTACTGGCAATGTCGATATAATAAAATTTGCAAATTTTATCTGATTTACAATGATACTATTATATAGTTTAAATTAAAAAGTAATAAATAATTTATAAATTATTTAGTACAAAATTATTTAAAAACGATAAAATTATTATCATATCTTTAACATTACTTAAATTTTATACAACTTATAAATTATAAAAAAAAAATACTAAAATTTTAAAAAAATTATATTTTAAATTAATAATAAATTTTTATTGTTTGTAAAATTATATGAAAATTAATTTGTAATAAAAAAACATATATACGAATATATTAAAAATAATAAAACATATATATCTAACAATTAACATTGAAAAACAATTTCAAACCATTTGCAACGACGATATAGGATGGCTGCATTCATGACTAAGTTGATGCCATGTTGGATCACTCAAAAACATGAACCACATATAAAAATACCCATTTTGACGGATTAAAAATACTTATCAATATTTTTGCTAGACTCACTCTATAGGTAAAATTTGTATCTCTAGAATATATATATATATATATATATATATATATATATATATATATATATATATATAAATAACTGATTAATTAGTCTGATTAACCAAATAAAATAGCAAGAGACAGTTTTTCCTATTTTGAGCAATGCTGTTTAATGATTCAACATGGTGCCGACATTATGACGTCATTTCCGTATGCCGACCCATCACTTTATCTCAATTTCTATAGTGTCTAATAATTGCAAGTCTTTTAAGTATATTAAATTATTTATTTCACAATTTCTTCTTTTTAAAAAATACTGACTACGATATGCACTTAATTTTCAAGGCGGGAAATCAGGTACTGCGGGATTTGACTAAAAAATTGCTGAAATTTTGTTCATTGATACATTAGGATAGGGTATCTTCTAAAATGCCAAAAAAATTGAGGGTGACCATGCTATATTTTAAATTATGATTTTTTCGAAGTTTTGGTCCCATAAGGGCTTATGTTAATTTCAACCATTATTTTCTCCTTTATATAATGGTCACGGGTTCTAAAATTGTTATCATAGGTAGCTGTTACTATTATCGTTTAAATATCATCATAAATTTTGTGACTTTTTTGTTTTATTTTAAGATACAAGCCATCTGAACACAACCCTTAACAATAATACTTTAATGGTTTTATCTTATACAAAATTAAATATTCTTTAACCTTTAAATGACATTTTATTAATTATAGAAATGGCAGAATTAGTTTTAGATTTTGAGATATAAGCCATCTACATTTAAACAATCCTTAAAGGCGTAGAACACATTGAACAAAAAAGTTGCGTAATATCCTAACAAACCTGAAAATTAACGTTGATTTGGCTGGAGTCGTTGATTTCTAATTTATTTTCCATTCACAAACTGCCGCTGCCGGTCACTGACGTCACAGCTCGCCCGGTTTACAATTGCGCGTGACCGGCAGCGGCAGTTTGTGAATGGAAAATAAATTAGAAATCAACGACTCCAGCCAAATCAACGTTAATTTTCAGGTTTGTTAGGATATTACGCAACTTTTTTGTTCAATTAACACGCCTTTAACTCACTTAGACAATCTTGTTGAAAAAAAAAAATATATTAATGATGATTATTGAAATAACCTGGGCTCTTATCTTATGGCAATGAAAATTCCAAAAATCAACATTCAAAATGTAGCATGGTGAATCACAAAATATTTTACATTTTAGAATATACCTTACTTTAATGTACATACGTACATACCTTTATTTTTATTTACAACTGTTTAGTCAAATCCTGTAGAAGATGAGAAGATGAGTAGTGAGTAGTGGACTTCGGAGAGAGAGGTTGTGTTTGGTGTTTGCTCCGTCGTATACTACTGTATATTGTGCTGAAAAAGTGAAATAAAAATGTCGTCGTGTGTGATATGTAAAAAAGGATTTCAAGTGAATGAAGAGAAGATTTTATGTAATGGCTGCAAATTGTGCTATGCACATAATGGGTGCATTAAACTTGAGACAAAAGTAGAGCCAAATAAACCAGGGAGGAAACCTAAATGGCTCTGTCTTAAGTGTAAACAAGAAAAAAAAGACATACTTTCAGATGCAAGTGAAGATGAGGAAAAGAAAGGTGAGAAATCATTGTTTGATTTACTTGAGGATATAAATAAAAGACTTGATAAAGTAGATAAAAGACTTGATAAAGTAGATAAAAGACTTGATAAAGTAGATAAGATTGAACAAGATACCTCTGTAATCAAAGATTTAAAAGAAAGCACCGATTTTTTGTCAAAGAAATATGATGATTTACTGGAGAGATTTGATAATCAAGATAAATTATTTAAAAAAATGAGTAATGAAATTAATGAACTAAAAGAAAAAGTGATTAAGAAGGATAATGAAGTATCTGAACTAAATGTTAGAGTGCAAGAACTTGAGCAAGAGAGATTGTCTATGAACATTGAAATTCATGGAATGCCAGTGACTACGGGAGAGAACACGCGTGATGTGATAGAGAGTGTGGCCAAAGTTATTGGCGCTCCTTCTGCTGCACAATCAGTTGAAGACTGTTATCGCGTGTATGCTAACCCAAAGAATGTACGTAAACAAGGCATACCACCTATTGTTGTGGTCAAGTTCAAATCAACTGAGGCGAGGAGAGTGTGGCTTGACAGAAGTAAAACACGTAATCTTACAATAGGCAAAGTTCAAGGTAATGCAAAGGAAGACAAGTTATTTGTTTGTGAACATCTGACTCCAGAATTGAAAAGATTATTCTACAAAACTCGCACAGCTGCTAAAGTTAGAGGTTGGAAGTTTGTGTGGGTCAAGGATGGAAAAATATTGGCAAAGAAAACTGAAGATACAGGTACTATAAGAATAAAATGTGATGATGATTTTGATCGACGTATGCCAGGAGTTCCATTCTAATGTGAATTGAAATGTTAGTTTAATTTTGTTTTTTTATATGGAAGAGTCCCTAAATTTTAATTTTGATTATGTAAATTGTGAAGTAAAAAATGATTTAAATGATATTTTTATTGATAAGAAAAAGAAAAATAATAATGTTATTATTGTTCATCAAAACATACGTTCTATAAGAAAAAATTTTAATAATTTTTTAGCTTATGTTAATAAAAATGTTGAGAATATTGATATTATTGTGTTGACTGAAATTTATATTTTTGATCATGAAATAAAGGTTTATAATTTAATTAATTTTGATAAATTTGTAAAAAGTAGAGAAGAAAATAAAGGTGGTGGTGTTTTAGTGTTTGTAAATAAGAAATTTGATGCTAAAATTATTGATATAAAATTTATTAATGCGGAGGTTTTAAGTCTAAAGTTGAATAATAATTTAATGCTGTATAATATTTATAGACCTCCAGGTTCTAACAAACTTTTATTCATAAAAGAATTAAAAGAGTGTATTTTAAAAAATAATGAAAGTAATTGTGTGATTTTAGGTGATATAAATTTAAATTTGTTAGATCAAAATGATAATATTGTACAAAAATATGAAAATAAAATGGCAAAATATGGTTATCTAAAAATTGTTAATGATGTTACAAGGGAGGAATGTACAATACTAGGAAATTATTCAGCTACTTGTATTGATCATATTTTTGTTAAATTAAATAATTTGTTTGAAATTGATAATAGTTTTATAATTAAAAGTAAAATCACCGATCATTATATGACTGGTTGTATATTGAGTACTAATTTAATTAATAATAATTGTAATGAAAAAGTAAAAATTAAAAATTTAAAAAAATTCAGAAATATGATTTGTAATTATGATTGGAGTATATGTAATAATATTAATTGTCCAAATGAATTATATAATCATATTGTAACAGTTTTTCGAAATATAAGTGATAAATGTGAAAGTGAAAAATTATTAAATAGCAAGAATAGAAGATTAAATAATGTGTGGTGTACTGATGAAATAAAATTTCTTATGAAAGATAGAGACAAATATTTTCAAAAATTTAAAAACTCATTACATATGCCTGAATATAGAATTAGATATAAAAAATTAAGAAACAAAATAAATTTTTTAATAAATAAAGAAAAAAATAATTATTATCATTCTAAATTTGTTGAAATTGCTGGTGATATAAGAAAATCTTGGTGTTTTATTAATCAAATATTAGGGAAAGAAAATCTTAATATTGATAATATTATTATTAAATATATGTCTGATGTAAGTTCTATCAAAGATATTGCTAATAATTTTGTAAATCATTTTGTAAATTCAATTGAAGATGTAAAGATTGATTGTAATTTAATATTAAGTGAAAATTCGCTTAAATTTAATAGTAATTTACAATCAATGTATCTACCAAAATTAAATGAGAAACGAGCAGTTTATATTATTAATTTATTAAGTAAGAAAAAAGGACCAGGTCATGATAATATAGGTGTTCAGGATATTTTATTTGGTGGCGAATCATTAATTCAATATTTAATAAGATTAACAAATATGTGTATTGAAAGCTCAGTATATCCTGATAATCTAAAATTATCATTGATAAGGCCAATTTATAAAGGTGGGGATCATAAACTATATAATAATTTTAGACCAGTTGCTGTATCTGCTTTTGTTGATAAATTTATACAAAAACATATTGAATTATTATTGTCTGATTATTTAGAAGAATTCAATATTATAAATAAAAATCAATATGCCTATCAAAAAAAAAAGGGTACAGCAAAATGTCTATATGATGTTTCCAATTTTATAAATGAAGAATTAGAAAAAGGGCATCATGTTCTTTGTTTATTTGTTGATTATTCCAAAGCATTTGACACTATAGACCATGACTTATTGTTAAAAGATTTAGAAGAAATTGGAATACGAGGACCAACATTAATGTTAATTGCGAATATTATAAAAAATAGACAAGTTGCTGTCAAAATTAAAAATATTGTAAGTGAAATTAAAATAATAAAATGCGGTATAATACAAGGAGGGGTCTTAAGTGCTAAATTCTTTATAATTTATGTTAACAAAATTTTTAATTTACTAAAATATTGTAAAGCAAAAATGTTTGCCGATGATTTACTTATGATAGCGGCTCATAGTAACTTTGAAGTTGCAAATAAAATGTTACAAAATGATTTTGATTCAGTTTTGGAATGGTCGCATGATAGGAAAATATTAATTAATAGGAAAAAAACAAAAGTTATGCACATTTTTAATAAGTATACATATACTATGCAAAATATTCAATTAAGAGCTCATACTAATAAGTGTTTACATAATTTTACTTTAAATTGTAATTGTGAGTTTGTAGAACAAGTAAATAATTATAATTACTTAGGAGCTATTATTGATCAAACATTTGATTGGGATTTGCATATTATGCAACTGTTAAATAAATTGAGATCTGCAATTTTTAAATTAAAAACAGTAAGATCATATGTGAGTGAACAGACGATGAGACAATTATATTTTTCTTTTGTACATCCACATATATTATACGGTTTATTATCTTATGGTTGTACTAAATCAGGTAAATTATGGGAATTGAAAAAAATGCAAATAAGAATATTAAAAATTTTAAAAAAAGGAAATAAGCTAAAAAGTGATCTTGAATATTTTAAGTACTTTAAGATATTGCCAATAGAAGAAATGTTTAAATGTTCTTTTATTTGTGAAAATTATTTTGAAAATTCTCATGGTATACCGAGAACTCATATTTATAGTACCAGAACAGCAGTGACCAATCCTTTATTTGTACCAAAAATTGTAAATAGATTCACTGAAAGGACAAAAAAAATTTTACTTCCTAAATTATGGAATCAAATTCCATCAGAATTAAAAAGTTTTGCAAATAAAAATGAAACGAAATTTAATATGAAAAAATTCTTTCTTGATAATTTATAAAATGTTGAACAATTTTTTGCTGTTTGTATTGATTAATGATGATTAATTTTTGCTTCTTGTATTATAAAAATACTTCTCTTAAATGAAAAAAAAAAAAAAAAAAAAAAAAAAAAAAAAAAAAAAATGTTTTTGTGTAAATACGTACTTTATTTGCTTTTGAAATATATATAATAAAAAATATGTATATGTAGTAATATAATATAATAAGACACGATTGTGTAACAATAAATGAACCAACCGATAAGGCTATGCCTTGGTTGGACTTTGTATATTTGTGTGTTTGAAAAAATAAAAAAAAAAAAAAAAAAAAAAAAAAAAAAAGATGATTTCTTAAAGGTGACCCCTAATATCTGACAAACTGAACGGTCGCGAAATATAACATTGACATGTAGTAAAGTTCACATGTTATTTAAAGGCATAGAACATATTGAACAAAAACATGTCTAATATCCTAATATACCTAAATATCAACGTTAATATGCCTTGAGTCATTGATTTCTCATTTATTTTCCATTCACTAAATGTCAGCTGCGCGTTATGACGTCACTGCTCGCATGTTTCCATGCACGTGAACCAGGCGAGCTGTTATGTCATAAACCTGCATCTGCCATTTTTTAAATGTAAAATAAATTAAAAATCCATGATTTCGATTAAATCAACGTTGATCCTATAGGTATGTTTGGAAATTGGACATATTTTTGTTTGAGATTTTTTACACAACTTTTAAACTTTTAGTTACTTCTATCTAACACATGCAAACACGATCAAAGTTCGTTCACTTTAAAGATAACATGGAAATGTGAAAGTTCATACTTAACACCAACTTTTAAAATTAAATTTGAAGCATTTTTTTGAAGAATAATACTAAAACTTTTTTTTTGTTTTTTCTAAATTCAATTTTTTTAGCAGATTAATTATTTGTTGTTCGATAATGTCTATCTTAATCTTTTACTTCGTATATTTGGATATCAAATTTTGTATGGGCTTTGCTTTCTTGATCTCCTGTTGAGCAACCTCCTTTGACTATGTGCAATGTTTGTATTGTAATAATTTGCTCAATAAAATCTTTATTATTATTATTATAAAAGTTATGAATAGAGAAATAACATGAAAATTAATTTTCTCATTTGAATTTGTTGCTTTGATATAATTTTAACTTCTACCTTCATTTCTAATCTTCCCAGTGTGGCCAGATGGTAATTTTAAAAATCACCGCTAGGCAGCGAAATTTCGACGAAAATCGCCAAAAAGGTTTGAAACGGAGCGTAACCGGGGCTGAATTGGACGTCAAAGGGGCGTATCAAGGTGCCCTAAATGTTAAATTAAATCGCCAAAATGCAAAAATAAATCGTCAAAAGATTTAAAAATCGACGTTTTGTCGAAAAAGATCACTTACAGGTACTTGATCTCATACAGGTATTGTACTTTCGTCTTCAATTTTTCTTGAGTTAGCAATTAATATATAAATATAATATTTAAAAGTTAAAATAGTTATAAAAAAAAATTTAAATCAATTTAATGATATATAAAACAAAATTTACCAAAATTATTGTACACAAAAATAACAGTTTTGCAAGTACATTTATAGACATTTTATTTGTTTATTTAACAATCAAAATTAAAAATTATTTTCTTAATAAAGATAATAAAAAAATATTTACAAATTACAGTTTTTCACGCTCTCTTGTGGAGCCACATTTAAATACTGGTAAATTGTGACTAGGATTGTAGGTCCTATTTTGTGTTCAAAAAATAAATCATTTATCAAATTTATCAAGACATAAAAAAGAAGAACAATGTGATGACACTAGAGATTTCTTTTGATATTGATGCTGTTAATATGACGAATTAGTATCTCAAGTATGAGAGAAAAATAATACACATAGACAAAAAATTGAACGGTTTCCCAAAGAAAATAGACAAAAACGTCGTTTGTCCTATGCTGATCAAAGTTATTTATCACTTCAGTATAGCGTCTAACATGTAAGTGCATAAAATATGACGTCATACAAATACACCCTATATATTTTTAAATAAATCTTCATAATTCTATTTTTATCAGACATATAATTGTCTATATTTACACTCAGCTGTATACAATATTGTATATTACTGTCTAACTTGATCTCTTACTTAAAGACATAGACAACAAAAAGACATAAGCATTTACATCACAAAACACTTGATGCGACGTACATAAATAACAATAATTGGTCTAAAAACCCAACTGTATCGCCGTAGTATTGATCAGAAAATTTCAATTTATGCAATCCGCACAACATTTTCTTACCTGTTTTTGCCTGTTTCTTACGTCATAAACAGAAATATTCACGCAAATTGCATACTTTACAGTTTTTTCACACTTTTTGGTGGGGCTGGGTGGGGCTACACTTACATTGTGGAAAAAAAATTATCATAGTTTTGTAGATCCCATTTTGTGTATAATAATTCAAAAGAACGTGTTGTTTCATGTTTTCTATGCCTTTAATTTTTTATGTATTACTTGACAACTCTGTTCATTGTATATTTTCTTTTCTTTTTTTTTTTTTTTTTTTAATTTTAACTGTAAATTCTTATTTGGATCTGAAAGAACTGCTTCTTCACCATGTTGTATTGGCACTACTTTTAATTTTGAATTGCTGATTAATCTATAGTAAAAACAAATCATGGGTGTGGAATATTTTCGTTAAATGCTTTCTAGATTAATAGAAAGCAAATTATTTATAAATTAGTTTTTAAATAATAAAAAAAATAATACATAAAATAAAATAATTTTATATGAAGTTATTATTGAATAATAATCCAATAAAATTATTATACATTTAAATTTTAATTTGATGTATTTTATTAATATTTTTTAACGTTTTGCTAAACATAATCAAAATTTAATATTAATAGTAAACATTTTTAAAATATATAAATTTTTTTAAAGAACCTAACAAATAATTTTTTTTACTACTATGCAAAAAAAAAACAAAAAAAAAAACAAAAAAAAAAAAACAAAAAAAAATCAAATTGTATACCAGATAAATAAATTCGCATTAATATCACAAAACACTTAATTGGACTTACATAAATAACATTAGTTTGTCTCAAAACACAACTGTAACGCTGTAGCAGTGGTCAGAAAATTTAAACATAATTTTATGCAACCTGCACCGCTAATTTGTCTGTTTCTGACGTCAGAAATAGGAATAGTTATGTAAATTACATACTTTACGGTATTTTCAAGTTCTCTTGTGGGAACATACTTATATTCTGGTAAAAATTGTGATTAGTTTTTAGATCCCAATTGTGTGTAATCATAACAGAGCACAATTTGTTTGCTGTGGTCTATGGCTTTAATTATTACACAGACAATACAAGGTATTAGAGGCTATTATTTTAAAACTGGTTCTCACTGGTGCTTCATTGCTCTATATCAAGAAAACATCTTACATCATCACATAAACATAAAGTCGTCTGCTATAGGGTGTTTGCACATGACGTCATATTTAATGTGATTGGACGACATACTGGAGCAATGAATTACATTACTCAGCATAGGATATACTTCGTTTTCTCGCTATTTTCTCTTTACTTTTGAGTTTTTTTTTTGTTTTTTTTTTTGGTATTTATATATTTTTTGTATTTTTCTCGGACACTTGAGATACTAATTCAACCTACATACAGCATCAATGTTAAAAATATTGCTAAGTATTTTAAAGCTGTCAAAATTAGTCATTTTAAAACATAAATGATACTTTGATTTTAATAAAAAATATATAAGTAATTTTTTAAAAAATAATAGTAGTAAAAATATATTAAGAAATCATTGTTTTTGTTTTTTTATTTATTACGTAGTAAATTATGCTACAATAATATTTTTTTTTTGTATTAAAATGTAATTTAAAAGTTTATTTTTTTCATTGTTAAATAATATATAAAATAATTGTTATAATAAGTAATTTTGCCTAATACTGTATATATTTAAAACAACATATTAATCAAGTAGTATAATACGTATGTAATAAAAATAATAAATTTTAAAACTATAGTCAACCATTAACAACGACGCTATAGGATGGTTGCATTCATGTTAAAGTTAGCGCCATTTTGGTTCACTTAATAACAAGAAAAATTATACATTTTGCCACTTTAGAAATAATAACAATAATACTTTTGACAGCATTTTAAATAAGTATCTAAAGTATGTGAGGAATATAATAAAAAAAAATACCAATATTTCAAAAAAAAAAAAAAAAAAAAAAAAAAAAAAAAAGGATGTCTTGTGCTGAGCAATGATGTTCACTGATCCAGTTTCGAGGCACATTTAGTAAAACGTTATGCGGATACACCCTAAATGTCTCGCTCCTCGCTGCAGTATAGTCAGTGGCGGCCCAATAGAGGGGGATGAGGGGACATTTCCCCCGGGCGCAGGAGTAAAAAGGGCGCACAGGCGAGAGTAATGACTAATGAGTGACCAATCATTAAAAATTACAATAAAACAGCCTAAAAAACTAAAGCATATGAAAATAATACTGGCTCTCACTTGCTCTCACTACACTCACGACAGGAAGTGGCATGATAAGGGAGAGAAATGTTTTTCCCAGCTTATAATCTCTTTGGCTTTTCCCACTCGGAAATCGAATATGACTAAATAATAATTTTAATGAATTTGATTTGTTTTTTCGATGGGTAAATCCTAGATACGATTACAATGATAACAATGATGTTAAATAAATAAATTCTTCATTATGAAAAATAAGGGAGAAGAAGCACCTATATAATGTCAGCATTTTATGTGCAAAATATTATTTGATCAAATTTAAACAAAAATACTATTGTGTGTTCTATACAGGTCAATTTTTATTGAATTTGAGTTTTAAAACAATTTTTACAAAATTTGAAATTTGCTTTTTTTTTTTTTTTTAAATTTTTTTTAGGAAGAAAAAAAAATTGTAAATTGCATTATTTGAATTAGCATGCGTGGCAATTGCCGAGAATTTTTGCCTTACAAATTCGTTCTGGAAAAAATTGAAACCTGGAAAGCAAGTTTTGTTCTCTCTTTTTTTTTTTACCGCTAAAAAATATTCAGACATTAAGAATCCGTTTCTTATATTTAAAAAAAAAAAAAAAAAAAAAAAAAAAGTCAAAATTTTCCTCAATTTTATATACTCAAACAGTGTAAAAAATATTAAATGTGAAGTTATTGAATTGTAAGCAAATATTTTGAAGTATACTAATTTTGCATTTCCGTCCAAAAAGGAGCGTGCCCCGCCCCCCCCAAAAAAACGCGCCTACGGCGCAATTAAGGGGCTTCGCCCCATTCATTTCATTATGCTATTTCTAGAGGGATGGGGGCGCACTTCAGGTCAATCCCCCGGGTGCCCAATTTGACAGGCCGCCACTGAGTATAGTGCACTAAAAAGTCACTCAAAGGCATAGAACACCTTGAACCAAAAATTTGTGTAATATCCTAGCAAACCTGAAAATCACCTTTGATTTGGCCGTAGTCATTGATTTCTAATTTAATTTACATTCATGAAATGACGTCACAGTTCACTTGGACCACGTTCGCGTAAAACAAGCAAGCTGTGACGTCACTGCCCAAGCGCACCATATTGTGGATGCAAAATAAATTAACAATCAATGACTGGCCAAATCAGCGTTGATTTTCAGGATTATTCGGATATTACACAACTTTTTTGTTAAAGATGTTCTACGACTTTAAATGAAGGTACCACAATTCTAAATGATAAGAAATAAGACCTGCTCTACCGTCTTACCTGCTATTGGTTGATTACACGTAATCACTAATCACTGGTGACAAGTACACACCAGATTTTTTTGTGAAAATTAAGATCACGCCTGCAAATTTCATAGTTAGGCTTTTTGCTTCACAATCTACCGTGTGTTTATAAAATATTGGTACATAATATCAATTTCTATTGTCGTATGGCAATAACATGTATTTAGATACAGTTTTGTGTCAACTGAAATCTACATCTGATTGCATTGAATGTACAGTACATAAGCCAATAGAAACTGACTTTTAAGTAAAATGCCTTGCTGTACTTCACTGCTAAAAAGCTTAGAACTCATATTTATGTAAACTGACAGTAGGATGTGATGCAGGTCAATAACTATTTTTGCAGCTGCAGATGAAAATTTCAACAAAATATCTGAAAAATAGTTAACAACTTGAATTGAACGTATATTGATATTCTGATATTTAATTAATTAAAATTTAACCGAGTTACTTTTTTTTTTTTACTAATTAGCGATGATTATAGGCGATATAAAAAAAGTCAATTGTTACCATCTACCTTTGTTAATAATTTTTTTATTAATATAAACCAACATATTTGTTTACTTTAATAGTAAAAAATAACATTACTTATTTATATAATTCATTTATTATCATGTTATCATTTTTATGTCCTGTTTCTATAACATATTAAAACAAAACATTTGAACGATAGAGACATACGTTTCAAGACGATATTTCAATTTTCTTTGTACTATACTCAAATAGATAGCTATATTATATTATATAAATTAATAATTAAAAAATATATATTTTTAAAGAAAAATAATATTATGTTTTACTTAAATAAATGCTATATTATAATATTATAATTTTTATTTGCAAATAATAAAATAAAACATTATAAATAAAATTTTATATATATTGATAGTCTAAAAACACATATTATTCTTAATTTTTAACATCAATGTATAAAAAAAAATTTAGATATAAATTTTTTTAAAATAGTAAGGTATTTAAAAAGAAAAAGCTCACCAACAAATATTTCATAAATATTTTGCATCAAAAAACAATATAAAGGCATAGAAATAAATAAAACTTTGCCATTGATATCATAAAACCCCTGATACGTCTAGCATAAATAACATTAGTTTGTCACAAAACTCAACTGTATCTCCGTAGCAGTGATCAGAAAAATTTTATTTATGCAACCCAAAAAAAAATTGCCACCAATTTTTGCCTGTTTCCGACGTATAATACTTTACATTCTTTCTTGTGGGGCCACAGTTACTTTCTGGTAAAACAATTATCAACTGTTTTGGAGATGCTAAATATGTTTAATCATTAAAGAAGACATATTGTTTCATGTGGTCTATGCCTTTAATTATTACTCAGTGAATGCAAGGTATTAGAGGCTATTATTCTAAAACTGGTTCTCACTGGCGAATCATTGCTCTATATCAAGAAAACATCTTACATCATCACATGAACATAAAGTCGTCTGCTATAGGGTGTTTGCACATGACGTCATATTTAATGTGATTGGACGACATACTGGAGTAATGAATTGCATTACTCAACATAGGACATACTTCGTTTGCTGGCTTTTTTGTTATATTATTTTTATTACATATATACTTGAGATACAAATTCAACCTACTAACAGCATCAATGCTCTAAAAAATATTGCTCATTAAGTTTGTATTTTTAAACTGGCAAAATTAGTCATTTTCTATGCGGCTCATGTTATTGAGTGATCCAACATGGCGTCGACTTTAACATTGATGCGATTTTCAAATACGAGACTTAACCTTTATGTTTTGTTGTTGTTGTTTTTTTTTTCCCCTCAAAAATAACAAAAAAAAAAAAACAAAAAAAAAACGACGTTTATCTTACAGAGCAATGTTGTTAATTGATCCAGTATGGCGTTGAAGCGCATTCAGTATTGTGATTTCTTGAATATCTAATATTTGTTAACGAAGAAGGTGACTGACTTGGACCGGAAATCGTTAAAAGAGAAACGTTAGTTTCATAATTATTCATTGTAGATCTTGTATTTTCAGCAAATAAAATATTATAATTTTCAAATGAAATTAAGTAAAATTTTAAGATTAATTTTTTGTTCTGAAAAAATGGTATTTTTAATTTGAAACAAATTTCTAATTGGCCCAAAAACTAAAATTCCACATTTGCATTTAACCTTAAAAGTGGAATAAGGAATGACTTAAATATTTAATCGTGTTTTAACATGTTTGACGCAGCTAAACTTGTATTAAACATTCATCTTTACTTTGTGTTATTATTGTAATTCAAATTATTTTAGATTTCGAAATGCCAGTCTATCACCTTCTCCCTTAATTTCAGCTTCATTACTAGTTTAATCATACTTGTTAAAGAATATGGCTGTTCTTTTTTTATCTTTATCGCATTGAAATTATTGAAGTCAACGAAGTATACATAAATCATTATCTAAACAAATAAAATAAAAATTCAGAATAATAAAATAAACTTTGCATTAATAATATATTATAATAAATATTATTTACCATTCACAATTTTTTTATTATACATTTTAACTGAAGTTTACTTAAGAACATTATTATTTTTTTGAATATAAACTATAAGCAATATGAAAAATTATTTAATGAATATATTATTTGCTTACATAGTGTGCGAATTAAAAAATTAATGAAATTAAACATACAGAAAATAATTAATAATAATAAAAAATAAACTATATTAAAAAATTATTACGGTGAGAAAGCAATCAGTCATGGGATATGATTAAACAATTGAGGTTATCGGTTTA
>OX439133.1:22520600-22653100 GCA_949318235.1 Ecdyonurus torrentis
TTCATTCATGGATTCATTAATGTTAAAGTCGACGCTAATCTATAACATTGGACTGAATAGGAAATTGACTCACATCGCCAGTTTTAAATTGGTAACCTGTAACAAATAATATTGAAAGCATTTATGTTGTTAAAAGATTGAATTAGTATTTCTTGTATGTGGGAACAATAATGATAACAAAAAATAGCAGACTTCTCTAAAAACTAGGGGGGGGGGGGGAGGATAAAAGTGTGTCCTATGCTGAGCGATATTGTTCATTGATCCAGTATGGCGTCTAAGCGCAATTAGTATGAGGTCTGCGGATACACCCTATATGCACTTAAAACAAGTAAAAGTATAGTTAGTATATTTTAAACTTCTCGGCCCTTACTGCCGTGCAATTATATCAACAATCTCTTAAATGAAGGTCGGAAGATTCTTAATGATAAGAAATTAGAGGTCACCTTCGTTTTACCTGGTATTGATTGATTACACGTCATCACCGGTGACAACTATTGTTATGTTCTGATAAACCTAATTTCAATATTGATTAAATTGATTGTTTCATATTCCTATTTACTGTAATTTTAAAAACTGGTATTGTGAACCTGCTCTATTCCAATCAAACTTTAGATAATGTATGTTACTAACTGCGCATTTCATTCGTCTTTTCTTTATTTACACGATCGTTAAGATCTATTTCCGGTCAAAGTTAAACTTAAAGAAAAAATATACACGCGATAATATTTTCCCGCTATCAAAACGTGAAAAATACCGGAAATAAGGAATTAAATCTTGCAGAAGATGAACAAAATGCGAACTTGCTACCGGACAGGAAATCCTTGTAAAAAGTAACCGCCACCGTACATTGTCTACAGTTAAATTACTTTATACGTGATTTTTTTTTAAGTACTGCGAAGTGATTACTATCACGGCGCCTCTCTTTTAAATGCTTTTACTTTTTAAATATCTACATAAGTCGATCTTTGTAAGGAGAAAGAAAAGACGAGGTCTACGTGAATACTAGGATTTGTAGATAAGTAACAATGTCATTATTATTAATTGATTGTTATTTTATTATTACCGGGTACTTTATCTGTATTCATATAATGTGTAACAATTTACTTGTAGCAACATTGCTGGTTGCTGAATCTTTATCACCGTAATTAAACAAAGAAGTGGAATTTATTAATTAAAATTGAGCCACTATATAGCAGTTACAAAGTTTATATAAATTATTATATTAAAAATTTAAATATTTATTAAAAATATAAAAATAAATATGTGAATTAAAAATTCAGATATTAAATATTATTAAAATTGCAAATAAGTAATATAAATATATTTTTTTAATACTTTATAATATTATCATATCATATCAAAATTAATAGTAACAGCTACATCTATATGATAAAAATTTCAAAAACTATACCATTACATAATATAGAAAATAAATTGGTTAATTAACATGGGCTTTCATGGGATATAAAAATATAAAATCATAATTTCAAATAAAGCATGGTGACTATAATTTTATTTAGATTTCAGATTTTGCTTTCTTTACAACTTTTAATTAAATCCCGTATATATAGTAGCTGATTTTCTTAAGTTACTTTGTGACCGGCTGATATCTGACAAACTGTACGGAGAATAAATATAAAATTAACATGAAATGTTACTTAACTAACTCACGACCAAATATTGAAGCTTTTGTACGTTAAAGATATCATAATGTAAATTAAAAAAATTTAATAAAAACTTTATAAATCAAATAACAATTTTTTTTTCTTTTTTAATTTATTCAATTTTGTTTAAGTTTTATTATTGTTTTGTTCGATGTAAATAAAATACAGTAGAGTTATTATGACAATCAAGGTAACTCGTCATATTCCCGTGCTTGAACAATATCCAATTTTTATCTCACGACATCAATTATTGTTATGGTCAAAGTTATCATATAATAGAAGTAATATCAGAATAGATAGTGTAATATTTATATAAATTAGTTTTTAAAAAATCATATATTATGAAGACTAATAAAATAACTTAATATTTTATATAAATACCACATTATGTAATAATTATTAACAAATATTATTTGAAAATGCAAAAAAAAAAAAAAAAAAATTAGTTTAAATGAATTAAAAACAAAATTATTATTAATTAACATCAATAAACAATTTAAAGGCTTTCTAAGAAGTAAACACTGCCATTTATATCACAAAACACTTGATAGGACTTACATAAATAACTTTAGTTTGTCTCAAAACCTAACTGTAACACCGTAGCAGTGATCAGAAATTTCTATTTATGCAACCTGTACAATTTTTTCACATTAATTTTTTATTGTTTCTGACGTCAGTAACAGAAATATTCACGCAAATCACATACGTTATAGTATTTTCACGCTCTCTTGTGGGGACATATTAACATTCTGGTAAAAATAAAGTTATTATCTGTTTTGTAGATCTCATTTGTGTTTAATCAATAAAGACCACATATTGTTTCATTTTGTCTATGCCTTTAACTATTACAATGCAAGGTATTAGAGGCTACTATTTTAAAACTGGTTCTCACTGGTGCTCATTGTCTATATCAAGAAAACATCTTAAAGTCGTCTTCTATAGGGTGTTTGCACATGACGTCATATTTAATGTGATTAGACGATATACTGGAGTAATGTTTAACATTATTCAGCATAGGAAATTGCTAGGTTTATATATATTGAATAATCTTAAATGGAATTTGCATACTGAAAATGTCCGTAAAAAGTGTTCTAGGGTGCTTGGTATGCTAGGCAGGTGCTTCTCAAAATGTACGTTTCATGCTAAGCGTATATGATGTACATGGCACTTGTTCGGTCTATCTTGTGCTATGGTGCTCCCGCCTGGCATCCTGGTACTCTCACGAACACTGTAAATCTTGAGCGCATACAAGGTCGTGCTACTCGTTTTATTCTAGGTTATTCAAAGTTTTCTAAGTGTGATAACAGTATTATTAGACTATCAAAATGTAAATTGCAAAGTATCACTGATCTTTGGAAAAGCATTGATATCAAATTCTTATCATCGTGTTTTTCCAATAAGTATGACCTTAATGTCTTCGATGTAAATAAATTATTTATTAAAGAGAGGCGCTCTGGCTTACGCGGTAGCTCTATTACTTTGGACTGTCCAAGGGGCGACTCTGCTTATACAAGTTCATTTTTTCCCAGAGTTGTTTCTTTGTATAACGCATTGCCAGTTATGGCTAGAGCCCCTCTTCCATTGTAATCTATAACCTCTTGTCTAATTGTTAATATGTTTGTTTTTATATATATGTTATTTATTGACGAAGCAGTTTTTCTGATAAAGGTGTGAGATCACTATAGTGTATAGGCATTTTGCCTTTTTCTCATCACCCGTTGGGTTACTTACTCGTTGTTTTTTGTATTTTTTTTTTGTATGTAATATTCACAATCTTAAGCCCAATAAAGAACTATTATTATTATTATTATTATAGGACATACTTCGTTTTCTATCTTTTTTAAAAAAAGTTTTTTTTAGGTACGGGGCTATTTATATTACGGCCGTAAGTTGCAGTTCACGGTTAGCTCCCGGTTAGCTAACCGAGAACTCGATTGTTAGTTCACGGTTAACTTTTGCTTGGTAAGTTGCAGACATGAATTTTCACTCAAAGTTCTCGGTTAGCTAACCGAGAACTTTAACCGTGAACTTGAAATTTCGTACTGTTGGGCGCTATGTCAACAAGTCGTTGCCATAGCAACAAGCGTTTTGGTACAAAAGCAAGAAATATTTTATGATGTATTATCACACTTGCTGTGCATAAGGCATTCATATTTTACAACGTGTAAATAAATCGAAGTGAGATAGAGTGTATGCGTATCTTTTTATACCTAAATAGTAAAAAAATATATAGTTTATGGTGTTCAATTATGATCCTAAAAACTTTTAAAAGTTTTTTTTTCCCGCGCGTAATACTTTTCGTTCGTCACATTATATACAGCTGTGCTTGGCTGTGCTGTTTGAAGTCCGCTCGTCAACACAATTTATTTTTTGTCGTGTAATTATTATTATTTTTATTATTTTTTATTAATTTAATGTAATTCTCCTTTAGTGCATTTATACCTGTAAAATTTAATTCTATAAAAAAGTGTCTTGTTATTTATGAAATGGAATATAAAAGTGCAAACTCAAGTCATCAAACAGATAAAGGAGGAGGGCTACGTAATGTAATTGAAAACATGAACGTTGCTCAAAGTAAGAAGGAGAAAAAAAAGGCTATTAATAGAAAGAAAAGAACTGAAAACTATGACGATGAAGAAAAAAGACAATTGATAACAGTATTAACTCAATATGCTAAAATTATTGACTGCAAAATGACGAATGCAAGCAGCTTGAAGAGCAAAGAATTGGCATGGAACAAAATTTGTACCGCGTTTAATAGCAGTTCCATTAAGTTTAGGAGTCAAGAAGAACTAAAAAGCCTATGGGAGAACATGAAGCGAAAGGCACGTAAGGGAAACACAGCCCAGAAGACGAGCGTCAAAGCTACTGGAGGTGGGAAGCCAGCTTCAGATCTAAGTCCAATCAGCAGTTTGGTGGTAGCTACAAATCCTCCACTTTTCATTCCACCTATCAATAAGTATGACTGCGATTACGAGGAATCGGTAGAAGGTAAGCATACTTTAGGCTGACCAAAGTAATTAGAAATAGTGTACATAAAATCTAAGTTAGGAAAAACAAACAAAAACATACTGGTATCTCTGTGATCCAAGTACAGTATGTACATTCAGTACTGTACACATGTGGTTGTGATACTATATTTACTTACTTATATTTAAAGGATTTTTTACCATAAAAATATAACATTAGTGTTGTCCGTAAAACCTGTTTTCTTGCACCAAAAAAATGCAAATTCCATTTGAATACCGTAACCAATGTTCTTCGTCATTTTAGGAGCAGATAACAGGGTTTACGAACAGCATAATTGCAAATTAAGCACTAGTTTTTTAATGGTTATATTATGTTTTATAACATATAATATATATATATGTGGTTATGTTATGTTAAGTATATTGTCACTATCTAATGTACCGAAATGATATCTAAATCTTGCAATACATAGGGCTTATGGAAAAATCGTAAATATGGCAACATTGTCATTTACATTAGACAGGCCAAAATATAGAGCAGTATGTTGCGTGACAAAGAATGAATTGAAAAATTGGCATTTACTACCTTTGTTCGGGTACATACATACAACCTTGATATTTTGAGAAAAAACTAAATATCAAGGTTGTATGTAGGTACAGTACATAATAATGATGTTCGTAAACCCTGTTCTCTGCACCAAAAATGACGATCACCTTTGGTTATTCAAATGGATTGCGCATTTTTTTGGTGCAAGAGAACAGGGTTTACGAACAGCTTTACTTTTAGTATGGAACTCTTGTATGTATATCTGGCATAAAAAGTTTTAAATTAAAAAATTAATTTAAAAATTAAAGTATTAACGGTGAACCTCAGACCTAGAACGCCCCCTTTTTTCAAAAACTTATCGTAACATATTTTAAAAATTATTTTTGGATAGATCTCATCTTTACAAAATAGAAGTTCAAGTATAATTTCTTCATAAATGCCATACATTTCTCACAATTAATTTTTAACCATTTTTATTTTGCCGCGAAATTCAAAATCAATGTTATTCAAATGGGCAAACTAAGGCTTAATTTTCTCGAGCCAGAAATAATTTTGAAATATAAAACAAAAAGTAATCGATAGAGCTTGGACATATTTATAACGTCAGAAAGTTTCAAAAAAAGTTATCGAACCAAAATTTTTTTAAATTGAAAAAACAAAAACACAATGCTAATCATATGCAAATTTTAATCCTAATTATCTCGAGTCACAAATATTGTTTGAATATTCTGTTAACTGGAGCTCGTAGATCATGACATTTTTTAAACCCCTTAAAATTTAAAAAAAAAGTTATCGAACCAATTTTGAGATATTTTGCTTTTGCTAGGTCTGAGGTTAATCCTTAAATTTATGTGCTTCATTTTACTATTATTATTATTATTTTTTTTTTTTGTCTGTCTTTTTTAGGATCTATGGAAATGGAGCAGGAAAGTTCTGATGTTGACAAGGACTTGCACTCCTCCAATGAAAGTCTGGATGCAAACGACCAAGCACTGCTGGTAAGTATTTCATCCTAATGTAACACTGTACAATATTCCAGGTTTTTCTTCTTTTTTTTTTAAAGCCTAGGACAGCCGTCATTCTTATCCCCTTTTCTTAGCGCAGCGATAACAGCTTGGACAATGCTAACTTTATAAACGCTATCGCAGGGGTGAGATAAGAATTGCGATAAGAAACGACCGCTGTCCTGCCCTTAACAGCATTTTGTTCAAATCCTAATCAATTGTCAAATCAATTTATTTATTTTATTTTTTTATTATTATTATTTTTTTTTTTTTACTTTGCCATAATATGGTGTTACTATGCTACAGTACATCAATCCATTGTCTCGTCCAGTAATTGTGTTATCAAAAGGTAAGGACTTTTTAAATAAATAAAAACCACACACATGTGCCAGTGCATAGCATGCGAGTGTGTTACAGTATTTCTCTCTTGTGTTGACAATACTGTGCAGTATACTCAAAACAAGAGTAGTGATACTGTACATTCCCCACCCGCAGTGCATAGCATGCGAGTGTGTTACAGTATTTCTCTCTTGTGTTGACAATACTGTGCAGTATACTCAAAACAAGGGTAGTGATACTGTACATTCCCCACCCGCAGTGCATAGCATGCGAGTGTGTTACAGTATTTCTCTCTTGTGTTGACAATACTGTGCAGTATACTCAAAACAAGGGTAGTGATACTGTACATTCCCCACCCGCAGTGCATAGCATGCGAGTGTGTTACAGTATTTCTCTCTTGTGTTGACAATACTGTGCAGTATACTCAAAACAAGAGTAGTGATACTGTACATTCCCCACCCGCAGTGCATAGCATGCGAGTGTGTTACAGTATTTCTCTCTTGTGTTGACAATACTGTGCAGTATACTCAAAACAAGGGTAGTGATACTGTACATTCCCCACCCGCAGTGCATAGCATGCGAGTGTGTTACAGTATTTCTCTCTTGTGTTGACAATACTGTGCAGTATACTCAAAACAAGAGGAGTGATACTGTAGAATTAATTTTTTATTATGATTTTTGTCTTTTCGTATATAGGATTAACAATTACACTTCTTGCATGCGTGGTATATTTGTGCCGTTTTGTCTGTGCCATTGTCATATATATATACCCATGTTTGTCTCATCAATTAGTGCATTGTTACTACCTCATGTTTACCCCATTATCATGGCGTCATAAACATGAATTTTCACGTAAATTGCATACTTTACAGTATTTTCACGCTCTCTCGTGGGGCTACCTTAACATTCTGGTATAAAATTGTAATCAATTTTGAAGATCCCATTTCGTGTTGATTTATTAGAAAGTACATGTTGTTTTATGTGGTCTATGGCTTTAAAAAATTGAAATATTGAGGATATTACCATTATGAGAAATATAAATATTTTTATTTGGCCAATCAGTTCAAAACAACATTATACATGTTACAACAAGCATTGATCTTGTCAAACTTAAATTAAAAGAAAAAAACACAATAATACATAAACATTCAGTCAAACGAAGCAAATACAGAAAAAGCAACTACAATATTTAATAGGCAACAGCACGTCTTAATTTCAGACCATAGAATTTCTGAGCCATAGAATGAGCCATAGAATGAGCATTAGAAAGGTAAAAGATACAGATAAATACACAAGATGTTCAAGATATAATGAAGAATACAAAATAAATTGTCAATATAAAACTTCTTAAAGGTGTAGAACACCTTGAACAAAAAAACATGTCTAATATCCTAAAATACTTAAACATCAACGCTAATTTGGCCGGAGTCATTGCTTTCTAATTTATTTTCAATTCACAAAATGACAGCTGCGGGTTTGTAAATGGAAAATAAATTAGAAATCAATAATTCCGGATAAATCAACGATGGTATTTAGGTATGTTAGGATATTAGGCAAGTTTTTTGTTCAAGGTGTTCTACGCCTTTAATATTTCAGAACTTATATTTACATCTCAAGTCTATTATTTTTGATGAACAAATTGATTTTCATAAAGTTAAGTTGAAAAAGATTATTATGTATATAACGAGCTAGGTGAGGTGAACTTAACAGGTTAAAGATACAAAGTGCGAGCTACAAGAGACAAAGTAGCGAATTTTGCGGTTGTGATTGAACACACAATGAGGGAGTGAGGGAGGAGGGCGGTGATACTCAATACTCTCTCACTCCTCGTATACGTACATGTGAAGCACTTCACACCCCTGTTGTTTGTCTACTACACTGACACGTCACTGAGTAACTTGTGGCTGCATTTGCAACATCTCACATAAACTCTCTCTCTCTCTCTCTCTCTCTCTCTCTCTCTCTCTCTCTCTCTCTCTCATTGATTTGTAAATGACCATAAAGATGTTCCACGCAATAGTTTTTATACATAGTAAATTCAATATACCAAGACTTGCAAATAATTTAATCATATATCATTATTATATTTATTTATTTGCACTCAAATACATTGCACATTGAGGAAGAAAAACAGAAAGTGAGTGTAGCACAGACAAAACGGCACAAATATACCACGCATGCAAGAAGTGTAATTGTTAATCCTATATACGAAAAGACAAAAATCATAATAAAAAATTAATTCTACAGTATCACTACCCTTGTTTTGAGTATACTGCACAGTATTGTCAACACAAGAGAGAAATACTGTAACACACTCGCATGCTATGCACTGCGGGTGGGGAATGTACAGTATCACTACTCTTGTTTTGAGTATACTGCACAGTATTGTCAACACAAGAGAGAAATACTGTAACACACTCGCATGCTATGCACTGCGGGTGGGGAATGTACAGTATCACTACTCTTGTTTTGAGTATACTGCACAGTATTGTCAACACAAGAGAGAAATACTGTAACACACTCGCATGCTATGCACTGCGGGTGGGGAATGTACAGTATCACTACCCTTGTTTTGAGTATACTGCACAGTATTGTCAGCACAAGAGAGAAATACTGTAACACACTCGCATGCTATGCACTGCGGGTGGGGAATGTACAGTATCACTACTCTTGTTTTGAGTATACTGCACAGTATTGTCAACACAAGAGAGAAATACTGTAACACACTCGCATGCTATGCACTGCGGGTGGGGAATGTACAGTATCACTACCCTTGTTTTGAGTATACTGCACAGTATTGTCAACACAAGAGAGAAATACTGTAACACACTCGCATGCTATGCACTGCGGGTGGGGAATGTACAGTATCACTACTCTTGTTTTGAGTATACTGCACAGTATTGTCAACACAAGAGAGAAATACTGTAACACACTCGCATGCTATGCACTGCGGGTGGGGAATGTTTTCGAGGTTGTGTAGTTAGGCTGTACCTGGCACATGTGTGTGGTTTTTATTTATTTAAAAAGTCCTTACCTTTTGTTAACACAATTACTTGACGAGACAATGGATTGATGTACTGTAGCATAGTAACACCATATTATGGCAAAGTAAAAAAAAAAAAAAAAAAAAAAAAAAAAATTACTGTACGATTTGACTGAAATGTTGTTAAAAAAAGTGAAATATTGCAGTGTTACATTAGTATAAAATACTCGCAAAAAAAAAAAAAAAAAAATGCCTTGCTAGGTTTTGAATTATGATCGTTTGAATTTGTAGTCTCTTTCTCTTTCTCTCTCTCTCTCTCTCTCTCTATCTCTCTCTCTCTCTCTCTCTCTCTCTCTATATATATATATATATATATATATATATATATATATATATATATATATATATATATATATATATATACACACATAAATATGAAGCCACTTCAGTAGAGCGGCGTTAATTTTATTGTCAAATTCTGCAAATTTAACTTAAAATTTTTTTTATTATTATTATAAAGCACAAATTAAAAAAAAAAAAAAATGTTAAAATTGACAGTAACAATGTTACCTTTTTCAGTTTGGGACTCCAAAGAAAAGTAAGAAAAAAAACAAGAAGAAGAAACGTAAGAAGATGAGTCCAACTGTATCAGCAACTTCTCAAGGGAATACAGATGCTGAGGTTTTTCAGAGAAACATAGTGACTCAGGATGTAAGTTCACACTTAAATACTTAAAAATAATAAATTTGCATACACATATTTATATTTTTTTTAATTTTTATTATTGAGGCTGTTAATATCAAATATAAAATATACAAGAAAAAAGTTGCGACATAATCACTTTCATACATATAGGCAATATTTTAATACAATATTGCATTTTGCAGCTTGCAGATGTTGATAGTGGGGGATCATCAGAAAGTACTACATCTAGTCCTGTGGCTCGTGGAAATAAAGGAGCACCCGCAGTACATCCAAATCCTTTCAAGGACCTAGGAGGAAGAAAAAGAAAAATTTCATCCAATATTATAGCTTCCAAAAAGATTGCGAACTACGCCCAATTAAAAGCAGACAACGAAGTATTAAAACGTAACAATTTGATGGAGAAACATGACATTGAAATGAAAATTTTAAATGTGCAGCTTGACTATGAAAAACAAAGATTATCTATTTTAAATAATAATTAAAGCTTGTGTGTAATGTGGTTCCTTTTTATAATAAAATAGAGTATTATTATTTTTTTTTTTTGTTAAAGTGATGCACAAAATTTAATCATTTAAAAATTTGACTTTCTATAACAAATAATTACTTTTATGCACTTATTTATTCAAGTATAATATTCATAAAAATTTAAACCTGCATTTATAACCAACCATTAATAATAATAATAAAAAATATCTGGTTTGCTGTAAAGATTTTTTTTTTTTTTTTTATAAGAAATAATTTTGAATATGACAGTATAAGGTTTATACGATGGACTGCTTTTCTTTTTTTCTTGAATTATAAATAAAATAAACTACCTCTCAATAAAGTTTAAATATATATATGAGATAAAATTAAAAGTAACTTTTATTTTTAAGTACCTTAACTAGCGTAACTGTCTGGAGAAATGATTACGGATGAGAGACATCCTTACTCCAACATTGCCACCAGCTTGGTTATTCCGTACTGGTACAGGTGGATAGTTATGTCTCGCAGCAAGAGCACGCACCCTCACATCATGTTCTGGAGGTGCTTGTGGATTGTTTCGTCTGATTGCAATATTATGGAGAATCGCTGTTGCAGTAATTATTGCTTGAGCATTCTCAATATAGGGAGTTCTTATACCCAAATCCAGCACTGGAAAACGTCGTTTCCATACACCATATTGACGTTCTACTGTATTTCTCGTTAGGATGTGAGACCTGTTGTAGTTACGTTCTGCCTGAGTTTGAGGGGTTGAGACTGGTGTTAGTAAATATGGTCGGCACATATACCCAGCGTCGCCAAGTAGGAAGTAGTTCCTGTAACGACCAGTCTCAAAGGAGGTTTTCAATTGACTGTTGGCAAAAATTGTGGAGTCATGACTCGACCCGTACCATCTAGCTACTAAGTTATTAATTAGAAGTGTTGGGCCAGATGTAGTTTGGGTGTTGATGGAAAAGTACCCTTTGCGATTTCGCAGCAACTCCCCATATTCTCCTCCTTGGCCAATGATACGTATATGTGTGCAGTCTATTGTACCAATAACATTTGGCATGCGAGCGATTTTATAAAAATCACTGACTGTCTGATCTTGTTGCTCTTCAGTTAATGGCATTTTTATAAACTCTCCTCGCATGCTCGCAATTGCTCTGCTTACTTTATGAACTACTTTGCCTGCAGTAGTTTGGTGTATTTTGCCGCTCAGGTCGGCAACAGCAGTTTGGAAAGTCCCTGTTGCATAATATCTGAGTGCAGTTAGTACTTGCTCCTGTACACTCAGACTATTCTCGCTTTCTAGTCGCAACATATCTTCTAGTCTTTGACAGAGGAAGGTGACTGTATTTTTTGTTAGACGATATCGTTGTAAGAAGCCTCGATTGTCGTAAATTAACATCGGGTTTATGTTTTCTCGATGATTTCTTCGTTGCGGTTCCAGATAATTAAGAAAATCTAGCATTTCTTCATCAGATGATAAACTTGAATTTTCACTCATTCTAGCCACAAATATTTCACACAAAAATAAAAAATATATATTACAAAAAAAGAAATACAACTTTATTAAAATTTACATGACGTAATAAATTTCACATATGATCAATATAGCATATGGTATTTGCGCTTTTCAATTTGTTTTAATTGTGTGATGCGCTTTTGAAAGTTTTGACTACACCCCTTGCTATGACCGCCAAACAAGGAACCATTTAAATACAAATTAAAAATTATCAACTGGAGATCGAGTATAATATTTATATATGTAAAGTGAAAAACCCCAAAACACTCCTATAGTTTTTGAGTTATATAAGGTCACTCCTACACCCTCATAATATTTTAATAATTTGAAAAAAATAATTTTAAGAAAAAAAATTAATGTTATTTATTTATGAAAGGTAGAAAAAAGTATCAAAAATATTATTATACTCGAGAAATATGTTTTCATTTTTATAATTTAAAAGAATATATACTTTTAAATTTTATATACATTTCATTGCTAAAATATAAATACATTTTTTACTGCAATTTAAAGAAAAATTACACTAGTAGCTTATTATTATTTATAACTATAGTATTGGTGTATACATATTTATTATCTGCATGTCTATAAAGTAAAAATAATATAGGATTAATAAAATCTATAATCCAAAAATTTCTTTAAATTCGCTCTTTAAAAATAAAATATTTGATTTTGAAGAAAAATTAAATTATTAGTTTAATAATTATTATAGTTTATTAGTTAATTATTAATATGGAATTTTTTTTTATTTGAATGTATATAATTCAATTGATATTGAGTTTCGGCGGATTTTAGAAATCTTAAAAAAGAAAAATATAATAATAGAATAGAATTTAAGATAAAAAAAATATTTATTTACTAATTTTTAATAATTTTATCCATGATCACCAGCGAAAAATATTTTTAATTACTCCAAAAACTATTAATTACATGCTTATTAAAAGATAACCGAGAGCTAACCGCTCGAGCTCGAGCGGTTAACTTTTTGTCTTGTTGTTCTCGGTTAACTTCCAAGTTCACGGTTAAAATGTCTGCAACTTACGAAATAAACAAGTTAACCGAGAGCTAATCGTGAATTGTTGAAGTTGTCGGTTAAGTGGGCTGCAACTTACGAAATGAAAGTTAACCGACAACTTTCAAAAAGTTCTCGGTTAGCTCTCGGTTAAATGGTATGCAACTTACGGCCGTTAGTTATTTATTATATAATGTGCAACACAAGGGCGACATTTCTTTTGCTTATGAAATCCCAATCATTTTTCTTTTTTCTTTTCTTCATCCCATAGCAACGGGAGAAAATAAGTCAAGTAAACATAACAGGTTACTAAATTTAATTAAATTTTCACTTTACAATTTCATTAAATAACTTTTTTTTACTAATTATTAAGGACAAAATTTTAAAAATAATTAATATATTTTTTTTAAAGAATAAATATATTATTTATTATTTATAACAATAAAATAAACTTATTTAAAATTAATTTTTTACTTAAATTTGTATTTAACCAAATATCCCTGGATTACGGTGATGTAATTACACAATAATTATATTAAATATTAATCGTAATAGACCATCAAATGTAATTGATTACCATTGCAATGTATTTAGGTTTGCATGCAATCGCAACTAATGCAATAATGCACGTTATATTGAATATAAATTGAAATGTTTGAGTTTAACTGCGAGAGGCCGCAAAACTATGTAATAATATTTTAATGATAAAATACGTAATAAAATAATATACACATATCGTAGTAAATAATAGCAAACTACGTGTAAATATTTTAGTAATTTCATTGTAAAATGCGACCTTTGTAATTTATTTTTCTATTCATTTTTTTTCCTTTTATTTCATATTGCACATGATATTATATCATTCATCTTTGTCTTTCTGTTAAATATGTTAATAATCTTATTTTCAATTAAAAACTCTTATAATGCCAAACTATTTTATAATTATATACTTTGCCCAACAGTATTATATTTTCTAATATCCCGCTCTTGCTTTAATCATTATTGAACTTCTATTATATTACCACATGCGATCATGCATTGTTGATTGACATTAATAGATAAATTACAAATATAACTGACACTACAAATATAACATCCTCCGAGATAAAACAGACAATTACTTTACAACAAGTAAATTGCTAAATATGTAAATATTAATTGTAAACCTTGCAATGTACAATTATTGAAATTCACTTTATTTTACATTCCAGTGTATATAATTATTATTCTGAATAGAAATTTATTTTTTATGTGGTAGTGACACAGTGATCTAGATTTTCATATGCAGTCTGGATTAACAAGAATGTAAAATTGTGTTGAGACGATTGTGATTATATTATTATTTTTTTTTCTGTAAAAAATACTTCCCAATAACTGAGTTACGAATTACTTAACAAACAAGACACAAAGACCTCATTCAATACTTCAATAATCTCTTTGCAACAATATTTAAGAGTTACTCACTTTACATGTTTATCAAGCACTTACATAGGGTGTATGCGGATGACGTCATATTTATTGCGCTTGGAGGCCATACTGGAGTAGTGCGTAACATTGCTCAGCATAGGAAAAACTTCATTTAAGCCAATTTTCTTTGGGAAATTGGTTAGTTTTTTGTTAATATTATTTTTCCCACATACTTGAGATACTAATTCAACATATTTACAGCATCAAAGCTCTCAAAAATATTGCATAGTGGTTTTAAAATGGCAAAATGATTTATTTTCCTATGCCACCCATGTTATTGAGTTATCCAACATGGCGTCGACTTTAACATGAATGCATAGACCCTTTACCAGCAGATTAAGCAGATACGAATTTCTTGGATATATTCACAACTCAATAAATTTTATTTATATAACTATTATTATTATTAAATAAAATAATTAATTAAAAATAATTATATAAAACATATAATATATTATGGTATATCCATTAACAAATTAAAAATAAATATACTTTCAAAAATAACAAAATAAAATATATTATTTACATTTTTACTAACTTTTTAATAAATAAAAAGTATCTTATTTAATGAAAAAAACTAATAGTCAAGAGCTGCACTAGTATTTCATTTTTTAATGCATATTTGCATCGTTCACTTATCACTGTATATACTCGTATATTATGGTAAATATGCAAATAAATTAGCAAAATAAAAGCTTTAAATTAATGCAGTAAATCAAACTGAAATTTAAAATAATTTACTTTTATTAATATAAATTTTTAATTGATAAAAGTTAGTAATCAATACTATGCAATGACATAGTTGCTGATTGACAAATGCTGTAATCAGCGAATTTCTACCTTATTTCACACTTTTTTCACTTTGATCATTTTTGTTTGTTAGTTTTATATTTTTTTTTTGTTAAATAATTTTATTTCAGTCAGGTAAAACTGACACAGTAACCTCTCTAATGACAAATCTAATTATTTATCTTCAAACAAAATACGTCACACATAATTATACATAAGTAACAACTTACATGTTAAAACACTATATAGAGTGTGTCCGCATGACGTCATATTTCAGCGCTTGGATGCTACACGGGAGAAATGAATAACATTGCTCAACCTAGGACAAACTTTGTTTTCGGCTATTTGCTTTGGGAAATAAGTTAATTTTTTCTTAATATTAATTTTCTCACATACTTGAGTTACTAATTAAACCTATTGACGATAACAATGCCCTCAAAAATATCGATTAGTATTTTTAAACAGACCAAATGAGTTTATTTTCCTATGCTGCGCATGTTATTGAGTGGTTCAACATGGCGTCGGCCTTTATTGAATGCATATACGCGCTATAGCTGATGTATGGCTTGTAATTTACATACACATATTATATACAAAAGTAACAAAGTATTTTTAACATAAATCTTGTAACATTTCAGATAGACGAAAAATAATTAAACCTCAAATTTTAGTTTTCTAATTATGTCGTAGCATACCTAAAAATCAACAATGTTTCCCCATAGGCATTGATTTCTAATTCATTTGTAAGTATTTCTATTTTGTTTTTCAGTTATGACATCTCCAGTATATGACGTCACAGCCAGCCTGCTTTCTGACACAATTTATAAAATAATATCAGAAATTTTAAGTCAACGTGTGTGCAAGCTGTTTGGATTTTTTTTTTTTTTTTTTTTTTTATACGGATAAAAAATATTTTTAATATTTATTTTGAATTTGTATCTTTAACAGCAGTTATCTGCTAAAAGTGGAATTTGTTTGTAACTACAAAAATTTTATGAAATATTTCATCTTGTTTTGTTTAAAATATTTCCTGAACTCTCAGGTTGTTTGATATCAACTACTTGAAAACATACGGTAGTGTTCAACTTTGTTTCAAATTTGATATTGTTCTAATAATAACAGTGATATTAATGATTAACTAACGTATGCTAATGCCTATTTATAACAATTATTACAATAATTAATTTAAGTTATAAAGTAGAATTTGTAACCAAAGATACAAATTCAGAAACATATAATATATAAAATTAATTTAATATTTTATAAATATAAAATATTAATTATAAATTTATAAAAATAATCGCAACAATTAAAAAAAACAAAACAAGAAACTGTGTATTATTATTGTTGTTCAAACACAAATATAACAAGTACCACAGTACTGTGAACAACTACCTAGTCCAAATCTAATTGTTGTCAAGTCCCAATTGTTGGCAGATGAGTTAATAGAAACGTAAAACAAATATTATCACCCTAATCAATAAATCTGAATCTCATCTGGATCTGAATAATCCTGAAAGTTGACACTTTGGATACCCAGGGTAAAAGATTGGCTCACAAGTAAAGACATCGATGCTTCTAACTCAAAGTGCCAACAATTGTCAATATATTTTTTCCACTTAAATATCACGTAAAATGTCATAAGCTTGGGGAACAATTGAGTCTCAAACATACAATAAAAATTTCAAGACCCAAGACTATCACATACAAGAATATTTTTATTATTATTTTTTCTTATTAACATGATGTCTTATGCTATGGAAGTAAGTTAACAGAAATTCATAATTAAGTGTTGGAGGTTAGCGTTAGGTTTAAAATATTCTTAAAATTTAGTATGACTTAAAACACGTGAAAGTAAGTCTAGTATTTCTCATTTAAATTTCTCCGGAATCGTTGGAGTAGTTTTCTTAAAAGTCACAAAAAATTTGTTTTTCCCTATAAGCGTAATGTTAAATTAGGGGACTCTTAACTTTCCCCGCGTCTCCCCGCAAACTAAACCGATACAGTAACCGCTATTAAAATGTAGTGTATCTTAGCCAGCCTAGCAATATTTTATATCGCATATTAATACAACATATTACATACTGTACAGTATTTACTTATCTAATATGTTTATATATATAATATATATATATATATATATATATATATATATATATATATATATATATATATATATATATATATATATATATATATATATATATAAATTAAATAAAACACTTAACGTTTAATCATTATTTTCAATCTTAATTAATTTAATTTGATATTATTTTTCAATGTGTCAGAGAACCATGTAACCATGTATACCTTTTGTGGCCACTCAATAAAAACCATTGCTCACTATTTATTATCATGTTAACTATTAATTCAATGATATGACAAAATAAATATTATATTTTAAGTATGCTCGACACCAACCTCTACCAGTTTGAATGTCAAGTTAAAATACACAATTTGTCTATTGACGTACAATCAAAGTATATTTGGTACAGGAAATCTCTTAACATTTGTAAGTTGTGAGCAGACATTAGTTTTCCTAGTGTACATTCTTGTCATACACTACACTTCAGTTTTCCTAGTGTACATCAATGTCATACACTACACTTCAGTTTTCCTAGTGTACATCCTTGTCATACACTACACTTCAGTTTTCCTAGTGTACATCCTTGTCATACACTACACTTCAGTTTTCCTAGTGTACATTCTTGTCATACACTACACTTCAGTTTTCCTAGTGTACATTCTTGTCATACACTACACGTCAGTTTTCCTAGTGTACATTCTTGTCATACACTACACTTCAGTTTTCCTAGTGTACATACTTGTCATACACTGCACTTCAGTTTTCCTAGTGTACATTCTTGTCATACACTACAATTCAGTTTTCCTAGTGTACATCCATGTCATACACTACACTTCAGTTTTCCTAGTGTACATCATTGTCATACACTACACTTCAGTTTTCCTAGTGTACATCCTTGTCATACACTACACTTCAGTTTTCCTAGTGTACATCCTTGTCATACACTACACTTCAGTTTTCCTAGTGTACATTCTTGTCATACACTACACTTCAGTTTTCCTAGTGTACATTCTTGTCATACACTACACGTCAGTTTTCCTAGTGTACATTCTTGTCATACACTACACTTCAGTTTTCCTAGTGTACATCCTTGTCATACACTGCACTTCAGTTTTCCTAGTGTACATTCTTGTCATACACTACAATTCAGTTTTCCTAGTGTACATCCATGTCATACACTACACTTCAGTTTTCCTAGTGTACATCATTGTCATACACTACACTTCAGTTTTCCTAGTGTACATACTTGTCATACACTACACTTCAGTTTTACATTGTTGTTCATACATTTATTACAATTTACAAGTTTAACCACTCAAAGTTTTGGTTTGATGTTTATATCTTGTAGTCACAGCTAAAACATTTCCGTCCAGTTAATCTTAAGTAGGCATCAAAAAATACCAAGTAAGTCAAATTACAAAGTAGATAGATTTCCTTTTTTCTAGTGTTAAATTTTATTTTAACATATATTAAAATTAACTTATTAAAGTTGTAAAAATAAAAATGTTTACACTGCTAGATGATTTATTATGTATAGTATATAATTTTCATATATTTTAATATTTGAATTGTATTATTATTTATTTTTATATAATTTAAAAAAATAATATATATGAATACATATATTTTTTAACTAATATTTATTATTAGCTTTTTATTTAAACATTATAATATTAAGTAATTTTTTATATATAGAAAGTGCTTCACAAATTAAGTCTATAAGTATAAATCTAATTCTAATGCGATGCATAGTAGGGCTATTCGATTTATGGATTGTATATAGATGGCTTAAATCTCAGACCATCAGATAAGAGAGAAATTAATTATTGAAATTAAAATGGGCTCTAATGGGACTAAAACTTCAAAAAATCATAATTAAAAATCTAACATTGTGACCCCCAACATTTTTTACATTTTTGAAGATACCTAATCCTAATTTATCACTGTACAAAGTTTCAGATTTTTCTGTCTATAAAACTTTTTAGTCAAATCCCGCAGTAGCTGATTTCGGTGATTTCCCGCCTAAAACGCAATCCTAATCTACTGTATTATTATAAAACAAAATTATTATATTTAATGACTTAAAACATATTAGAAATATATTACAAAAATGTTGCTGAAATTTAATGACAAATCAAGGCGAGAAATCAACTTTTGCGAGATTTAACCACAACTTTTCAAATCGTCATACGAAGCGGTTAATTTTAATTTTCATATAGCATCATAAGTCTGTAAGTTTTCTTTTTAAATACAATTCATCTGAATACACCCCTTACACGTGTAAATTAAAGTAAATATTAGCAAAAACTTCATATTTGAATGTTACTATAAATAGAAAACTCCACATAAAAGTGTATTTAGTTTAATAATAATAATAGAGGTCAACAAAGTGCTAGCAGATGACTTTATGTTACCGTCTTGATTTATCATTCTTTTTATTATGTGGAATTAACGCACTATATCTCCAGTTAGCAACTATTACGTATATTAAACATTTTACTGAGTCTAAAAGTTTTCATTTTCAAGCAATTTAATTTCAATTTATATTTATTGCATCGAAATTGCTAAAAATTCAGGAAAACAAAAGCTGTGAGGCACTAACACAAAAATTTCAGTATCAAGAGAAAAACGTATCAACTGTAATGATAACTGCTTCAAATTGCCCTATAAGAAAGTATGTTATATGAAGATAGGAACACAAAGTCGTTTGCTAGCACTTTGTTAGTAATATTGGGCTTGCTTTTTATTTTTATTTATTTTTTATTTTTATTTTTTTGACTAAATTTTCTTTTAGTACTGTAGTATAAAAACAAAATTACATGTTAAAAAACCTTCAATGTTGTGAGATAAAAATGACAACAATGAACAAACAGTTGCTAGGACAACAATATATTTTACAATAATGTATAAATATGATATTATCAATAAATTGTTTTTCATATTATGTAAAGTTGAGTGACTTGGATAACAACATTTGAAAAACTTTTGAGTGTTGTTATCTAAAACCTATTTCTGTGGGTAAATATTGTTGTATGTATGTATATGTGAACCATAAATATATTATGCATAGAAAATTTAACTTCAAGAAGTACTGCAGACTATTCTTATCTCGTCGCAATAACATTAACATTTTGTGTAGTGCAGAATATTATGGCAGTTTGATCTTTCATATTGATTTTCTGTTTGTTTGTGAAAAAAGGTAACAATAATAAAATGTATTGGATTTCTTTTTTGATCGGTTATAATATCTTAGAATATTATGTCAGTTTGATTTTTAATATTGTTACATTTTATAGTTATGAAAAAAAAATTAAATTTGATTTCTACTTCAATCGATTAATTGGTTAATGCATTCGGGAGTTGCATGATTGATGTGATTGTACCGTCCAGCCTGCTTAAACATTTCCACGGTTTCTCTAGGCTGTCATGGCGAATGCAGGGCTGTATATTTTGGTTCTTGTGTGCATTTTTCACTGTATAAGTCGATTACGTCGATAAGACAATGTCTTGACCGTACTGTGCCAAAATGTAAACTACAAAAACACAATACGGTAAAAAAAAAAAAAAAAAAAATACGGTACTGCAATGTTATACAGGATAGTAAATTAAAAGACCAAAAGATCTTAAGCTTTTCCAACACGTACAAAAATGAATACGCAATAAACATGCTATACCTTCAGCACATTATGTTCAACACAACATAATGTATGCTATACTACATAATAACTATGTTACATAGCATAAATATGATGTTGTACAGCATAAATGTTCTAATGTAGCAATATTTATGCTACAATGACATAAATGCAGCATAAATCCCGACATTTATTCTTAGCATGCTCGCTAACTTTAATTGACTGTCACTCTCGACAGGTAAATATCTTACAACACTTCACTCACCTAAGAACAACATTAAATGTAGAAGCAGCCATCTGGAATCTGTCGAAGCAAAAACTGTCTGCCACATTGAAGTCATCTGAAATCATAATCAACATCAGTCAAATATTTTCAATCTTGTATCATATATAAAATACTACGCTACAGCAATCAAAATATTGATGTGAGATATTATATTTCTCACAATATTAAAGCCATATACCATATAAAACAACATGTGTGATTTTTAATGACTAAACTCAAAGTGGGATCTCCGAAACTGATGAAAATTTTTACTAGAATGTAAATGTGGCCCCACAAGAGAGAGTGAAAATACTGTACAGTATGCTTTATGTGTGTCAATTCCAGTTTATGACGTCAGAAACAGGCATAAATTAGTATAAAAATGTTGTACAGGTTGCATAAATTGAAATTTTTTTATCACTGCTATGGCGCTACAGTTTGGTTTTGAGACAAACTAATGTTATTTATGTAAGTCCCATCAAGTGTAAGTCCCATCAAATACTAATGTTTTCTTCTGGTCTATGTCTTTAATATACACAATGATGTTCTAACATTAGTCACTTATCACTTGATACATGAGGTTTTATATTAGACATGTACTGACTTATCACTTTGATACATGAGGTTTTAGTCAAGTTTTGAGAGCATCATTTGTTTTATCTTTACATCTACGTCATTTGTTTTCAATATCATATGATGAGTGGTGAAAATATTGTGAATTATTAACTTTGTTTATTTTTTTATCTTCATTGTATTTTTTATATTGTTTTGTAAACATGAAATGATTCACGCAATTTATGTTCCATATTTTGATATCGTATTTTACTGTCTAAATTTGTGAGTTAACGTATTTCACTGCACTAGCACGACTTGATGTAACAATACAGTAAGAGAGGTAGGTGTCCATTGCTGTATTTCTCTCTGTTTTACTGAACTTATTTATATATGCAAGGACACTCAGCATTTACACACCTCAGATCACCCTTGAAGTTTTGGCTTCTTCTTCTTTTATTTTCTTTCAAATTTTATTATTATTTATTTGTTAGATTTTAGATGAACTCTGGTTTTCAGTAAAACTGTGGCTTCAAAAGTTTCTTTTCCCAGATCTTAAGTATGGAGAACATTTAGTTTCATAAAATCCCAAGATGCTCTCATATATTTATTTTGATCTTCTTTCTGAATTTCAATGTCTTATTTTATGTGACTTTACCAGAACGTAGTACCTTTATTGATTTCACTCTCAAATTATTCTTTACCAAAATCATTAGCTATTGATTCAGGAGACGTAATATTTTTCACTTGAATGCAAAAAGAAATGGAAACATATAATATTTATATAAATTTTTATATATAAATTAATATAAATCTACAAAAATTAAAATATATATTTTTTTAAAATAAAACTAAAAATTATTATAAAACTAATTATTTTAATATTTTTAAAATTATATAAACCAAAAATTTTAACTTTATTTATTCAGATAAATATACTGTACTTTGAATAAATAAATTGTGCAATGCAACAGCTCGTTTTCATGTATTTTGTTTTAATAAAAGAAACGTTTTCATAATTCACGACTTAAAATAATTATAAAATAAAGTCACGATTCGGCTCGACCGGGACTCGACCGAATTCCTTTTCAATGTCAGTTTACTGCTTATATAACACGGTGTAACACAAAAGTTAAACCCTTTCATTTAAACTTCCCGTGTAAAATAGGCGTTAAATTACAAACTCGCAGGTAATTTTTTTTTTTTAATGAAAATATTCAATATTCACGTTCTAAACACGTAGACCATAAATCGTAATTTTGCTACATTTAAAAACTGTTATGTTGTAGAGCACAAATGTTGCTGTTTAGTATAATAATATAAGTATATAATTATGCTGAAAATTTTAGAATTTAGAATATTCAGTAGACAAAATATAATATATCATAAATTATGTTGTTATGCATAAAAATTGTTGCAGTGGGCTAGCTTAACTATTACGTGTTTATTTTTTGCGTGAATGAAATGTTAAGTACAAAAAAGCTTCGTTCATAAATCAGTTAAATAATAAAAAAGTGCTATCTTATTTTGCCAACACTGCAGCTTAGGCTGTGTCGCAGTTGTGCGTGCTGGTCTGAAGTGCGAGAGATCACGAGTTGGTTTCTCCAATGACTAACACGAGGTTTATTCAGAGGTCGTGGTATGCACTGAATGTGCTCTCTCTCGAGTTCTCTGAACGTTGATGTCCGTGATGTCAGTGCATACGTATGTCAGCACACTGAACATGTTTTACGAACATGCGATTGATTTGATCTTAATTTTAGCCTACAATCTCTATCTTATATAAATTTTAATAATTATTATCATTGTGCAATATATAAAATTTTATACACGTTCATAAGATAAGACAATTATCATAACACTGAAAAGCTATTAAGTATCGAATGTCTATCAAATATTGATAATAATAGCTCTGAATCAATCACGCTGGCTATTTATAGAAACAGGAAATTATATTGTATTGATTTTTTTTTGTAAAGAAGATTAAACATTATTTTAAGTTTCAAGAAGATAAAATTACTTTTAATCTAAAAATTACGTAATCTGTGATAAAAGATTCTTTAAAGTTTATATTATCACTCTTACAGTAATGAGTGGTAAAAAAAATATTGGGTTTTGTAATTTTATTCTAAAAACGTTTCACGTGCACCACAACCAATATAATCTTTATTCATTCTTAAGTATTTTTAAAAGATACATTTAGATACCATAAAAATAAGCATCATTGATTTATCATATTATATTCTAATAGTTTGAAATATTATTATGCCATTTGAGTGACTAAAAATATTATTTAAAATTTAAAAACCGTCACAAAATAAATAAAACTAACTATACTATAGTATAAAAATTAGTACTAATGTCAGGTACATGAACCTGTATTTTGCAATAGGTACACTTGAATTTGGAACAGGTAGTTATAAAACTACAATACTACTTAATCTAAGTGAGTCACACCTTTATTGTAGCACAGTGCACCTGCATTAGGTATTATTGTAGTATAATAATACTTGTGTTATAGCTTATATGTCTACCTATTACATTGTTAGTATTAATTTTTTTGCGTGATATATGTGCCGTTGTGACATTATTAACCAAGAATGTTTCAAATATAAATTATCTAATTAGATATAGATACGATGAGTTCTAAATCACAGTAAGGTTTAATCACACAAGTTTTTAGCTGAAGTTCTTTCCACGGATTGACTTGTTGGTTAAGGCGGGAAATCAGGTACTGCGGGATTTTACTGAAAAATTGCAAAGGAAGAAAAATCTAAAATTTTGCATAGTAATACATTAGAATATGGTATCTTCAAAAATGTAAAAAAAATAAATAAATAATAATAAAATAGAGGTTCACTATGATAGATTTTAAATTATTATTTTTTGAAGTTCTATTTCTCATAAGAGCACATGATATCTATTTGCAGACATGGCCACCGCTCTTTCAAAACGAGCACACTCGCGCTCCGCGCTCGCGCTCATGACTGAGCGAACTCTCGGTTTTCGCTCGCAAATTTGCATATGAGCGTGCTCACGCTCCCGATCTTGTAAAAAATGAGCGCGCTCTTCAGTCGCTCCGCGTGTATAATATATATATATATATATATATATATAAAACAGAGAAAATATAAAAAATAATACATATACATACTAATTCCAGCTGTTGTCTTTATTTCAATGCTCTTGACTATTGACAATATTATATCAAGCAATATATGATGCACTTTTTTTTCTTCTAATCTCTTGCTATATAAGCAGTGATTTTTAATTATTTGATCAAGCTTTCAAGAGTGTTGCGCTTCATTTTTATATTAAAAAAACACACTTATATTCAAAAATATTCTATAATGTTAATATTTTGCAAAGAATATCAATGAAGACAATATACTATTATATAAAATATTGTAACGTGATATGGTAAAATTTACAATGCAACACAAAAAAAATATTACGAACTGATCACTAGGACACTCCACCTTTGACTGAAGTGTTGCTATTAGCAGGGGAAAAAATTCAAATAAGTAACCCCCTTTCTTTCCCATTAAAAAATTTTCTGTAAAATTCATTTAAATATTGAGGGGAAGAGAACAAATTCAGGTGATTTTTTTTTAAACCCTTATTCCCTTATCTCTTTTAAAATTGAAAAGCCATTCAATGCCTAGTGCGAGGTTGCAGGTAACGCATAATTACAACGGCATCAATTCAAGTAGTGAAATTGTACAGAGGGAGAAAAGACTTCCTGTCTGCTGTCTGCCAAACGTTTTTCTAATCCTTTTCATTTTGAAGTTATTTTTCCTAAGAATGTACCATTTTTTTTTTTTTTTTTTTAAAGAGGGATTAGGGGAACGAAAAGAAAAAACATGCAGTTACTTTTTTTTACAAAGAATACCATAGACCCTCCAAGCTAAAAAAAAAAAAAAAAAAAAAAAAAAAAAAAAAAAAAAAGGAAAAGGAAAAAAGGAAAAGGAAAAAGAAGAGAAATAGTGAGCTATGATCGAGTCGCTCTGCTCACAAAATTTTGATCGCACTCACGATCACGCTCGCTAATTTATTAATTGATCGAAGCTCCCGCTCCGCTCTTGCGCGCTCACGTGAGCGTCGCTCAAACAAGACGCTCATGTCCATGTCTGTTTATTTGTATAATTATTTTCTCTCGTAACTGATGGACACGGGTTCTGAAGATTTTATCAGAGGTAGCTGTAACAATTAACTTTGAAATGACATCATAAAATTTTGAGCTTTTCTTTTTAGATTTTGAGATATACGGCATCAATATACAACCCTTTCTCTAAAATCTTGAATCAATGTTACTGAGTGTATGAACAATGAATTTATCATAAGATTTCAGTTAATTCAATTTTGTAGTTTAATTTATAAAAAATTAAATAAAATTAATAGTAGAAAAATTTGTTTTAAAAAATTACAATTCTTTTTAAAAATTATGTTTTATTTTAATAATACATTTTTATTTTTATTTAATTAATGTCTATATAATAATAATTAATAACAAATCTATAAAATAAAAAGTTTCTCCTAATTCTTTGTAGTTGAAATCACATGTATGTGTTATTGTCTAGTATTCTTCATTAAGTAGATTGACACTTCCTTCAGTGCAGTAGTTACCTCAAACATCTTGGTCTTGCATAGTAACAAAACATGGACAAAAATACGCAATAATTATGCTGGCTCAATGTAGCAACATTTATTAATAACTTCATAAGTTATACTATTTTGTATAGTGATTTTATTGCATAGCATAACAGCTGAAATGTTCAGCATAATTACTTAATATGTCATAGACCCCTTTCACATCCTTGCGCTTTGTCGCCATGTTTGTGGTGCCTAATGTATTGTCCAGCATAGGGAAAACATCATTTCTCCTAATTTTTCACTTAATAAGAGTTTATTTCAACTGAACGAATTTTTCTCATATTCTTCGAGCTTACTAGGAGCTACAAATAAGTCTTTGATTGAGGTTTGAAGCTTCTTTTGCTATTAAAAAAATAAAAATGATGTTTTTCCTATGCTGGCCTACGTATTCATAACCAGCAAAATGGCGGCTCTTAAATATGAGTTCAACCGATCTATTACGTCCATGGTTACAAAATAACAAAGTTTATGCTCTACAATATAGCAAGTAGATACTTTTTTTTTTAACACATATAGAGTGTATGCGCATGACGTCCTATTTAATGCACTGGGACGCAATACTGGAGTAATAAATAACATTGCTTAACATAGGACAATTGATATTTTCTTTGGAAAATGACGTGTATCAAGTTGGCCCCCACACCCCAGCCTAAATCAGTAAAACTTACCAAATATTTAGTATTTTGTTAGTACTAATTTTTCTGATCATTTTAAAAAAAATATTGTACACGAAAATAGAGTTATTAACGAAAAAACGATGTGGCGGCTGTGTGCGCGTCAAGTTGGCCCCCACAAAATTAAAAATCGATATAACTTTTTTTCTAATTAGCCTAACTCAACAAAACTTTCAGAATATTTAAAATTTTCATAATTTTAAATATTGGCCTAAATTCAATCAATTAGGCTAAATAGAAAAAGAGTTATTCAACTTTTAGAAGTGTGTGGGCTGTAAGCGCGTCAAGTTAGCCCCCACAAAATTAAAAAATTGATATAATTTTAATTCTGCTTGGCCTAACTCAACAAAACTTTCAGAATATTTAAAATTTTCATAATTTTAAATATTGGCCGTAAGTCAATCAGTTAGGCTAAATAGAAAAAGAGTTATTCAACTTTAAGTAGTGTGTGGGCTGTGAGCGCGTCAAGTTAGCCCCCACAAAATTAAAAATCGATACAACTTTTTTTCTAATTAGCCTAACTCAACAAAACTTTCAGAATATTTAAAATTTTCATAATTTTAAATATTGGCCTAAATTCAATCAATTAGGCTAAATAGAAAAAGAGTTATTTAACTTTTAGAAGTGTGTGGGCTGTAAGCGCGTCAAGTTAGCCCCCACAAAATTAAAAAATTGATATAATTTTAATTCTGCTTGGCCTAACTCAACAAAACTTTCAGAATATTTAAAATTTTCATAATTTTAAATATTGGCCGTAAGTCAATCAGTTAGGCTAAATAGAAAAAGAGTTATTCAACTTTAAGTAGTGTGTGGGCTGTGAGCGCGTCAAGTTAGCCCCCACAAAATATAAAAATCGATACAACTTTTTTTCTAATTAGCCTAACTTAACAAAACTTTCAGAATATTTAAAATTTTCATAATTTTAAATAATTGCCTAAATTCAATCAGTTAGGCTAAATAGAAAAAGGGTTATTCAACTTTTAGTAGTGTGTGGGCTGTGAGCGCGTCAAGTTAGCCCCCACAAAATTAAAAATCGATACAACTTTTTTTCTAATTAGCCTAACTCAACAAAACTTTCAGAATATTTAAAATTTTCATAATTTTAATTATTAGCCTAAATTCAATCAGTTAGGCTAAATAGAAAAAGAGTTATTCAACTTTTAGTAGTGTGTGGGCTGTGAGCGCGTCAAGTCAGCCCCCACAAAATTTAAAAATTGATACAACTTTAATTCTGCTTGGCCTAACTCATAAAAACTTTCAGAATATTTAAAATTTTCATAATTTTAAAAATTGGCCGAAAGTCAATCAGTTAGGCTAAATAGAGAAAGAGTTATTCAACTTTTAGTAGTGTGGGTGCTGTGAGCGTGTCAAGTTGGCACCCACAAAATTAAAAATTGATATAATTTTAATTCTGCTTGGCCTTACTCGACAAAACTTTCAGAATATTTAAAATTTTCATAATTTTAAATATTTACCTAAATTCAATCAGTTAGGCTAAATAGAAAAAGAGTTATTCAACTATTAGAAGTGTGTGGGCTGTGAGCGCGTCAAGTTAGCCCCCACAAAATTTAAAATTGATACAACTTTAATTCTGCTTAGCCTAACTCCACAAAACTTATAGAATATTTAGAATTTTTTAAATTATAAATGTTGGCCGAAAGTCAATCACTTAGGCTAACTAGAAACAAAGTTATTCGACGTTTAGTAGTGTGGGGGCTGTGAGCTTGTTAAGGTAGCCACCACACATATTAAAAGTTGATGTTTTTTTTTGTTTTTTTTGTTTTTGTTTTTTTTGTATGTGGCTGAAGCAACGTCATGTTGTAGCCGCCACCCATAAAAAGAAATAACATACATTTTTATCTAATTTGCCTAACTGAACAAATTATTGAAAGCTTTTCATTTATGTAAGAATCATTTTGTTTACTAAAACTAGAATAAATTTCATTGCATATATGCTAACAAGGGTACGACATATGATTTTAGTATTTAAAAAAGTATAATATAAAGAGGCAAACTTGACGCCCTACACTCAGCACAGCCGCCACACTTTGCATTTTCGCATGTATCGACTTTTTTGAAACTTGAACTTAGCTTGGCTGAACTTAGCGAAACTTTCCAAATATTACACTGAAGTATTAAATTTTTTTTTAATTTTAGCCAAGTTTCATTGAATAATAATAAATAGCATTCGAGATATGTAAGTATCTTAGGTTTGCGGCGTTAGAAAATAAATCAAGTTTTACTTACTTCATATATTTCTTAACATCATGGCTATTTCTCGCAATATAATAGTGATACTGATACAATAATTGCGAAAGGTTTTTATTGCAAATATTAATATTATAATTATTATTATAACTGCAACTCAACATACAATTCAAATATTATGCATTAGAAACTGAAGTACGGTTATTGTTGAGTATACTTAGTAAGTGTTTTACGTGTGAATGAAGCATTATTTATTTGATTTTTTGTGAGTTAAGATTAACACTGCAATCAATTATAAAGAAAAAAAATTCTAATTGTTGGGTGTGATTATTTTATGTATAATTCCACATTTGAAGTTAATTCAAATAATAATAAATATTCAAAATTTTGCTGTAACTTCGCGCTTTTTTATTTTATATGTATGTAAACTGCTGCTGAGTGTCAACTTAACATTTCAGGTTTAGAAGTTTAATTTGTCAGATACTTTTTTATTGCCTTTTTTTTTTTTTTTTTTTTTTTTTATCTATTATTTTTTTCAAAACGCGTATGGAAAAATGATAACTATTTTTAATATTTGTATCTTTCTACTTTTTTTTATAAGAAAATGCTGCTGGATGATTGTAACTGAACAACCAAAAATTTGTAATTTTTTTTAATTAGTATAAAAAAGAAACCTTTTCAATATTCGTGTCCGTCCTCTCTCCTATTTTCCCCTCTCATTTTTGTTTTAAATGACTTACAAGGATCCAACTATTTTGAGGCTGACTGGTGTTTTCACTCACATCCGCTTCCGTTTTTATCTACTACGGGTGCGCAGTATGCTGAAACGGAAGTGGATGTTAACTTAATGGCCTAAAGTCGACCTCACGTGTATTATTACCTGTTCTGCTCTGTAAAGACATGGAACGTAATAAATTCTTATGCATTCTATCAATTCTGTTGTTTCATTATTATGGACGTATTACGTGAAGTTCACCTAAAAACTATAACAATATGCATAAATTAATTTTATTTATAAAAATGATCAAATCTGGTTATTGCACGGACTGTTGTTCTTAATAGAAACAGTTTGTAACAGTAAAGGAATTGCGATTATCAATTGATTTGCGACTTTTTTTTAAATTTGATTTAGATTAAACCATATTTACGTTAGAACTTACTGTGGAAAGCATGAAAATGCAGGGTTAAGAATTGAAACAGTTGTGCTCTAGTTTAAAAAAAATAATCAAATTCTATCTCCAATATGCTAAAAGAAATTTTATAAATAAATTATAATTAAAAAATAAAATAAAATTATTATATAAAAAAATTATAAACACTATTGAAATATAAAATAATTTTTAATAAAATATTTTGAATTTATAAAAAAATTAAAATATTATGCATGATAAGTAAAAAAAAAAAAAGAAGCTTTAACTTCTAAGTTAATAAATTATTTTATTTTTAAATCATAATTTATTTGCATAACTACTTTTAATAAAGATTTACTTATTACTCCTATAAGAGCTCATGATAATGACATTAATTATTTTCTCTCTTATCTGATGGTCATGAGTACTAAAACTTTTAATCATAGGTAGCTGTTACTGTTAACTTTCTAATGGCATCATATTAATAGTAGTACAGATTGAAAGTTTTCTTTGTAAGTTTTGAGATGCAAGGCATCTGCATACAACCCTTAACATAACTCCTAATATCAATGCATTTTCATGCTTTCCACCGTGAGTTGTGTTGTAACGTAAATATGGTTTCTACGAAATTAAACTTTACAAAAAGTCTCAAATCAATAGATAAACACAATATCCTTTCTGTTACAATCTGTTTCTGATAAGAACAACAGTCCGTGCAATATAAATTTGTTTGTTATTATAAATATAATTAAATTATGTATATTGTTATAGTTTTTAGATGAACTTTATTACGTATAATAATAATAATAACAATATAAGATATAAGATTTTATTACGTTCCATGTCTTTACAAATTAGAACAAGTTACGGCTTTTATTCAGCGAAATCAGGCATACAACCTCTATTCAACCCAACTGTTTAACAGTACACTCAGTTACAGAATTTGTTAGTAGCATTAACATATAACGAAACATAATTTAAAAAAATAACATTAATAAATTTTAATTGTGATTAGTTAATTTACTTACTGGAATTTTAATTTAAGTAACATTTCTTTTCACTTAAATAATTTGAATTGAGAATATATATACACTTAATAGTTTTAGTCTAAACGTCCATAATAAAGGAACAACTGTTATAATATATTTTTACAAGAATTTAATACGTTTCATGTCTTTACAGAGCAGAACAGGTAATAATACACGTGAGGTCGACTTTAGGCCATTAAGTTAACATCCACTTCCGTTCCAGCATACTGCGCACGCGTAGTAGATAAAAACGGAAGCGGATGTGAGTGAAAACACCAGTCAGCCTCAAAATAGTTGGATCCTTGTAAGTCATTTAAAACAAAAATGAGAGGGGAAAAAAGGAGAGAGGACGGACACGAATATTGAAAAGGTTTCTTTTTTATACTAATTAAAAAAAATAACAAATTATTGGTTGATAAGTTACAATTATCCAGCAGCATTTTCTTATAAAAAAAAGTAGAAAGATACAAATATTAAAAATAGTTATAATTTTTCCATACGCGTTTTGAAAAAAATAATAGATAAAAAAAAAAAAAAAAAAAAAAAAAAAGGCAATAAAAAAGTATCTGACAAATTAAACTTCTAAACCTGAAATGTTAAGTTGACACTCAGCAGCAGTTTACATACATATAAAATAAAAAAGCGCGAAGTTACAGCAAAATTTTGAATATTTATTATTATTTGAATTAACTTCAAATGTGGAATTATACATAAAATAATCACACCCAACAATTAGAATTTTTTTTCTTTATAATTGATTGCAATGTTAATCTTAACTCACAAAAAATCAAATAAATAATGCTTCATTCACACGTAAAACACTTACTAAGTATACTCAACAATAACCGTACTTCAGTTTCTAATGCATAATATTTGAATTGTATGTTGAGTTGCAGTTATAATAATAATTATAATATTAATATTTGCAATAAAAACCTTTCGCAATTATTGTATCAGTATCACTATTATATTGCGAGAAATAGCCATGATGTTAAGAAATATATGAAGTAAGTAAAACTTGATTTATTTTCTAACGCCGCAAACCTAAGATACTTACATATCTCGAATGCTATTTATTATTATTCAATGAAACTTGGCTAAAATTAAAAAAAAATTTAATACTTCAGTGTAATATTTGGAAAGTTTCGCTAAGTTCAGCCAAGCTAAGTTCAAGTTTCAAAAAAGTCGATACATGCGAAAATGCAAAGTGTGGCGGCTGTGCTGAGTGTAGGGCGTCAAGTTTGCCTCTTTATATTATACTTTTTTAAATACTAAAATCATATGTCGTACCCTTGTTAGCATATATGCAATGAAATTTATTCTAGTTTTAGTAAACAAAATGATTCTTACATAAATGAAAAGCTTTCAATAATTTGTTCAGTTAGGCAAATTAGATAAAAATGTATGTTATTTCTTTTTATGGGTGGCGGCTAAAACATGACGTTGCTTCAGCCACATACAAAAAAAAACAAAAACAAAAACAAAAAAAAACATCAACTTTTAATATGTGTGGTGGCTACCTTAACAAGCTCACAGCCCCCACACTACTAAACGTCGAATAACTTTGTTTCTAGTTAGCCTAAGTGATTGACTTTCAGCCAATATTTATAATTTAAAAAATTCTAAATATTCTATAAGTTTTGTGGAGTTAGGCTAAGCAGAATTAAAGTTGTATCAATTTTAAATTTTGTGGGGGCTAACTTGACGCGCTCACAGCCCACACACTTCTAATAGTTGAATAACTCTTTTTCTATTTAGCCTAACTGATTGAATTTAGGTAAATATTTAAAATTATGAAAATTTTAAATATTCTGAAAGTTTTGTTGAGTTAGGCTAATTAGCAAAAAATTTGTATCGATTTTCAATTTTGTGGGGGCTAACTTGACGCGCTCACAGCCCACACACCTCTAAAAGTTGAATAACTGTTTTTCTATGTAGCCTAACTGATTGAATTTAGGCCAATATTTAAAATTATGAAAATTTTAAATATTCTGAAAGTTTTTATGAGTAAGGCCAAGCAGAATTAAAGTTGTATCAATTTTCAATTTTGTGGGGGCTGACTTGATGCGCTCACAGCCCACACACTACTAAAAGTTGAATATCTCTTTTTCTATTTAGCCTAACTGATTGAATTTAGGCCAATATTTAAAATTTTTAAAATTTTTAAATATTCTGAAAGCTTTTGTTGAGTTAGGCCAAGCAGAATTAAAATTATATCATTTTTTAAATTTTGTGGGGGCTGACTTGACGCTCTCACAGCCCACACACTACTAAAAGTTGAATAACTCTTTTTCTATTTAGCCTAACTGATTGAATTTAGGCCAATATTTAAAATTATGAAAATTTTAAATATTCTGAAAGTTTTGTTGAGTTAGGCTAATTAGAAAAAAAGTTGCATCGATTTTTAATTTTGTGGGGGCTAACTTGACGCGCTCACAGCCCACACACTACTAAAAGTTGAATAACTCTTTTTCTATTTAGCCTAACTGATTGAATTTAGGAAATTATTTAAAATTATGAAAATTTTAAATATTCTGAAAGTTTTGTTAAGTTAGGCTAATTAGAAAAAAAGTTGTATCGATTTTTATATTTTGTGGGGGCTAACTTGACGCGCTCACAGCCCACACACTACTTAAAGTTGAATAACTCTTTTTCTATTTAGCCTAACTGATTGACTTACGGCCAATATTTAAAATTATGAAAATTTTAAATATTCTGAAAGTTTTGTTGAGTTAGGCCAAGCAGAATTAAAATTATATCAATTTTTTTAATTTTGTGGGGGCTAACTTGACGCGCTTACAGCCCACACACTTCTAAAAGTTGAATAACTCTTTTTCTATTTAGCCTATTTGATTGAATTTAGGCCAATATTTAAAATTATGAAAGTTTTAAATATTCTGAAAGTTTTGTTGAGTTAGGCTAATTAGAAAAAAAGTTGTATCGATTTTTAATTTTGTGGGGGCTAACTTGACGCGCTCACAGCCCACACACTACTTAAAGTTGAATAACTCTTTTTCTATTTAGCCTAACTGATTGACTTACGGCCAATATTTAAAATTATGAAAATTTTAAATATTCTGAAAGTTTTGTTGAGTTAGGCCAAGCAGAATTAAAATTATATCAATTTTTTAATTTTGTGGGGGCTAACTTGACGCGCTTACAGCCCACACACTTCTAAAAGTTGAATAACTCTTTTTCTATTTAGCCTAATTGATTGAATTTAGGCCAATATTTAAAATTATGAAAATTTTAAATATTCTGAAAGTTTTGTTGAGTTAGGCTAATTAGAAAAAAAGTTATATCGATTTTTAATTTTGTGGGGGCCAACTTGACGCGCACACAGCCGCCACATCGTTTTTTCGTTAATAACTCTATTTTCGTGTACAATATTTTTTTTAAAATGATCAGAAAAATTAGTACTAACAAAATACTAAATATTTGGTAAGTTTTACTGATTTAGGCTGGGGTGTGGGGGCCAACTTGATACACGTTGGAAAATGAGTTAATTTTTTGTTGTTATTATTTTCCTCACATATTTGAGACACGAATGAAATAACTTAACCTATTAACTACCTCAAATTAATCAAATGTTAATTAAATCAAACACCAAAACTATTAATGGTATCAAAGTTCTAAAAAAACCATTGCTTTGTATTTTAAACTGACAAAATAAGTTACTTTCCTATATCGGCTCATATGTCTTGAGTTATCCATCATGGCGTCTACTTTAACATATATACGCATACACCCTATACAGCATACATAAAATTAAGGGGGAATTATTTTATATTTAAAGTAAATGAGTGAGGTATCAACAAAACGACACAAATGCATCACGCACACAAGAAAATTGATTGTTGATTGTATTTAAGTAAATAATAATAATTTTTTAAATGCACATAAATTATGAAATTTATTTTTCCATGAGGGAAATCTAAATTTGTCAAGCATATCTCACCGTAATTTTCATTCATTTGAAAGTTCTTAATCTTAAAGGCATTGAACACATTGAACAACAAACTTGAAATATATCCTAAAATCTACGTAGATTTGGCCGGAGTCATCGATTTCTAATTTAATTTACATTTACAAAATGGCAGATGCGGATTGATGACGTCACAACTCGATTATCATACTTGCGCGTTAACCAGCAAGCTATGACGTCATGAAACCGCATCCGCCGGTTAACGAATGTAAAATAAAATAGAAATCAATGACTGCGGCCAAATCAAGGTTTATTTTTTAGGTATGTTAAGATATTACATGCCACTAGAAAAGTTTTGGTTGAACATGTTCTATGCCTTTAGGTATAAATGATAATTTAATTAAAAGTAGTTATCTATTTAAAATTGTTAATAGTTATAAATTAGTAACTCAAAAGTGCATATCTGTGTGCAATACAATTATGTATTGTGTATTATGTAAATATATTTGGTATTGCTTTCTAGTCCCCTCTGACAAGATCTACATAGCATATTTTTACTTTGGACATTTTTCTTAATTCAACTACAAATCTCAGTCTGACTCGAGCTCATCAGATCAGATAGAAATTCATTATAAAACATTGTTATATGTTGAAAAGTTTAACTAATTTATATAAAAAACAAATAAAAAATTTAAATAAATTTAAAAAACTAAATGTAAAATATTACCAAAAATTTACATTTAAAATATATTGTTATATTTACGTACTTATAAAAATTTCCAACTTCAATTTTTTAGCACTGTTTCTGTGTTAATCTCGTGCATATGGCCTGCAATGTTGCAGGATAATAAGTTATCAGACTGTTGAAGTATTTTCTTACACGTCTCATCCATGAAGTGATGACGATAACTGACTTCAGAATATTTCTTGTGGAAAATTATAAAAACAAAAATGTATTTTCAGTTCATATGAATATGTATTTACATAATTGTGTTTGATGTAAATGAATGAGTGAAGAAAAATATAAATTACGTAATTTATGCTGCATTTATGTCATTATAGCATAAATGTTGCTAAGTTAGAACAACATAAATAATTATCCTGTACAACATAATATTTATGCTATGTAACATAATTATTATCAAGTATAGCATAAATTATGCTGTACTGAATAAATTATGCTAAAAATTAGCAAGCATAATTATTACGTATGTATTTTTATCTGTGAGTTTAGGAATAAACAAACGAACGAACGAATAAATAAATAAAAATAACGTGTATTAAAATGTTTAAATTAAACTGAAGTTAAAAAAGTTGGCAGACTGATGTCCGATATATGTTTATTACTTATTGATGTTGCAGCTGTCAATATTGACTGTGGTGATCGATTGACTTTCTTCTCTTACGTCCAATATAACAATACAACATTGTATCAAGACAATTTACACACGTGTGCATGTTATGTAAAATTGGATTTGCAAGATGAAATCTCAACACACGTCTTGCTTTAAACTTTTTGTAGAAATTACTTTAAAGTTTTTTTTCTTCTTTTTTTTAACTAATGAAGAGAGGTTTTTTGTGAAGGGATAAGTCACTTTTGAGCAATACATTTTAGATGCGTATCAAATAGATTTTGTTTACTTTTTGTTTATTGTTTTTTTATTTATTTGGTGAAAAATTAATTTTTTATTATTTTTATTTCTAGATGTGTAATTACTATTATTATTATATTTTATTTTCAGATGTGTAATTATGCAAAATAAAATCACAATTTATTTACAATTTTGAAAACTCGCTATAACGTAATGTACATTTTTAAAGACGATTCCAAAATAAAATATTCAGAGTATTTTCTTTGCCTATGGCTTTTACAAGTACTTCTCATAAATAGCTGCGGAGTTTTTGAAAAAAGAAAGAAAGGGATTGAATTCAGAAAATAATATTTTATGTAATGTTATGAAATCACGTATAAAGAATTACTTATTCTGATTATTGAGACCTTCTATTTTCATTTTTACTTTTACTAAAAAAAAAAAAAAAAAAAAAAAAGTTCTTGCTTCAAAAGTAAAAACCCACATTAAATTTGACATTTTACTTACAAAAATATCCTGTGGTACAACAGAATTACATTGGAATAAAATATACATGTTTAGAAATTAAATAAAAAATATATATTTCTGGATATTCGTGCGAAAAGAAAATGTTAAATTGATTTACGTGCACCTTGTGTGAAATTTCATGTTTTCTGTGAGAATTTAATGTGACAAGTTACATTGTACAGTAGAGAGAGAGAAGTAGAGAGAGAGAGAGAGAGAGAGAGAGAGAGAGAGAGAAATATAAATTTATAGCTTATTTCGTTAAAGTAAGCATATTCATATTCTTGAGAATTTAATTTAATAACGGAAAAAAATTTTGCTTTGAAAAAAAAAAAAACAAGTCTTCCGCATGCCAGACAAGCACGCTACCCTGAAAGAAGTAAGGGTCTCTTCACACAGTGCAACAAAAACATGAACATTATAAACGATATTTTAACTAAACTAATAATTTAATGAACGAAATTTAAATTGAGTTTTGTAGTTATATAAATACACCATAAGGTCACCATATAAGGTGAGGCGACTTTTTTTTACCCACTATTTACTGCAGATATTTCTCATGTTGAAAAATTTATTTAAAGTAATATACACACAATTGTAATATCATAGTATACCATTGAATTGAGCGTGCATGGGCTTTTGAATGTTAAAATATATTATCGCAATCATGTGTACATTTTCTGTGTATCTCAGAATATACAATTAATTGAGATCTTACAATAAATAGTGAAATGAAACATGAAATGGCAAGGTCACCTTATAAGACCAGATTCAACCCACTACCCCGTACGATATGTATTAAGCTGTGAGTAACAAATAAATAGAAGCTCGTTGCATAAACTACACATAAATATTGAGCCAGCTTCGAAAATGTTCCTTTATTAATAACAGCTGGCTAAGACGTATTTACCTGTTTAATACGTTTATACATATGGTCAATCGTTGTTATTTCTTCTTTTAGAACTTTGAACTTGATAAGAATGAAAGAAAATTCCCAAAAAAAAAGTTCCAGTCTCAATATGCGACTCACTTTTATCGGATCAAAAAACAATATCAACCAATGAATGTGTCTTATTTTGTTGGTCATCCAATCACTGTTATTGAGATTCACTTTACTTTACAGAACGAGCTAGAGTCTATGCATTCACGTTAAAATCGACGCAATGTTGGATAACTCAATAACATAGGCAACATAGAAAAGTGACTCATTTTACCTGTTTAAAAATACTAAGCAATATTTTTGAGAACATTGATGTTGTTAATAGGTTGAGTAAGACTCTCAAGTATGTGAGGATACATACACAAAAAAAAAAATTATACGATTTTACTGTTGTCCTATGCTATGCTGTACATTGTTTTTCCTTTGCTCTAGTATGGAGTTCAAGCGTCAACACTATTCTTTAAAATTATGATTAGATTATGTGGTGACACAGAGTTACATAACAAACTATACTCTTAACGTGATCTACTACGTTACCTTTGGGTGTGGCAAACGTAACGTAATAGACACCCTCGTAATTATGTAACATTTTATTTATAGTAATTTTTATAAAATTTATGTTAAAAAGTATTTTAAAAAAATTTAAAATAAAAATATATGTATATAATTGTTAAAATAAAAATTTAAATATATGTATATAATTTTTAAATTAAAAAATAAAAAATTTAAATTTTATTATTAATTTTTAAAAAATTAAAATATAATAAAATAAATACTTCTTATTAATAACCACTGTAAATCATAAAGTACTATCAAAAATAAAAATAGTGTTAGTAAGACGCAAGACAATGTAACATCAAGTACATGTTCGATTGTTAGATAATGTACATAGATATGATATTTATTAATAATCTGTGTGGAGTAATTGAATTATAGAAGGTTGTTAAATGATAAGCAAGGCCCATGACAGTGCAATGTATGGTAACCTGTTAACTTCGAGTTCCTAACATTCACGTGGTTTACAAGTTACAGACTGTAGGTTTCCTCTCAGGCTAATAAACACAAAACAACTTTGGTGATTCAAAATAATAATAAAATTTACTATCTCCAAAATAATAATAATAAATCCATTTATAATATTTTATTGTAAGAAAATATAAACCAATCTTCAATCTGATCAATTTTTAGATTCTCATTGTAAGTTTTTCATAAGCTTCAAAATAATTTCTAAGTTAAATTACCATCATCATGTACAGCTCTGGCCAAAAGTTCCCGAACAGGGCAGCGGCGGCCGCAGCGTTTTCTCATAAAGATAAGATAGTGTGTTTGCGGGTTGCCTATGCGAATCGTTCGGGAACTTTTGGCCAGAGCTGTACATCCCCTACATAAGTTATTGCTAAGTATTGATATTCTGTGTTGCTAGCAAAATATGATTAATGGACGTTATCGGTTTAGCGCGCGGGGTGCTGCGGGGAAAGCTAAGGGTCCCCTAATTTAACATTACGCTTATGGAGAAAAACACGTTTTTTGCGATTTTTGAGAAAACTACTCCACCGATTTAGGAGAAATTTAAATGAGAAATACTAGACATACTTTTACGAGTTTTAAGCCATAGAAAATTTTTAACAATTTTTTAAACCTATAACCTCCATTAGATACGTTCAGAAACTACCCCATTATACTGTATAATCAAACTTAAAGCAAAAAAAAAAGCTTTAAAAGTTGTAATTACTTTATCATAAGCAAAGTATGACAGGAACAAAAGTGGGTGGTCTGACTTGTGTGTATATCTCATATGTATATCGAGTACCAGTCCAGACATCATAATGTTAGTTCTAGAACAATTAAAAATGTAACTTCCTACGTGATTTGAAAATAATGAATAAGAAAAATGAATTGAATTTTACTGTTTTAGTTTTAACAAGTATTTAGATATTAAAAAATAATCATATTGAGTAGTTCTCAGAAATAATTAAATATTTAGATTTAAAAGAATGTTTATAGAAATAGCTCAAATTTAGGGCGGAAATATGACAAAAGGATTGAAACCTAACAATGGTATAAAAAATAAATAATTATATTAATAAAATTATTCATCAAACATCAATTCATCAAAATGACATTTTCAATGGAGCTAGTCGGTATCAGCACGCGGGAAAAGCTAAGCGTCCGATAATTTAACATTACGCTGATAGGGAGAAAAAGTTTTTTTTTTTTTTTTTTTTTTTGTGATTGTTGGTAAAACTACTGCACCGGTTACAGAGATATTTAAATGAGCAATACATACTATTAAGTATTTAAAGACAGAAAATTGGTACAAATTTACACACAAAACTAAATTATCTGCAATAGTGTAAAAAATAAATAATTACAATAAAAAAATTAAAGGCATAGACAACATGAAACCATAAGCATTTACATTACAAAACACTTGATGGGACTTACATATAAACAAGTTAATTGGTCTTAAAACCCAACTGTAGCGCCGTAGCAGTGATCAGAAAAATTCGATTTATGCAACCCGCACAACATTTTCATATTAATTTTTGCCTGTTTCTGACGTCATAAACAGAAATTTTCAAGCAAATTGCATACTTTACATTTTTTTTCATGCTTTCTTGTGGGGTCACTTTTACATTCTGGTAAAAAATATCATAAGTTTTGTAGATCTTATTTTGTGTTTAATGATTAAAAAGAACTTGTTGTTTCATGTTTTCTATGCCTTTAATAAATCGCTACTTTCACAAACATTGAAGCACATGTTAAAGATCCAATTAAATATTTCCGGCCGAAATTTACTGAGGACATTCAATCACAAAGTTTTCACCAATGATTCTAAAGCAAGTCTAGAATTACGTCACGTCTCCAATAACATATTGCTAAATATTAATTTATAGTGTATGTTGATATCAAATTATGATTAATTTAGAAACTACAAACTTATTGAACTTTTACCACAAGAAAAAGAAAATCAAATAAAGTTTGTGAAAGTATATGAAATAATAACGTAAAGTTTGATAAATTTATACTTCGATGGCTTCATAATTTTCAACATTTAATTTTATCTTTCACCCCATAATTTACATTTTATTTTTATTTTGATCTATTTTTATAAACTTCTTGTTTAAAATTACTATATAAATAGATGTACTTTAAAATATGAATAATTAAAGTACTTTTTAAACAGGGAAATATTATACAAGTTAATAACCAGAAAATGTTAAATTACAAAATAAATACTAAAAAAAAAAAAAAAAAGAAGAAGAAGAAGAAGGAGAAGTCTTATAAAAATAGCCCAGTAGTTTGTTGTTTTAAAGACAGATCTGGACTTTGACTTTAAAACAACGATTGCTATCGAATTCGGTACAATTTTAACGGGCAAGCTTGTTTACAGAATTGTAAAATATTATTTAGATTTGTGTGTAAAAAATAAATAATAATAATTAGAATGTTGCATTTTTAGTGAAAAATTAGGCAACCAAAAGTACATATTGTATACAATACATATAGTTTCCCAGAAGCGAACATAAAATTATATTACTAATCTAATCTGTATCATAATTCATAATAATACAAAAATAACACGCAAGGAAAAAAAAAATTAATCTCATATTTGAGAACTTTTCTTTTATATTTTTTTTCAAATCCTTTCATTGCTGTTTTCCTTTTAAATAACGAGAGTAAAAAAGGAGCCACACAGGCAGGCTACAAAAGCTAAAGAAAAGCACAAATCTCTATTGCTAAAAAAATTATAATAGTGTATATAAAAAAGAGGTTAAAATCGAGGAGAAGTATTTGGGAATGAATAAATTATCGAATACCAATAATGTAGTCGTTTTTAGAAATATATAAAAAAAATACAGAACATTAAAAAAAACTTGGTTTAAAAAAGTTATAGAATAAAAAAAAAGTTTTTTTCCATCGTGTTTTACAATCGTGGAATAATAATTTCAGTGTTTCTCTTGTATTTGCTTTTGTCATCTAATGAGACGTGCTCTCTCTCTCTCTCTTAATCTCTCTTTAAAAAACGCTGTTAAATTGAAAAGGTTTTTAATATTTTGCGTATATATTATCAATAATTGAAGTAAGAACTTGGTAAAGATGGTTATCCAAAGATGGAAATAATATATTTACTAAGTAATATTGATAATGGGTTACATTGTTTGGTCAAGCCTCATTCTTTTCTATGGAACCTAGTTCCAACCATTTGTTTAAATGGGGATTATCGGTGAGGTATGAGGACCTTCGTATTTCCTAACCATAAGCGTGGAGTGATAAAGTAAATAAAACACCAACAATGTACTGCACAAAAGGCCTGAAATAATTAAAGGGAGGTTTTCTTTGCTTTATATAATAAAATTTCCTTTCAGATATATTTCCTGTGTTCAAGACAAATCTCACCTCTCACCATTTAGAAGTTGAAAATGATATCTTTTATATTCTTCACTTAGTTAAATATAATATCATTTATCGATGAAACATAAATCCAGTTCCAATAGAATATACCAGCGAATTAGATTTAAACCAATATTTAAATAAATAAATAAACTAACTAACTAATAAAATAAATATTTTATAAATTTCGTATTTTCAAAGTTATATTTAACAAATAAATATTTCTAACTAAAATATTAAAATAAAATAATATATTTATAACAATTTATAGTACAAAAAAAAACACAACTTAAACCAAAAAAATTCTAGCAAAAATAAAGTTAAAAATATTTAACAACTCTTTTTTCTTCATTTTATAAAAACTATAATTGTATATTATTATATAATAAATATAATAAGATAATTAACTATTTTTCCCGATCAAAAAATAGGAAATGCTTCATCATTATTAATATTTCCCATAGCGATAATTTAGTGCTAGAGGTGTTTAAATAAATAAAATTTTACTCTCATAAGGCCCCTTGTTAATTATACTATTGTCTCTCTTACCTACTACGAAACGGGTTTTGAAATAATATATCATTATCACAAATTTAGCATTTTTAGTATTTTTTTTTTTTTTGTCATTGTCGTGCACTTACAAGTTAAATATAAAATTCGTTTTTCCACAATAAAAAGTATCTAATAAACAATGTGATGATAAAATTGCAAATATAAAGAAAATAATCATATAGTAGTTCTGAATAACATTTGAATTTCAAATATTGTAAAAGCAGGGAATTAAAAATTTTGAACTTCAACTCAATTACTCCCCTTAAAACAGTTCAATTTATGGTAGAAGGAAAGAAAGAAGCAGACAAAACACACGTAAAAAAAAAATTCTAGTTTTACTCCAATGTTTCATTTCTTATCTCAACAGTTTCTTTCTTCTTTTTTTTACAAAAGATACTAGAGCTTTTTCTGCAAAGTCAGACTTCCGGCGCAACTTTTGTGTCGATATGTTCCTTTGTTATAACAGCTGATTATGACTACGTTAGCTGTTTACTACGTTTACACATATGGTCGATCATTGTTATTTCTTCGTTTAAAACTTTGAACTTGATAAGAACGAAAGAAACTCCACACAAAAAAGTTACATGCTCTTCATGTGACTCAATTTTTGTCAATTTTGTTAGCTCAAAAAAAAAGATCAACCAATGAATGTGTCGTATTGTGTTGGTCAGCCAATCACTGTTGTTGAGATTCACTTTACTTTACAGAACAAGCTTAGCTCGTTCTGTAAACTACACACAAATATTGAGCCAGCTTCGAAAATGTTCTTTTGTTAAAAACAGCTGTATATGACGTCGTTACCTGTTTACTACGTTTATACATATGAGCTTTTTCTGTAAAGTAAAGTGAATCTCAACAACAGTGATTGGCTCACCAAAAAAATACGACACATTTATTGGTTGATCTTGTTTTTTGAGCTAACAAAATTGACAAAAATTGAGTCACATGAAGAGCATGGAACTTTTTTGTGTGGAGTTTCTTTCATTCTTATCAAGTTCATAGTTCTAAACGAAGAAATAACAATGATCGACCATATGTATAAACGTAGTAAACAGGTAACGAAGTCATAATCAGCTGTTATAACAAAGAAACATATCGACACAAAAGTTGCGCCGAAAGTCTGACTTTGCAGAACGAGCTATGATCAATCATAGTTATTTCTTCTTTTAGAACTTTGAACTTGATAAAAATGAAAGAAACTCACAAAATAATTCCATACGAAACATGCGACTCACTTTTATCGGCTCAAAAAAAAAAAAAATTAATAAAAGATCAACCAATGAACGTGTCTTATTTTGTGGTTCAGCCAATCACTGTTATTGAGATTTACTTTACTTTACAGAACGAGCTTAGCTTGTTCTGTAAAGTATAGTGAATCTTTTTAACAGTGATTAGCTGACCAACAAAATAAGACACATTCATTGGTTGATCTTGTTTTTTGAGCCGATAAAAGTGAGTCGCATGTTGAGAATGACATTTTTTTTTCTATGTATTTTCGTTCATTCTTATCATGTTCAAAGTTCTTAACGAAGAAATAACAATAATAAACGATATGTATAACGTAGTAAACAGGTAATGACGTCATAATGAGATGTTTTTAACGAAGGAAAAAATTTCCAAGCTGGCTCAAGAGTTATGTGTAGCTTACAGAACGAAATAAAGTTTTTTTTTTTGCTTAATTTTTTAACCTTTAAAGGATTTCTGGCGTAAAAATGCAATTTTGCTTATTATTTGATTACTGTGACATAATTAGACGTATACCACTAAAAAAATCGAAAAAATGCCATTAATTAGATATCTTACTAATTATTAACAAAATTCTCGTGAAGTAGAGCCTACTTCACGAAGAAAGTGCACAACGGCAACAGCGTTCCCTATGTTCTATGATAGATTTGGTGACTTTATCTGATTGGCCTGAGATTCCGCCGTCACCTGAGAAATGACCACTGAGAAAGAGTTGAAAAAAATAACAATGCAAGTACCGCTAGTACTCGCATTGTTATTCTTTATTTCGCACACCTACCAAGATTTGGAGGTGCTAAAATATACTTGTTGCAATGCAAGTATCCACTCAGTAATAAAAAATAACGCAGAGTTTTACCTGAGACTGACTGAGGTAACTCGTTACTTTAGTGTGCAATCAGTATATATCTGAAAGAGGGAGAATTCCCCTATTTCTACAATAAATTGCTCCTACTTTTTATTATTTCTTTCAAAATATTTGTTCCAATGTTGCCGATGTCTGAAAATCTATATTAGTTAATTATCCAATTAATGGGTTAATAATCAAAATTTTTGAATGAAACTTTTTTAATTATTATTTACATTTGGCTTGCTTAAGTTTACAATGAAAATTAGACCTTTTTTCATGACGCCAGACATCCATTAAACAAAGTGATATATATATATATATATACAGCAGAGAAGAAAAAAAAAATTTTACCTGCAACTCTTTGTCCAATCATTTATGTAACTCAAAAACCCTCTTAAGTTTTTCTTAATTATTTCTAATTAAAATTAAATATTTTAATTTAAAGAAATGTTATTTTATATTTGAATTATGTAAATGTTTTAGTAATATTTTTGTTTTATTTATATTTAAATGAATTAGTTAAAATATTTTATTAATTTTAATATTATGAAATTTTTAATATTTACTTCTTATATTTTATATTTATATATTATTTGTATAGAAACAACCAACACTGCAAGTAATCGAAGGATTCATTTTCTCGGAATGTATTCACTGTCCAGTGTGCATCGATAAATAGATAACTGGTAAGTGGGTTGGGAATAAGACATTATATTGTGACTAGTGAACGGGAAAAAGAAGAAATTACATTCACACTTCTTTTTATATTCCTTATAAAAGACATGCGTGTACAACATAAATATAGACATTCAATGGAGGTTATCGGTTTAACAAATTCTTAAATAAAGTCTATGGCTTAAAACATGTAAAAGTATGTCTTGTATTTTTCATTTAAATTTCTCCGAAATTGGTAGAGTAGTTTTCTCAAAAATCGCAAAAAAAAAATGTATTTTCCCCCGTAAGAGTAATGTTAAATTAGGGGACCCTTAGCTTTCCCCGTAGCACCCCGTGCGATAAACCGATAAGTATCAAGACTATTTAGATAATTGTAAATTAAAATGTCACATAGCGCTGAAGTAATGAATACACAAAGCAGACGATTTGAATAAAAGTATGGTCACATTATACTAAACATTTTGTATGCACCACAAATTGCACAATATATTCTCTAAGCCAGGCAAGAAGTTCAGATAAAACTTTACTACATTGTACGTCTGTATCTTAATTGTAGACACTGCACTACAAAGTATAATGGAGCTTACATGTGAGCAAAAATGTTTACTAATTTATATTAGTTTAAGACACGTAGAAGTGCGTCATCGTGCCTTATTTTCATTTTAGTTTTTTAATCATGAGTATCAACGCATTAACTCTTATGATTTCCACGTCATTCGTAGCCACATTACGCTTATTTTAACAACTATGTTCTTACATATCAGCTATATATCTATTGTTTTAAATTGCTATATTGCTGTTAAAATTATCAGCAGATTAATTATTTATATTCAGTTTTTATTTATTATATGTATTTAAAGTTTTAATTGTTTTGAATAACTTGTTTATAAAAATATTTAAATTAAATTTTTTAAAAACAAGAAAATAATATATATATTTTTTTTAATATTTCTTTTTTAATGTTATATAATGTTTATAACTTACTATAAACATTAAGATTTAAATGGGGAAAATTTACATTTTATTTAAATTTTTATATTAAATGCATTGCTTTCATGGGATGAAAACCATTTTTTAATAATATGTAATAAAATTTGTGCACATATTTCATAATTATGAATTTTAGAACTTTTACACCAATAGCAGGTGGTTTCACTCATCAATGGTGCTTTGTCATAGAAGTTATTTTGTAATGTTTATGACTTTAATTTAGTTAGGAAGAGAGAGAGAGAGAGAGAGAGACAGAGAGAGAGAGATGACAAAGTATTCGTGTGTATGTAAATATCAACAATTTTATTTATTCTAAGTTTGACAATGTCAAGTCCAGTACAATTTGATATTCAAAATTGCATGCAAATATTATGTAAATCATATTGTAAGTCATTACAGAGAATGCTTATATCTTACATTTTGTAGCAATAATATTTGTGTATTCAGGCTTACATATTGTCAATGAATGTAGTTCTTTTAACTTATCATCATATTACATGTTACATACGACTTTTATTTGTACTTTAATTATTATCTTTGTGAATCGAATGTGATTAAACAGTATATATTTCTCAAAAGTTTTGTATTATGATCACTGATAGTGATTACTGAATTGCTAACAAATTTGGTAGAAAGAAAACTTTTTATTTTATTTTTATTATTTTATCCGAGCATTGTTATTATATATCTATATTTTTATTCATATTTATGTATATTTTATAATATATGTGTAAAAAAAGTCATTGAAAAGGTTAAATTCTAAATTTAATGCAAAGAAAAATAAACATTTTTTCAATATTTCTTTTGCAAGCTTGTTCTCTCTCTCTCTCTCTCTCTCTCTCTCTTAAGCTTTACGTTTACTTTAAATTTATTAACAATGAAATTAAACTTTAAAAAAAGCGCCATTATGAGTTGAGTCGCTTGGCGAGAACACACGTATTTTCGTTTTGCTCTTGGCTCAAACTATTTTATGGTCTAAGCGCTAGCTGGTTTTATGTTGTTTTTTTTTTCTCTCTTTTTGTGTGTTTTTTTTTCTTTGTGATATTGGTTCTCTCAATTAAAACTTGATTGTATTACCCATCACCCCCAAAATGGGGCGTGTTAGGGTTAATACCATTGAACTCGACTTCTCGAAATGTGGAAGATCAAGACCTAATCCTGCCGTGTTGCACGTGTGGATTATTGATGAAGTGAAAATTCCACTGGGCGATATGGAAGGTATTCAATTAGATCCGGAAAGACAGGTAACTTATATTAAGTTTTTAAATGAAGAAAAATATAATAATGCAGTAAGAAAATTCTGTGGTGAACATGACTTCACTGACCCGTCGGGTAAAAAATGGATTATTCCTATTCGTGAAGTAGAGGAAGTTACGGTAGTAAGAGTTAGGAACATTCCTTTCGAGGTTCCGATGGAGAATACTGAAAGAAGGTTAAAACAATATGGGAAAGTTTTTTCCAGTGAATTTGAGGTATGGGGGAGGGATTTCAAAGCACCAATTAAAAATGGTGTTCGTATATTTAAAATGCAACTTGAAAAACCAATACCTTCGTACCTAAAATATGAAATAGAATCGTCTGATAATAGTGAAATTCGTGAGGCACAAGTTGTGTATCATGGACAACAACAGACATGTAGAATATGCGGAGACGGTCAACATTTTGCTAAAAACTGTATAAGAAGAGGAGGAGGCAGAGCGACTGCACAAATAGCTGCATACAACAAGATGTTTCCTAGACCTGCATGGCAAGATCATTTAAATACGCAACCGGTATCAGTGCAGCAAACTCCACCTCCTCCTCCTCCTCCTCCTCCTCCTCCTTCCTCACAACACATCCAAACACCAGCATTCAAACCAACCACAACAAAACAAGCAGAAAATATAGAAATTGAACAAAAATGTTTAGAATTTGAAAAAAATGATGTAGAGGCAGAAGACAAAAATGAAAAAGAGCAAAATAATGAAAATAACAAAATACATGATGATTCAATGGAAATATTAATGAATGAAAATATGGAACAAGAACAAAAGAATGAGAAAAAGAGAGAGAGAGAGGAATTGGATAAAGATTGTGAAAAAGATAAATCCTTGAAAACTATGTCTGGCAGGCGAATACAAACGACCGTAAGCAATGATGAATCAGGTGGCGAGATTAGAGATAGTAATGTGAAACAAAAATTAATTTTTGAAAATAGACCAAGACACAATAGCGCATCAAGTACATGCAGTGTAGGATCAGATAAAGAAGACAAGCCTGTTGAAGCTGTAACTAAAAAAAATATTACAAAGAAAACGCTGAATAAAAATGAGAGACCAATATTTAACTAATTGAAAATTGTAATTCAGATATATATACATTTGATATAAATAAATTAACAATAAATAGTTCCAAGTAACACATAATTAAGTATAACAATTATTGATAATAAATAATAAAATTATAAAAATCTTACATAAATATGAAATCCCACATGTGTTTTGTGTATGTTTTTATATATCTAGGCACGTATGTATGTATGTATGTATGTATGTATGTATGTATGTATGTATGTATGTATGTATGTATGTATGTATGTATGTATGTATGTATGTATGTATGTATGTATGTATGTATGTATGTATGTATGTATGTATGTATGTATGTATGTATGTATGTATGTATGTATGAAAAAAAAAAATAGCAACTGCTCTCTTTGTTTTATCACCAAATGGCTACATTGAAAATAACTACACTCAATATTAATAAAATAAGACATGTTAGCAAGATATCAGTTCTTAAAAATTGGGTTAATTTTGTCAACCCAGATATATTATGTCTACAAGAGGTATGTACACATGAATGTACAGCATGGTTTCCAAATTATAATTGTGAAGTTAACTTAGGGGAAAATAATTCTGGAGTTGCAATTTTTTGGAAAGACAATTTAATTCTAAAATTACACTGTAAACTTTATAATGGAAGAGGTATTTCAATGATATATGAAAATATTTTAATTATAAATGTATATGTTTATGCAGGAAGTAAAAATAAAAATAAAAGGAATAATTTTTTCAATGAAGAAATTGTTCCTTTAGTATCAAGAAATAATTCTGGAATTATTTTGCTTGGAGACTTTAACTGTGTTATAGACAGGATGGATCAAACACCAGGTTTTAATATGTGTAAACCGTTGGAGAATATGATAAAGGGTATGGATATGTCTGATGCCTGGAGATGGACGAATAAAAAAGAAAAAATGTATACTTTTATTGCTAATAGATTTTCGTCGAGATTAGATAGAATATATATAACAAAAAATTTATGTAAAAATATAATAAATACTGAAATTTGCCCAATAGCTGTATCTGATAATATAGGTTTCTCTATGAATATCACAGGTATGAAGTTAAATAAAAAAATATCCCATACAAAAATATTGTGGAAATTTAATTCGAGTATATTATTTAAAGAACAATTAACTAAGAATTTTTATAAGGTTTGGAATAATATATGTTCTATGAAAAATATGTTTGATACAGACATAGATTTTTGGGTGAGATATGCAAAACCAAAAATTATTCTGTTTTTGAAAAATGAAAGCAAAGAAGATAACTACTGGAAAAAATCTACCTTTGATTATTACAACCAAGTGTATACAGATATGGTACAAGAATGTAGCAAGACGGGAAAATATAAAAGTGAAATTAAAAACATAAGAATTGAAATTATTAAAATGCAGAATAAATCTTTGGAAGGTCTGAAAATAAGATCTAAAGTAGGAAAGTGCTTCACTTCTGAAAAAATAGGTATATATCAAGTAATGCGTGAACAAAAACGTGGTAAAAATAATATTGTTAAAAAAATAAAAACTAATTTAAATACCTATACAGAAGACGATGACATTCTAAATGTGTTTTTTCAGCATTATAAAAATATGTTTGGCAGCAATTATATTCAACAGTCTTTAACTGAAATGAAAGAATATATTAAAGAAAACATGCCGATAATAACTGAAGAAACGACTGAAAAAATAAAGAAACTTAATGAACCTTTCACTGTAAACGAAATAAAAAATTCAATTTTTCAATTTAGTAACAATAAATCACCTGGAATGGATGGACTTACTATTGAATTTTATAAACACATGTGGGATGTAATAAAAAATGAATATACTGATGTAATAAATAGTGTGTCAAAGAATGGTTTTATTTTGAATGAAGAAATAAGAGTCATAGTTAAACTTATACCAAAAATTGCCTGTCCTCTTAATATAGCAGATTGGAGGCCACTCACACTTATGAATGTAGATTATAAAATATATGCCATTTCTAAAGCAAACAGAATCAAAACTATTCTTGCTGAAATAATTGACGAGTCACAAACATGTTCTGTTACTAATAGAAACATGTCTGACACGATAAACGATCTTAATATTACTATTCAATAAATGCTATCAAAATTTACTAATGGTGCCATTATAGCTATTGACTTTAAAGGTGCATTTGATCGAGTTAGTCATGATTATATGTGGTCTATTTTTGAGGTATACGGTTTTGAACAAGACTTTATTGACAGTTTAAAGCACCTGTATTTTAATGCTAGTTCACAAATATATGTTAATGGCAGGCTTTCTGAACCTTTTGAGATTAAGAAGTCTGTGAGACAAGGTTGTCCTTTATCAATGATATTGTTTTGCATGGTGTTGCAACCATTATTAATAAGTATTAAAAAAAATATAAAAGGTATTCCAGTTTTTGATTCTTTCTTTAAAGTTGGTGCTTACGCTGATGATGTATCAGTTGGTGTTCAAAATCAGCAAGATACTGATACAGTTAAAATATTAATAGACAGATACTCCAAATTTTCTGGAGCTGAGTTAAATGAATCAAAATGTGAAATACTTCAGTCAAAAAAAGCCAAAAATATAATTAATTGTAACTGGTTGCAAACAAAAGAGTCAATAAAGGTGTTGGGGATTATTTTCTGTAACACTTTTAAACAAACTCAATTAAAAACATGGCAATCTGTGCAGAATAAGGTTATTAATACTTTATATGAAAATAAATGGAGAAATATATCACTGTTGGAAAGGGCTGATTTTGTTCAAACATTTGCATTTAGTAAAGCCATACATACAGCAAGTATTTTGCCAATTACTAATGTGATTGAGCAAAAGATATCAAAGCATATTGGTTTCTTTATATGGTCTGGTGAAACATTTCGTATAGCCAAAGAAAAATGTTATTTGCGGCCTGAAAAAGGTGGAATATCTCTATTAAATGTCAAAGTTAAATGTGAAGCATTATTATTAAATTCTGCCTTCAGAGCTTATAGAGGCGTTGGCTCCAAATTATTAAAAATTGCTCTAGAATACTATATTGAAAAACATGGATTATGCTTACCCTTTTGGCCTAAAATTATAGATATTAATATTGGTTTATGTGAAGTTATGAACCTTTTTTTATATAACAACACAAAATATGATAATGAAGGTGTTAAATGTTCTGTAATATATGAAAAATTGTTAAATGATAGGGGCTATAGGGAAACTGCAATCATTAGTAAGCCTGGATCAGAAGGCGATTTTTCAATAAATGTAAATTGGAGTGAATCATATCAAAATATTAATAGTAAATTCTTGGATAAAACCATAAGATCCACTTGGATTAGGGTTGCAAATAACATTATTCCAACAAAATCTAAAAGGAAGAAAATTGGTTTAACCAATAGTGATGTATGCAATAAATGTGATAAAATAGATTCTATTTATCATCGTTTAGTGACATGTACAAATGCAAACGATATATATATATGGGTATACAAAATAATTAAAAAAATATCAAACGGAAATGTAAAATTATCTGAAAGTCATTTATTGTATGGTGATCTCTATGAAATAAGACCTCCAGAGATAAAGAATGCTATCATATGGCTACTAGCACATATGATAGATAGTATAGTTGGTAATTATAGGTGTGTTACTTTGGAACTATTTAAAATGTATGTAAAGAATAAATGGAATAACCAAAAAAAGTATAAAAATATTGAAATTGCAATTAAAAATATTTTAGATTGCATGAATGGGGAGTAATATGGGGGGTTTTCTGTGTTGAGAGTGGGTGCACTGTATACCTTTATTAGGTCAGATGACCCATAAACTTAGCATAGCTACACCTTATCAATTCCCTATGTTTAAGTATGTAATTCTTTACTAAAAATAAAAAATACAGAGATATAATGAAATAAGAAAAAGAAAAAAAGAAAAATTAAATTTAAAAAAATATATATATGTATATGTATAAATTGCTGTTTTTTGATTGTTTTGTGTTCTTTTTTTGTTTTTTTTTGTGTAAATACGTTTAAAGAATAATAAATAAAATTAAAAAAAAATAAATAAATAATTGAAAATATAATGTAATTAAGGAGAGGGTCGGTTTTGTTTAATGCTGGCAAGACCTGCAATGGGATCGACTCCTCTTATTGTATACAAACCAATTACACATTTTAAATACCACAAAACTTAGACTAAATTTTACCTTGTCCTGTTCGATTTTCGTTGATTAAACGTATAATATAAGAAAACAAGCAAAAACAATAACAGCAATAACAACGGTAATTGAGGGTGAATGTAAATAATAAAAATTTCATGTGCAATTTTTGTAGTGGAGTCAGTCTTGTGTAGCCCAGGCAAGACCTGCAAGCGGGCTGACAAAACAAAGATCTTGCAAGATATAAAATATGAATATAAAAAGATTTGTATTTACTTAATAATAATAAAAATATATATATAAAAAAAAAAAAAAAAAAAAAAAAAAAAAAATTATTCTCTAATTCTTTAAAATTTATCTAGCAATTTAATTTGGAATGTTTTTTTAACAATATTATTAAAATATTACTGCAAATTCAAAGTTATAAGAAATTTAGCATGTATTATAAAACAAGTAAATAAAAATAGCGCGATGTGAAAGGTGATGTACTGACCAAACTCTACAACATAATCCAACAACAAAGAAAAACATGAAACACGTGAGGTAACTTCTTGGAAATATAATGTTAAATTAATAAGGAAGTCAATTTGATGACAATCAATGTCTTCCTGTGTTTGCCTCCTATGTGACTTCAAGGAGTAGAAAAATTTACTTTTGAGTTTGTTTTGTGTCCGTCAATTTGTTTACATTAGTTCCTTCTACAGTATAAAGTACACACAAAATTGAGCCAGTTTCCGGAACTTTTTTCTTTGTTAATAACATAACTATCTGTTTATGACGTGAATTTGATTTTTACTTACTATTCATTCAACAAATAAATTTTTTTAAGTACTTTTCTATATTTGAAAATTGTTTTTATATTTTTCTGCATGTAAATATGTATCAAATATGCTTGATTTGAGAAAAAAATTATGTGTTTTGCGTGTACCGAGCTACAAGACGAGCCGTCTCACCTGTCGAGCATTTGCAACGGAAATCAAGTTAGAACACAAGCAAAAAATGTAATTTTTTCTTGAAACAAACATTTTTGATACATTTTTACTCGTTAATATTCATCTAATAAAACGTATGAAGGGAAATTTATTACTGAAAGAAATCGTAAGTAAAAGTCAAATACACGTCTCGAATATGCAGTGAAGTCGTGATCATATGTTAATAACAAAGGGAAAAGTTCTAAGCATTGGCTAAATTTTGTGTGTAGTTTACAGAACAAGCTATTGCTATTTACTGAAAGTTTTTAATAAAACGTTTCCCTGCACAGTATAAAATTTATGGCATTTTTTTTATTATTGTTGGAAATTTGTGATTGTATTCTCTCTCTCTCTCTCTCTCTCTAAATAACAACTTAACTACAGTTTAACTAGTTACTTAGCGTCACAGCTTATGTGGGTACATATTGAGTAATTTAAATTATTCTAGCTCAATGCAGCAACATTTATGCCTATCAATTTATATATTCTTACCATACTGTTAAGTGAATGTATAATACATAACATAATAGTTAAGATGCTTTGCATAATTACTTATGTTATTACTAATAGCAACATTTGTGCTCTACGATATACTAGTTATTTATGCAGCATAAATTACGTAATTTATCTTTTACGTATATCTGTTGTAATCACCAGATTTTATTCGAAAGCAGAAATTATTTTAATATTCATTCATTATAACAATTTTGATGGAGATATTACTAATTCTGAAATGTTTTTTTTTTTTTTTTTTTTTTAAACAAGCTACAGTATTATATTATGGTAAACAGCACGAGTATTCTAAAATTGCTAAATAAGAGGAAATTCGAAGCAGTAAAATATATTGTACATTTCAATTTGTCAAATTACAAACGTATAATGTGAGATTTAAACTTCATTATTGATGCTATAGGTTTATGAAGGTTTCGAATTGCACTGAAATAATTTAGTCAAAATAATCCTTGATGAAATCATTATTAGTAGAACGTGAGTTTAATACTTTGAAATACATTAAACATAAGCTGGCATGTATGTATGGAGTGAGTTTAAAATTCTCTCTCTCTCTCTCTCTCTCTCTCTCTCTCTCTCTCTCTCTCTCTCTCTCTCTCTCTCTCTCTCTCTCTCTCTTTCACTAAAGCAGCTAGACACAATCTCCGATTATCTGTTACTTTCTTTACAAATCCTCCGTATACATTTCACCGGCTTACAACTCCATTTATTCAAGTACAAATACACTGTAGTACACTCACATTTACATACAAAATATCGCAGTTCAAACCACTGCAAGATCTTATGTAAGACATTTGCCACGTACATACGGACAGTCGATGTCCTGAAAGCTATATTATATTAGAGAAGATTATGTAGGGTCAAATAAATACATCGCAAAATATAACCTGTCATTTTAACTTTTTTTTTTTTTTTTTTTTTTTGTTATTAAGTAAAGATTTTTTTTAATAAATAATTTTATGTAACGTTAATTGGTCAGCATAATTTGTTTACTAATGTTCTTAAAATTAAAATTTTTTTTATATAACTTTTGCTATATTTTTTACGATTTTTTTTTCTTAAATTTTACATAACATTTTATTAATGTAATTTTAAAAATATATTGATTTATAATTTTTATATTATTTTAGTTATTTAAAAAAAAATATGTTTTGTTAATCAAAATATATTTATTGAATTATTAAACTTAAATTTATAAATATTTTTATTGCAGCAATTTTAGGCAACTCACTTTGAGAAATTGTTAAGGCGAACACATACTCATGAAAGAGAAACATTTATGCTTGAAATTGAATCTAATTGGAGATGAAAGAAGTCCAATCAAAAGCATCACAATAAAATATTTAGGTTATTTCAATTGATATACTTATTATTTCTTATTATTTTACTTAGCGATGTTTTCATGTGCTGTACGGCATGGTTCACATGCACATGCATGCATACTGAAAGACTGCGCGGCTGTCTTTGCTTTACTGAACGCACCAGTCGAGGCTCCTCCTCGAGATGTGAACCGTTGCATCTTTCTGTGCTTAATGCCTTGTGAAGTGGTAATTGCAAATGTCTCATTTACACGATTTCTTAAAAGTGTAATAACTTTAATATTTGATCGTGTTTCCATGTGTTTGATGTAACTAAACGTTAAAATAACATGTCATATTTACTACATATTATTTTTATATTTCTCACCGTTCAGTTTGCGAGATATCAGCTGGTCACCTACTACCTTATAAGGACTGTAGAAAAACAAAACGTGACGAATCAATACGAAAGATAACAAGTATCGACACGACTACCTCTAATACACTTTTCTCACACTTATTCGCGGAACTTAATTGTTAGTTATTTTGGAAGCCACATATGAAAATCAAATTTTGCCCTAAGTTTTAAGTCAAATCAGAAACCTATTAAAAGTTAAAGTAAAATATATAAAAGATCTCCACTATATAAATATTGATTTAAAAGAAGAAATCTTAGCAACGGTTGAGGAGAAACCAAACAATTTAGTTTGCAAAAATTATAATAAGATATTATAAGAACATTAGGACATTTTATAGTTCTGCTGGTTATAAAGTGTGTTAAAAGAAATAAACAATGAGAAATACGGATATATTAGTGGTAATTTTATAGCGTTTTCTAAATGAGGACTCTGTATTGAATTAATATAGATTTTAGAATAGACAACTTGCATGCCCGATTTATGTGGTCTTAAAAAATTATTTGGAAAAAAAATAAGATTGGTGTATAAAAAACGTTGTAAAGTATGTTCCTTCATATTTAAAAAAAAAAGAAAAAAAAACTGAAATTCAAATTTTTTTCGAAGAAAGACGGTGGCCATTAAGCCGAAAGACGATTCTTGTTTCATTTGTTTCTTTAGAAATCTTTCAAATGACTTTGAAATTTAGATATTTCAAATTGAAATATTGAATATGAAATATTGGATATTGAAATTTGACGTTGGATAATTTTTTTTTCCAGCGGCCGGACTTTTTAAACAAAATCTGTATTTTCTCCAAACAGCTTTGTAAAAACATTCGGCCGCTGGAAAAAAAATTGTCCATTGGCTGCGAAGTCGCCCGAACGATTTTAAATAAAGAACAAATTTCATGTTATTTGTTTGTTTGTTGTTGTTTGTTTCTTTTAGAACAAAAGAAACGCGGACTGTTTTTCGGCCTAATATTCACCGTCTTACTTGAAATAAAATTTAAATTTCAAAACGTATGTAAACATTTTATAAGAAGTTTTTATACACCAAAATTATTTATATTTAAGAATTTCTGAAGACCATGTAAAAACAAATGGACTTTTTGTAATTCTTGAGTTCATTATATTTGTTTTGAAAGTCTTGAGATTACGTCACGGGGGTTAAATTTTTCCAGTTTCCACATGCATATTTTACCACCCGATCAAATTATAAATTATATTATTTCAATTTTTTTTTTATCATTATTATTTTGGAAATGTCAGTTTTTTATTTGACACATGAGCTACCAAATTAAGTTGGCGTAAATAATAATTTAATATTTTTACCGCTTTGCTATTTTAGTTTTTATTTTTAATATTAATTTTATAATTTTAATTTAAAAAAAATATAACCATAATATAATTTTTATACTTTATAGCATATAAAATGGAAATTTTATCTTAAATTTTTTTTTATTTATTAGCTATTTAATAATTTTTTTTTATAAATTTTTCGCTAATTGTGAGCAACACAATAATGGTCTGTAAAACAATGTCCTCAAAAGTCTATAGTGGTTAGAATTAGAATCTTAGGAATGTGAGAAAATTATTAATAACCAAAAACAAATGAATTTATTAAAGACATAATAGCTAAACATAAAGTTTGACATACTGTGAGTGATGTAATTCATTGCTCCAGCGTCCAAGCACAGTAAATATGACGTCATGCGAATACACCCTATACACCCACTGAGAAACAAACTCGTGATCTCTGGCACGTCAAACAGCACGCACACCACTGCGACACTGGCTCGGTTAGAAACATTTAACATGTATTAAATCAATGCCCCAAATTAAAAGTTTTGTTCCCGATAACTTCTATTTAAAAAAAACAAAACAATTAACGTGTAGATAATTAAAATATATGACATTACATTGTGTGTAGCCGCAATAAACACAATTAGTATTTTTTTGACAGAAATATCACCAAAACAAAACATATTTTATTGTGAAAACCACAATACACATTTTAATTAAATATCAAAAGTTTTAAATATTTTTGGTCTCCACCGATATTTTTAATTTAACCTTAAATGATATTTAATTGTGTTTAAAATATCATGTTTAAATTATTCCTGGCCGCAGTACATTAAATCAAACACGTAAAAGTAATGAGATGGGAGCTTCATATGTACTGAACGCTTCTGAATAAGTTACAGACAAAGGAAGTAAAAGGCAACATTGCAATATATATTTTGCCACCCCCCTCACCTGCTTTCTACCTTGACCTGTGTTATCTTTGTGGCTATGTTGCAACATTTACCATTTTTACATATCCAATGTTTTGTAACTTATTCTGCAGCTTGCGGTACATACACATATCATGTCACTTTACACTTCTGTAGCCTCACAAACTGGGGCTAGAAAACTGTAAAGTAGGCAGCTTTGTGAAGTCATTACGTCATGAAATCCAAGTCGACTGTAGAAACTGTAGCGCGGGTTGCCTACTTTTTTGAGTTTTAAATTCTGTACTTATATGAAATCATATCAAGTATGGATGATATGTAAATAAATAAATAGTAAACAATAAACTAGATCGTAATGTGTAATATAAAAATAAGTGATATTGAAACAGCGTGTAGAGATTATAATTTGAGTAAATTAAACACAAACATCGGCACATCAAATATTGTCACTGAAAACTGCAAATATAATGATAATTATTGTAAACATTGGCAACTGTTTGTTGTCATGTATAGGAGAGTACAGAGACAGACAGACAGACAGACAGACAGACAGACAGACAGACAGACAGACAGACAGACAGACAGACAGACAGACAGACAGACAGACAGACAGACAGACAGACAGACAGATAGATAGATAGACAGACAGACAGACAGACAGACAGACAGACAGACAGACAGACAGACAGACAGACAGACAGACAGACAGACAGACAGACAGACAGACAGACAGACAGCACAAGGTATACTCTCCTAATATTTAATAATGTTAAAATTCTTAACAATTATAATACGAAACATCAAATATAATTAATGAGATTATTATGTGATAACACTTTTATTTTTGAAGTGAATTAACGTTTTTTATAATTTTATTTTGTAAATCAGGCAGGTCTACCGCCTGTACTAGTAGTCAAGTTCAAGGCTACTGATGCAAGACGTATTTGGCTAGACAGAAAGGTAACAAAAAATTTGACTGTAGGTCACATAAATAGCACTGCGAGTAATGAGAATGTACGCATTTTTGAGAAACTAACACCTGACATGAAACGACTATTATTCAAGACCCGTACAGCGGCGAAAATAAAAAACTATAAGTTTATATGGGTGAAAAATGGTAAAATCTTTGCACGTTTTAGTGAAGATCAGGGTGTAGTGCGTATTAGAAGTGAGAATGATATTAATACGCGTATCAATCTGATACGCGAAGAGCAGTGATTACAATTTAATTGTACTTCGTTTTTGTTTATATAAATGGCAGATACCAATTTAAATTTTGATTTTGATGATTGTATGAGTTGCAATGATTTTGAACCTGTAGTAAAATTAAAAAATAATAATAATAAAATAAAAATACATATTAATATAAATTCCATGAGGAGAAATTTTGATGCGTTAATTGTTTTTATTAATTCAGATTTAATTAATATTGATATCATTAATATTACAGAAATACTGATATATGATAATGATTTAGATTTATATAATATAGAAGGTTTTGATAAAATCGCAAAACCAAGAAATAAAGATAGAGGAGGTGGATTGCTGATATGTGCTAAAAGAAATTTAGACATGATTGATTGTAATATTGATTTTGTTAATGCTGAAGTTATTTGTATAAATATATTAAAGCCAATTAAAATCTTAGCAATTTACAGACCTCCAAATTGTAATAAATTGTTGTTTATCAAAGAACTAAAAGATAAAATTTTGAAAATATGTAATAAAAATGAAAATATTATTATTATAGGAGATGTAAATTTAAATATATTAGAATGTGATGATAATAATATACAAAAATATGAAAATAAATTAGCGAAATATAGTTTTGAAAAATATATAAATAAAGTAACAAGAGAAGAAATTACACTAAAAGGCTATCATTCGAGTTGTATTGATCATATATATGGTAAACTCAATTCAAATTATAGCGTTGATAAAAGTTTTATAATAAAGTGTAAAATGTCTGATCAATATATTGTTGGATGCATTATACAGACCAATAAATTCGAGGTAGATGATTGTAATAAAAATCAATTTATAAAGGTTAAGGATTTAAGAAAATTTATAAATTATATTAGAAATATTGATTGGAAAGTTCTAAGCGAGAGTAATTGCCCGGATGAAAAATACGAAACAATTGTAAATATTTTTAATACAGCAAATTTAAATTGTTCATATGTAAAATTAAAAGGTGAAAATAATAGAAAAAATTATAAATTTTGGTGTACTGATGAAAAGGTGTTGATGAAAATGAGAGATTATGCATTTAAAAAATGGAAAATTCCAAATTGAACGAGAATTATAGAAATCAATATAAAAACTTAAGAAATAAAGTAACTACGTTAATACGAAAGGAAAAAACAGATCATTTATATAATGAATTCATGAAAGTTTTTGGTAATATCAAGGAATCTTGGAAATTTATAAATAAAGTGTTAGGGAAAACAAGCAATAATGTAGATGATAATATAATGAAATATATGTATAAAATTGGGTCAGTAAAAGAAATATCAGATAAATTTGTCAATAATTTTGTAGATTCTATTGAGAAAGTAAAAATTAAGTGTGATGTGATATTGTGTGAGGAAGTTGATAAAAATGTGCAATTACAATCAATGAGATTACCTAAAATGAATATTGATATAGCTAAATTAATACTAAATAAATTAAAATTAAAAAAAGGTCCAGGATATGATAATATTAGTGTTGATGATATAATTTTGGGGGGAGATAATGTATTATATTGTTTAGTTGATTTAGTAAATCTGTGTATGGAAACGTCAAATTATCCTGAAAATCTAAAATTATCAATTGTTAGACCAATATATAAAGGTGGAATTCATGATGATTTTAATAATTATAGACCAATTGCTATTTCGGATTTTATTGATAAGTTTATTCAAAAATATAAAGAACTATTTTTATCTAATTATCTACAAGAATTTAATATAATAAATGAAAATCAGTATGCTAATCAAAAAAATAAAGGAACCAATAAAGTATTAAATGATGTTACAAATTATATAAATGAAGAATTAGAAAAGGGAAATCATGTACTATGTTTATTTATCGATTATTCCAAGGCGTTCGATACAATTGATATAAATTTGTTATTACAGGATTTAGAAGAAATTGGTATAAGAGGTCCTGTATTACAATTAATAAAAAACATAATAAAAAATAGGAAAATTGCAGTAAAATTAAAAGATATTGTTAGTGAAATTAGGGAGTTGCAGTGTGGTGTTACCCAGGGTGGTATAATTAGTGCAAAATTCTTCCTAGTATATGTAAATAGTATATTTAAGTTACTAAAATTCTGCTTGGGAAAAATGTTTGCCGATGATTTCTTACTTATAGCCTCACATATTGACTTTATTACTGCGCAAGAAATGTTACAGAAAGATTTTGATAAAGTTCTCGAATGGTCTCATGATAGGAAATTATTAACAAATAGAAAGAAAACTAAAGTTATGCATATATTTAATAAGTTTACGAGAAATAATGAAAAAATAAATCTAATAGCTCATTCTAATAAATGTCTTCATAACTTTCAAATAAATTGTTTATGTGAAAAAAAGAGGAAGTAGATAGTTATATATACTTAGGAGCAACTATTGATAAAAATTTTACTTGGGATATGCATATACAATATGTCATTAATAAGGTGAGATCCGCACTATATAGACTAAGCTCCATAAAACAATATGTAAATGAAAAAACAATGAAAATGATGTATTATTCTCTGGTACATCCACATATATTATATGGAATAACGTCTTATGGCTTTACAAAATCAGGAAAGTTAAATTTGTTAAATAAAATGCAATTAAGGATTCTAAAAATTTTAAAAAAAGGTGAGAAACTAAATAATTATAACGATTATTATACTCATTTTAATATATTATCAATACCTAATTTATTAAAATATTCATTTTTGGTAGAAAATTATTTTTGTAACGATCATGGTATTCCTAGATTACATATATATGAAACAAGAACATCTCTAAAAAAACCTCTAATTGTACCGAAAGTAGTAAATAGATTTACGGAAAGGACTAGAAAATATAATTTACCAAAAATTTGGAATGAAATCCTAATGGAATTAAAAGGACTAAAGAATAAAAATACTTTAAAAAAAGATATAAAATCACATTTTTTGAGCTTGTCATAATAAATCTATATTAGTATGTGAATGAAAGCAAATGTCTTTTAACTTTAATTTGTGTAAAAAAAAAATAATAAAAAATATTTTTATGTTTTATTATGCAATATACCAAAAACCATAAGTTGTGTTAATATATATTATGGGAATTGTGTTATAGATATTATAAATGTATGTATATCTTCATTATAAATTTTTTTGTTTTCTTGTTTGAAAATTATCTTTGAAAAAAAAAAACTTTTACTTTTAGCTATTTTTGTTTGAAATGAAAAAAAAAATGTTTTATTAATCCAACCGATAAGGCAATTGCCTTGGTTGGACATTGTATTATGAGTTAAAGAATAATAATAAAAAAAAAAAAAAAAATTATTAAAGTTTATTTTATTTTAATATTTATATATTCACTAAAGTATATATTTTTTTAAAAAAACAAATCTTTAAATTTTGCAAATTTCATATAATTATTTTGATATTATTTTTTCAAAAGTTGAAATATTTACGCTAAATTTTAATTTGAAATAATAACAGTCTAATTATTATGCATTTATTTATTTATTTTATAAAATAACTAATTATTAATTAAAATAAGTAATCTGCTAATTGATAAAAATAAATTTCAATCCTGATTTTAGATTTCTTTTGTTGCTCTGTTCAAAGTGAAATTATTAACGAAATAATGATTTTAAAGCAACTACTATTATATAAACTTGATGTAAATTATATATTGTAAAACAAAAATTACATGTTGTTCGGCTCAATGATACTAAAGTTGGAATTTGCACCGAACCCTTACCTCTTAATTAAAGACTTACAAAGCTTCTTAGTGGCGATGATAATATTAATAATATAGGGTGTAGCCACATAACGTCATAATGTCATAATTATTGCACTTCGACGCCATACTGCATCAATTAACAACATTGATCAACATGGGACCAACTTTTTTTTTTGACTATATTCTTTGAGAAATATGTTACTTTTTTATTATTTTCTTTCTTGCGCACTTGAGACACTACCAATTCAACCTAAAGACCCTAAAAGCTATTTAATTAAACCTATTGACAACATTAATGCCTTCAAAAACATTGCTTATCATATTTTTAGTAATGAAAAAATAAACAAACTGACAGCCCAACAATACTATAAAGAAGTGCTAGCAGATGACTTTGTGTTCCTGTCTGGATTTAACTTGCTTTCTAATGGAGAAACAAAGCAGCTATAACTTGAGCTACAATGTTTTCTTGATATTGAAATTTTTACTGCAGTTTAGTGACCCTCAAAGTTTTTGCTTTCCATAATTTCAACTAAATAGTTGAAATTTGTCAAGAAAAAAAAATAATAAATAATCCGATTGATTTGAAATTTAGAAGAAAGAGACCTAAATTAACCTACAAAAGAAAAAAACAGCTTTGCGTTTTTTTTTTTCTGTTTATCTTACCATAAGAAAACGTTAAATCAATATAAGAACACAAAATCGTCTGCTAGCACTTTGTTACTGTTGTTGGTACTCGCAGTTGAATTTGTCATTTTAAACATCTTGAAATATTTTTTTTGCCGACTTAAATGTAAATTAAACAAAAATAATTTTACAAATTATAGTCAATTCAGGTCAGTAGTTAACTTATATAAACGTAAAGTAAATTTGTTTAAATAAATATTATTAAAATAATAATTATTGTTAAGACTCGTGTTAAAGATATACAATTAAGCAATATTTCTAATTTCAAATCATAAAGCAAGTTTTGTATTAAATTATTTAATAATGTTGAGATAATAAAGACTTGCAAATCTTTGCAAATGAAAACATTTCCTTTTTTATGTAAGTGCTAAAAAGTTGAGAAATATTGCTCTAAGGCGAAAACTTTTGAACTGTTGTACGTCTCTCTCTCTCTCTCTCTCTCTCTCTCTCTCTCTCTCTCTCTCTCTCTCTTTCTCTCTCTCTCTATTGTTTGCCAGCAAAGTGTTTCATACGTAGATTATAAAATAAATCTTTCTTGTCTACAAAATCAATACAATTACGAAAGAAAAACTTTAACAAAATAAATATATTTAAACCAAATTAAAATTACATTCTTACGTAAAGTGCATGACACTACGTATAACGTGAGATCTGACTGTCTGCCTTTATTTCTTTGCTTTTGTTTATTTACAAAATAATTCCTGTAATTACAAATATTATATTAAATTAGAAAAAGATGAGATAACATTTTTTTTTAATATGTATTGTTATTTTTTTTTTTAATTATTTTAATGTGCACGATTAAAGAAGAACGTTAATCTTAAAATTATAAGTAATTAACAAACCTTAATTTTTTTTCCTTTTTCTTTTGTTTCTGATGACTGATGACATGTGGCTTACTGTCTAGCATACAGGTGACAAGAATATTTAACTAAATTACCTTTGTGCCTTAATTACATAACTACTTAGTGCACAATTTAGACTGACAAAGAATTGTAGTCTCATTACAGTCGTCTCTCGCTTTCTTAATTGAAAAAGAGATAAAAATTACATTCCCTGAAATATTAAAATATAATATTTTCAATTAGTTAAAAATTAATTAGAACCATTTTTATATATTTTAAATACTAGATAATATATTCTATTTTTAAAAAAAGTATTTTGGACAATAAGATATAATGGTTTGGCTGTTATTACATCTCACCTTAACTTTATAAATACAAAACATTCTTCCACTTCAAAGCAATAAAAACAATAATTACAATCTAATGGAGCTTATCTGTTGCACGCGGGGAAAGCTAAAGGTTCCCATTCAATCTTACTCTATGAGTTATTATTTTTTTAGTGATTTTTAAAAAACCTTCTCCTACAATGTCGGAGAAACTAAAATGAGAATTACTAGATAAACTTTACATGTTTTAAGCCATTGTAATTTTTAAACATATTACGTCCATTAAAAGGTTTTAAGAATTTTTTTAATTTTAGTACAGAAGACTCAGAGGAAAATTTTACAATCCGGAATCCTTCGGGCGTTTATTCATCAATATCCTATGGTTTTCTTTACATAAGCTTGTTCTGTAAAGTAAATCTCAACAACAGTGATTGGCTGACCAACAAAATACGACACATTCATTGGTTGATCTTGTTTTATGAGCTAACAAAATTGACAAAAATTGAGTCACATGAAGAGCATGGAACTTTTTTGTGTGGAGTTTCTTTCATTCTTATCAAGTTCAAAGTTCTAAACGAAGAAATAAAAATGATCGACCATATGTACATATAAACGTAGTAAACAGGTAACGAAGTTATAATCAGCTGTTATAACAAAGGAACATATCGACACAAAAGTTGCGCCGGAAGTCTGACTTTGCAGAACGAGATATAATTCTCTATGTTATTTCAAATTCCCACGCATATAAATATTACAGACCATTATTAATAAAACTTGTTAACCGGTGCGACACGTGCTGAAAAAGAATATGATATTTCACCATATTTATACTCTAGAAATATACAAATATTTATAAGTAAATTATTAAAAATTAATTTTTTATTTAAAAGTTACATATTGTAATTGAAATTTTTATTTTAAACATTTTTAATTTTATTAACTAATGCTAAAAAGTAATCAATAAATGCATGATTGCATTTGTTATTCATTTGTCATTTAATAAGAAACTTATAAAAATATAACAATACTTTTTTTTTTTAAATATAAATTTCTAATGGAGTTTAAATTGTTTCAGTCTGTCACTATATTTCTCACACGCTAGTGTAATCACAATATTTATTATTATTATTGATTAATATTTTGTAGTTTGAAGTTATTTGAAACTTCAATGCTTCATAATCATTATCAAATCAGACGTTGTCTGAATATTTTCACAATAATTTTAATACATATTTTCACGTATATAATTTTCCTGTATATCATTTAGCTACAATAAAGCATGAGAAAAAAAAATGCTATTTAAAATGACATAAATATGAACATAAAAGTAAAAGTTAATGGAGGTTATCGGTTTAAAAAATTCGTAAAAATTTTCTATGGCTTAAAACACGTAAAAGTATGTCTAGAATTTCTCATTTAAATTTCTCCGAAATCGGAGTAGTAGTTTTCTCAAAAATCGCAAAAAACGTGTTTTCCCCATAAGTGTAATGTTAAATTAGGGGACCCTTAGCTTTCCCCGCATCACCCCACGCGCTTAACCGATAACCTCCATTGATTTTCTGAAAAGTGGTTTTATAACTTGCAGAAGCTTTCGTGCAAAAAATAATCGAAAAAAATGTAATAAACGTATGTGCGTACTTTCAATTAAATTTTTAATAGTGCTTTTCAACATTAAAAACTATTACTTTTCTGAACATACAGTGTTTAATAAGCTGTATTATCACAAAACTTAAGGCTAAATTATATGTAAGTAGCCCACATTACTTCACTGCAAAAATACAAAAGATCATCAGAACTAAGAAATCTTGACAGTAATCCTCTCTGTAGAAACCTGTTGGATGTTCTTATGTATAGGGTGTATGCATTCATGTTAAAGTCGACGCCATGTTGGATCATTCAATAACATGGGCCGGTATTAGAAAATGACTAATTTTGCCAGTTTAATAATACTAATCAATATTTTTAAGAGTATTGCTACTATCAATATGTTGAATTAATATCTCAAGTATGTGAAAAAACTAATAACAAAAATTAAACGAATTCGCAAAGAAAAGTAGTAAAAAACAAAGTTTGTCCTATGCTGAGCAATGTTATTCATTACGCCAGTATGGCGTCCAAGCGAATAAATATAAAAATAATGACATGCGCATACACTCTCTAGAGCATTATCTGATTAATTTTATATTTTGTGATATTTGTCGTTAGATTGTTATCAATGAGATTGATGTTGACAACTATTGTCAGTGAAAAGCTTTTGTGTATATTTATTTATATGTTTGTAAATAATGACAAGACCAACGCTTGTTGTAACTTTATTTGTTAACATGAACTGCTGCCTAGATCAAGCAAGTTTATAATTTCTCTGTCACTATTTTAATTTCTTATTAATATAAGCTTAAAACACCTAATTGTGTATCTACTATCCTTCATTTAAGTTTTCCGATCTTGGTACAGTTCTTTTCTTTCAAAATTGCTAAGAGGTTTGTCTTTTTGATGGTAAAGGATATAGGAAATTATTTGTTACAGAAATCGAAAGTTGTATTCACATGGTATTAAATTTGTTATAATTTTGCGCAGGATATTGCAAAATAGCATTGTTTGGGAAAAAATATTTTGCTTCGCAAAGTTATAACAAATTTAAGAATATGTGAATATTGTGAATGCACCTTACGTAAATTATATATCTGCTTTATTCCCCTGTAAGAAAGCATATAAGACAGTATAAGTCATCTGCTAGCACTTTGATAGCATTGTTGCATGGACTCTCAGTTTTTTTTTCTCTAAATGATCACGTTACTGTAAATATAAAATCATTGGAAATTTTAATTAATTTTCATTTTGACATCGCAATTTTTTTTTGTGTGTGTGTGTGTGTGTTGGTTAAAGAATGCTGTACGCTGCCAACCATAAATGCATTAATAACTTCAGTCTATTCAATAATTTAACTTACGCTCGCACATTAAGAACACAAAAATCTCTTCATCAATACCATATTTAGAAAATATAAAAGATGTTAGTTTTCATATGAAAAGAGAACACCAGCAATTAAAACCTGTAATTAGATAAGTAGTAAATAAGAAAAGATCATCTAAAAATAAAACTTAAGCTCTCATAATATTTTTATAAAAAAATTCATTTTTAATCGCAACTAAAAGGTTTTTAATATATCGTTTGTTTTTTTCTTAAGGGAGGTGGGGGAGGAGAGAGTAGGATATATGTGCAAAGTAGATTTAGTGAGAAAATAAACAAAGTGAGAGCACAACAATACTAACAATGTGCAAGCAGATGACTTGGTGTTCCAGTCCTGATTTCATATTATGCGTTCTTGGGGCAATCAAAAAGATATAAATCGAGTTGCAATTTTTCGTCGATATTAAAATTTTGCCAGATAGTATGAAGCAACATGATTATTTTTATGATAATAATAATAGTGATGATATGATTTATGTTATATTTAAATAATATTGTTATGCTGTATAGCATAACCAATTATGTTGTATAGCATAAGTATTTATGCTATAGGAAAGAAATGTTTATTTTTTAATAGTCTTTTCTTTCTTTGTTTTTCTAATTGAAATAAAAGAACCTAATAAACTTCAAAAAAAAAAAAAAAAAAAAAATGGAAGTATTTTATTATTTTAGGATTTTTAACAATTTTATCATTTTTTTAATGGAAGCATTTTCTAACATTTTGTTTATAATTTTTTTTAAGTAAATCAGCAAAAATTTAAATCTTAATGCCTATTTTTTGAAAATAATTTGTATTCAAACTGTTGCTTAGGAATAAAAAAAATCAAAGTATGATTAATTTTATTGATTTGACTTAAACCATTTAAAAACACAAATATAAAAAAGAGTTTTATAATTAAAATTTTGAAGTAGTATCTTGATATTATAAAAGTGGTAAAGACGCAGAGATAGAGAGAGAGAGAGAGAGAGAGAGAGAGAGAGACAGACAGAGGAGGAAGGAATTGTGTAAGAAAAAAGTAGTGCAATAACTTAGAATAATAACTTCTTGAAAGAAGAATAAAAAATAAATTTAAAAAAAAGTTAATCCCATAGGTATAGTCTATAAAGACTATAGTGCGTAAGGGACTTTCTCTCTCTCTCTCTTTCGAAATCTTGCATGAGGATTTAGCCTGGTCTCTTTGTAGATTTAAAAAATGTAAACTAAAGTCATTTTTATATTACATTACTAAAAGAAATTGTTACGTGCTACTTTATAATTAAAACCAGAAAATCTTTGTTTTAAATTAAAGTGAAAATTTTTTTTCTGTATATTTTATTTAACTTCTAAACTTTGTGTTTACATTCTATTTTCATCTTCGTCATACTTTTTAATTAAATTTCTTACAAAGTATTAGAAATCCTCCTCCTTTGCACTGTAGCTGCAAGATAATAAGCTGTATCATTATGAAATTATTATTGTTTTAAATTTAATTTTTTTTAATTACTATCACAACCATATATATTTTCAATTAGTTTCGGTTAAACCAGGGTTTCTCAACCTTTTTAAGCTGCGGAGCACTTTTAGGAGTAAGGAGCGCTCACGGAGCACTGGGGGGTTTGGGGGGCGCAGCCCCCCAAAAAAGCGCGCTGCAGGCGCGATTTTTTTCCAACCACGTGACCGTTTTTTAGGCAATTTAAGTGCATTTAATTTAAGTGAACCTAATTTCAAGAAGATAAACATTCACCTCATTAAAAACCCTATAGCTAAAATTACAGCTTTAAATTTTACAAATATAATGGAATCAAGGAAAAAATTAAGTTATAAATTTGTAACTTCAGAGCATAAATTGTGTGGTTAATTGAAAAATTAATAAAATAAATTGTTTTTAAAAGCGTAATTTTGAACAGTTCTTAACTATTTTACAATTTTAAAGTAATTTTGAGAAATAACATGTTTCTCAAAATATTTGGTAGTAATAGAACAGTCACAAATATACTGCCTCTCCTGTTTAAAAAAACAAACTACTCAGTCAAAAAATTGAAAAATTAACATGAATTTATATTTTGGAAAATTAAGGCTGTCTAGAAAATACAATATTTTCCTTATAATTTCAACCTTCAGTATTTACTGAAAGTTTAAACTAAGGACCTAATTTTCAAAATTAAATTGACGAACTTATATTAAATAAACTATTAATAATAACATAACAGATATTATTCAGAAACACAATATTCATGAAAATTGAGACGTTTTGTACTGTATTGTTTAAAAATTATAAAAATATTTTATTTCTTCTTCTTCTTTTTTTTTTATTTAATATTATTTTTCTTTTACTTCTTCCTATATTCTGGTGAGCACCTGAAACCATCTCGCGGAGCACTAGTGCTCCGCGGAACACCGGTTGAGTTGCATAACATATTATTTAAACAAACAGGTACATAATTTATAGTTGAAAATTATTTAAATAAAATAATTTATTATTAAATATAAAATTGAAAAATAATAATAAAAAGTAGTTTAAATGTTATTTTTAAAACTAATTTAATTTTATTATTCTAAAAAAATATCATTGTTTTTTTTATATTAATATTATTATTATATTAACAAAAAAATATATATATGTAGCACTGAACAATTAAGACAATTTTACTAAATTCTTTATAGTGGGAAATCAGCTACTGCGGGATTTGACTAAAAAGTCGTAAAGATAGAAAAATCTGAAATTTTGCACAGTGATATATTAGGATATGGTTTCTTCAAAAATGTAAAAATTTTGGGGGGTCACCATGCTAGATTTTAAATTATGATTTTTTTTAAATTTCAGTCCCATAAGAGCCCATGTAAATTTTATTAATTATTTTCTCTCTTATTTGATAGTCATGAGTTCTACAAATTTTATCATAGGTATCTGTTACTATTTACTTTCAAATAGTATCATAAAGTTTGGAAATTTTATTTTTAAATTTTAAGAAAAAGCAATCTGAATACAACCCTTAAACTGTTAAAATGTATTGCTTAGTATCTGTATATCACGCTCAATTTCATCTCAAGTCTACTGTATGGGCATTTTTTTTCCAAGAACAAAAATCCTAAATATATAACCGAGTACATCTAACATTCTGATTTTACTAAATCATTAACAATAATTACATATTATTACATAACTTTTTAAATTCTTTTATCCTAAATTTTGTGACTTTAAATTTATTCCAAACCTTACTAATTAAAGATATCCACACATAACTAGATTATATATCTTTATAGAAGAACAAAAGAAGAGAAAAACTAAAAAAAAACTAATTATAGAAAAGTAACAATAATTTTAACACTTTACTAACATTAAAATTTGGACATAAACTTTATCCTTCTTTTTTTTTTTAAATCCAAGTTCTCATGCCGTTACACAGTAAGGGATTAAAATATCGTCGTAAAATTTTAAATACATTTACTTAATTTAGTCTTTAAGAGAGGTTTAGATATTTAAACTTAACATATTCATTATGTTATACAGAAACATTTTGCACCAGTTCCTAGGACAAAATTATGATTTATGAACAGACAGGGTCAAGGTTTTGTTTTAATATGAATACATGCAATAATAATTATGATTAATTGATCTTGTTAAAATTTTACTTTTTACTTGAAATTTAATATTTGAATGTATGGTTTAATTTTTAGTTTAGAAATTATATAAATGAAAAGTAGAAATTAAGCTACAATGTAAAATATTTTTTTTACAAGAATGTTAATGTGGCCACACAAGAGAGTGTGAAAAAACTGTAAAGTATGCCATTTGCGTCAATTTTACTGTTTATGACGTCAGAAAAACCCGCAAAAAATAAAAGTATGAAAATGTTGCGCAGGTTGCATAAATTGAAATTTTCTGATCGCTAGTACGGCGCTACAGTTGGGTTTTGAAACAAACTAATGTTATTTATGTTAGTCCCATCAAGTGTTTAGTGATGTAAATGCTAATGTTTTCTTCTGGTCTATGCCTTTAAGTTATGATGTAAGTATGATGAGTGCCAAAGATATCTCTATCTATTTCACTGGTACCCATACTCTGATAGTGATTAAACATTTGTAATGTTTATTATCCAGTGTTCAATTTTGTTAATAATTTTAGTTACTCTCTGTGCATTATAATGTGATGTATGCACACGCATGTTTACAGAAAATATTTATATCAGATTTAAACTACTAGCCTCTACTACTTGGTAGTTTCAGTGTCAAGTTGTTTTTACTAACTTAAAATTTACTGTTTAGAAAATTTGTATCAAACACGGAGAACTTATTTCACAATTTACAATTTTATTTTTTTCATACAGGAGTTACGGTAACAGTGATACACCATGTATTGCGTGATATCAGTTAAAATGATCGTGGCATGAAAATGTTATGATCTGAAATGATTGGCAGAAAAATATAATACATAAAAATTTATTTAATAATAATAAAAATTTAATATTAATTTTTTCAAAATTCTATTTTATAAACTAAAATTTCAAAATAAAATTATTTTTAATATAGATAAAAATAACACCAAAAATTTATGTAAAGTAAGCGTAATGCATGTTTTTTTTTTAAATAACAGATTAAGAACATTTCTATTATAAACAATCTTAAGTTTGATTAAGTTTGATTTTAACAAAAGAAATAGTTTTAAAAATATGAAACAAATGTGTAAATAATAACTAACTAAAATTTAAATATCAAAGATTTATGTGACGTTGTTTTCTCATATTCTTGATTATTGTGCAACGAAGCGCAAAACAAAAAACTTTTTATATGACATCAAATTTTGAGCACTTTGTGTATGCAAAATCAAGAAAATTGATGTTAAATTGTAGTTAAAATAGTTTTTTTTTTTTTTTTTTTTTTTTTTTACTATTTTTAGTTATATTCACAAAAGCATAATACTTCATGAAGAAAATTATCTGCTTACGAGTAAAATTTAATTCTCTAATTTTAACTTCATATAATAAAATTTCCGACCAACTGTTACATATAATAATAATAATAATAATAATAATAATAGTCATACAAACCTGTCTTCTCTTTTGTCAAAGTGCCGATATCAATTGAATTTTCAAACTTTTAGATTACCTTCTCAAATCTCATTTGCATATTGCTTTTTTTACGGTGATTTGATTGTGCGCAGTTCAAAACTTTTCTTGAGAACTTTTTACTTTTGTCATCAGCATTTGCTCAGTATGACATGACTTAATGAGACAGCTCAATGTAAAACCAGCGCAGAACTTTTATTATATTTAACAATCTGTTAATTACGTTAGCTTAGTAGAGGTGCCTTTTTATTGAAATTCTCAAAAAAAAAATTAATAATAAAATTTACTAAAGGAAATCGAACTAAATAAAAATAAATAGGTATTCAAAATGAAAATTGTCATCCCTAAAAAGTTGAAAGAAAACAAATGTCATTGAGTTTTAAAATAAATATAATTTTCCAGGGAAAAAACAATATTTTTCTTATGCATCACTTTTTTCTCACTTTTTTTCACATAACTTCTCATTGTTTTCTTCCGTTTATTAAAAATTCTTACCATAAATAATGATTGTACACATTTTTTATTTTCTAGTATATCAATATTATTATATATATATTTTTTTTATCAAGAAAAGTTCATTACATTGAATATTTTATCAAGAAATAAAAACAAAAATAAATCCAATGGCGTCTCTCTTTGCTACCTCAATAAAATTACGAATAGAATTTTCCCAAGAGTCTTAATTATTAATAAGTATGCAAAGTTAATTAAGTAACAGAAAAAAAGAACAAAAATTTTATAGAAATTTTAATATTAATTAAGAACTACTAAAAATTTGGTAAAAACTTTTGGTTTATTCTAAAATATGAAAAATGTCACTTTTTTAAGGTTATACTAACATGGAAATAAAAATTGTAACAGTATATTATACAGTATATATATATATATATTTATATATATTTATATATATATATATATATATATATATATATATATATATATATATATATATATATATATATATATATATATATATATATATATATATATATATATATATATATATATACATATATAATAAAACTACATTTCATAAGTTTTTGTTTCAGTTCTGAATAATTGTAATGTCATTATTTTATTGGAGCTATATGATACTTGCACAAATTTCTACTTATATTATGTTGAATTATTTCTCCATAATCCTTTATGTAAGAATGTGCCCACCCCCCAGTTGATGTCAGGTCTCAATTGTTGACAGATATGTTAATGAAAACATAAAAATTATGATCTTCTCAACCAATAAAGCTAGAGACGCGAAACTTTCAAATTTGAAAACCTAGGGTATAGGAATAACAATAAAAATGTTCTCAAATTAATATTTCTCAAAGTTCTAACAATCAGACCAATCGTTTCCATTTAAATAACACGTATAAAGCCGAGTTAGTATGTCTACAATTTGGTCTCTCTCTAACATACTGTCACTTCAAATATGTGATACGTGAGGGATGTTTTTGTATAAAGAAGTTCCTTCGTGGGCCAGCCTACATATTTTTCTAGACACGGCAGTATAGAAATTGATAAACATTAGCCTGGCACGGGTATTGATGTACTACAATAATATAATATATACTATACCTAATGCAGGTAAAACATACAACAATAAAGTTTTGTTTTGTCTCACCTAGATTAGATATTTTACCTGCATCAGGTGACATTGGATAGTATATCAATACCTGCACCAGGTAACCGCAGTCACTTCTACCTGTCATTAGTAACATTCACTCCAATAATTGCAATGTTAAATTATCATCGCCATATCTTATACATATCTTTTAAATGTCATTTTCATACTCACATAAATTTAAAAGTTAATCACCCGAGAACTTATTCAACTGTTTACTAAAACAAATAATATATTGTCATTTGAAATTAAAGAATGATAAAATAGAAAAGTTTGATGTTTTAATTAATAAGAAAATATATAAAAATATAAATATTTAATTAATTAATTATTAAAAAAAATTACTAAAGTTATAAGAATTATTTTTCATTAAATTAACTATACTGTATATTTATATATTTTTTTGCATTGATATATAAAAATATAAATTAAAAATATTGTAGACAAAATTGCTGTTAATATGTTAACATAGTTTTTTTTCTTTAATGTAGTAAATCGATGCCTCCGCGTCAAAAGCGAGCATCTACACTTTCCAGATTTCCGATAAAACGACTATCTACACTTTCCGAGCAGCGCTGTAATTTGACTGGCGGCCATAAGTTTAACTTTGCAGATGCTCGGCGGCGGAAAGTGTGGATAGTCGTTTTGTCAGAAATCGGGAAAGTGTAGATGCTTGCTTTTGACGCGGAGGCATCGAAATATATGATTATCTTTAATATTAAAATTTGACAATTATTGTTTTGATTTGTCCCTACATAAGTACAAGAATGTCATAAAAAATGAAACCAATATAGATAAAACTAATAATCCCCAATAAATATATACAATATATCAGATATATAACCATGTATTATACAGTATATTAATAAAATAACATGTGAATCGGGCAACTTTAAAATAATAAAACTTAAATATTATTATGTATTTTTTTAAATAAAATATAATTTATTTAAATTTACATTAATATATTTTTATTGATTTTTTACATATTACTTTTAAAAGTTTCAACATTATATTTATAATCATAATTTATTTATAAATTTAATGTTACATTAAAAGTTAAATTTGGCAGTCAATCGACGAATTCAACAGTGTTGTTATGGGATGGGTGGCACACTATTTTTTTATATTTTTAACAACGTTGTTAAAGGTTTATAGCTATTGAATGAAATTGGAATAGGTTACCGGCTGATATCACGCAAACTAAACGGTTTCGATTTAAAATGGTGACAGTAAAGAAGAAATGGTACAAATTAGATACTTTTTTAAAATTAAAAATATTATTAAATCCTTTTCTTAATGTTAAAATAAGCGACACCTTGCTTTTTCCTCGCGTTATAACGATAATTAAAACGATGAATTAAATCAACTATCAAATTAAAGTTTAAAATTAAATAAGTTTCACTGAATACATGAAATAAAAATAAATTTCAAAATATTTTCACGTGTAACGGCAGACAAACTGCTGTAAATATAAAATACATCAGATCTTATAAGCAGGTTTATTTATCAAAATATTTTAGTATTATAATACGTAGAGCAATCTAGCAAGTCACAAGTAGGCTTCACAATATGAAATAAATTGCATTCCAAGTTTTTTTATTACGTATTTTCTTCCTTTCTCAATTTTTTATAATATAAGTTGTATGAATATTTGTGTTTTGCTTAAATCTCTCTCTCTCTCTCTCTCTCTCTCTCTCTCTCTCTCTCTCTCTCTCTCCAGTATCTATCAAAAGGGGTAGAAAAAAAATGATCGTTTTAAATTTATTGTTATAAATAGGCATTCTTTAAGTAAGTTATGTATAAAATATGAAAAAAGAGAATGCATTTAGATAGACACGCATTTATTATATAAAAAATTACATTGCATTTTTCTAATTTGATTTTATATACTGTATCTATATATTTGACCCCCCCCCCCCCCTCTCTCTCAATCTCAATATATATACCGTGTTTTTCTTCTTCAATTACATAACAAAGAACACTTTAAAATTTGAAACCACAATTTTATTAAAAGCACACACATTATTTCAATGTAAAATAATTTTATAATAAAATTAAGCGTTGAAAAAACTTTAAATCTCTCTCTCTCTCTGTCTCCACTACGACGTTCCTCATGTTATCAAAATTTGAGGCAGCAGATGTTGCCTACCTCTACTAAAATAAAATATTAGACTAATTTTTAAAATAATAAAAACCGTGTATCTAATTCCAGCTGACATGACGGCTGAGTTTTAATTAGACTATTAAACTTTATTTTAAAATTAGGTAAATCTATTCATTGTATAATAATATTGTGATTGTAATTATACAATCTTTCATGGGCTATACAGAAGAGAAGCTAATACCCCATGAGGTTACTGGAAAAGACTCTGAGAATCCATACACATTTTGTGTCCAGTCAACCTTGGTTGCAAATTGTTCTTGTGTTATCTAGGGCTCTTATATTTACCTAGTCTACAGCAAGTTTGGTTATAGGTGATGATGAATGGATAGGCAGGAAATATGAGTGAAATGGTGAACCGTCCCGAGATTCTCTCTATTGCGTGATGTAGGGTCACTACTGCCTACATCAGGACGATCGGAGACATGCATACACACCTCTCCTACCGATGACTCATGACACAATAGCACACGCATCAACCTCATATGCATAGATCACAAGTGCACTCCGCCAGCATACACGGTCTTGTAAAAGCCGCACAGCCTGGGAGTCGAACCAGTGACCCTTCGCACACGAAGCAGACACGCTACCACTGCGCCACGGCCTCGGATTGAAGTATACGGGAAGAAAAACAACAAAATGTTAAAAAATGTGAAAACTATAACATGGTTTGCACAGTCGAAATAAAATTTATAATTTCTTATGTTCAAAATTTTATAACATGTGATATATTTTGTTGTTGGACGTCGACTAATTTGATAATGTTGTGTCACAATCAAGGGACTGTCTAGCATGGCGTCATTTTATTATTATTATTTAGTGCTGAAAAGTAACTCTGCTGTATTACCATAATTAGCTCTTCACTTTTTTTTATTGTAATTTGTTCCTTTTTCCTAATTATTTTGATTACTATAAAGACGTGTGCACATGATGCCATACATTTTTAATGTGCTTACAGGCGTTAAAAATTAAAAAAGTGTAGTTTTATATATTGACTAAAAACACGTGAAAGAATACCTAGTATAACTAAATTACAATCGGTGCAGTTGTTTTCTTAAAAGTTGTTAAATAAACATGTCTCCCACTACTCTCCCAATAAGTTCGTTATTTTAAATTAGAGGTCACGTATTTTTGTCTAGCACGCCTCTGATTGGTGCTACATCACTGCCGATATCTAGCATTGTGTGCGTACTTCATTGAGCAAAAAAAAAAAAGCATCAGCAGTTATTTTCTTCGTTTTGCATTTCGACGTATATCTTAAATATATTTGTAAAAATTAACTAGTAAACTAATCAGATAATTAAACTACTTACTATGTACAATGAATATTATGCTTGAGTAATCAATTTTTATATTTTTATTTTAAATTACTTTTTAGTATTTTAGTTTTAAAAATTTATATTAAAATAATAATAATAATAAATAAAAACATATATATATATACAGTTTTTTAATTAAATTAAAAAATTAAAAATAAATATTATTATTGTTTCAGTGTTCAGTAAATCAAACGAATTAATTTTCTTTTGCTAGAAGCTACAAGGGCTTACGTAATGGAAACACTCAAAGTGATAAAGGTGTACCGAGTTATTTTAAGATATTAAAATTTTAGTATAAATGAAATGGTTGATCGCTTCAAACTTTAATAAATTAGGTTGATAAAAGAAGCAGATTATGTTAAATATTGACGACACTGACAGCATGATCAACGAAATTGTCGCCAGTCTTCAGCCTTATTATTATTAATTATATTGTGTTTGGTTGATTACTGCTAACACTCACATTTCAAGATATACTTAACATTTACATAATTGCGTTGTTATGTAAGAAACCTCGACTTGGTTGATCTGTTGCTAGGATATCTGCCTCAATTTCAAACTAAAACCTCAAAATGTTAAACTTTTTTAAAAATGAAAGCAGCTCCAAAATATTTATGTCCCTTGAAGGTCAGTTGACCCGGTTCATATTCACATCTGTATTAAAAATCAAAACATATTTCTATGGACTTCTCCACCACACAGACAGTGCAGCCAGTTATTTGCTAAAACCTCGCCATGTTATCAAGCACGCACATTAGTGAAGTCCAAGACAAAAATATTTCTGCTCTAACATCAAGTTTTAGTTTGTATTATGTGGGAGGCAGTTTTGTCAAGTCAATTGTTTTCTCACACAGCGGGAGACAAAGATTAAATTTCTGCTACATTTACTCGACAAATTGCTGCAAATTTAGCTAAAGAAATATCAATGTATTGTTATGCGGAGATTTTTATTATGTAAATTAACATTATAAAGTTTTAAAGCCATAGACTAGCATGATAAACACGAAATGGGAGCTTCAAAACTAATGACAATTTTTACCAGAATGTTAATGTAGCCCCACGAGAGAGCGTAAAAATACTGTAAAGTATGAAATTTGCGTAATAATACATGTTTCTGACGTCAGAAACATGCAAAAATTAGTAAAAAATGTTGTGCGGGTTGCATAAATCAAACTTTTCTGATCGCTGCTACAGTTGGGTTTTGAGACAAACTTAAGTTATTAATGCAAGTCCCATCAAGTGTTTTGTGATATAAATGCCTATTTTATCTTCTGACCTATTCCTTTAAGTAGTGCTAGTATAGTCTATTATTGTTTTACATTATTTTCCTTTACACATTATCACTGATAAAAAAGAATATATTTATATAGATCGTTGAGGCACGCGTGAAAAGCACTTTGGGTCTCCTAATTTCCTATCCTTTAGCATTACGGGACGCACGGATAATAATAAATACGTAATAATTATGCTATATAGCACATTTTTAGAAATGTTTATTTATTTTGTATGCTACACAGTACTTTATAATTTTTTCGATTGCACAAAAAATTGTTATGTAGAGCATGATTTATGCTATTCCAATTTATCTTATTATGACATTAATGAAGCATAAATAACTTAATTTATTTTTCAGTGTATTTAGCTATTGACTTAAATAAAGGGACAATTATTTTGAGACTTTAAGTGATTTCGGTCATTTCTGCTTCCGTTTCTACTTATTACGCATGCGCCGAACGTCGGAACAGAAGGGGATATGAGCAAAGTCGCTTATAGTCGACCTCAAAACAGTTGTTCCTTTATTAGTCAATACTTATGTAATGTATGACAAATAAGAAAGCTAAAATAGCTCTCCTGAGCGAGAGACCTCTTGTCAAATTTATGTAATTTTTTTTATAAGTTTCCAGTTCAGTAAAGGATCTTGTTTTCATCAAAAATAGTTTAAAGTCTGCAAATAACGTTAAAATTTAAATTGTAACGTGTTATATTTGTCTCCGACTGTATATCATTATTCTCTATGATATATCTTTGAAGGGGAATTTTATTTTCAGTACTGCATAGCTCTTCAAACTTCTTACAACAATACTTCAAGTTCAAGTTCCAGTTCAAAAAAAAAAAAAAAAAAAAAAAAGTATAATAAAATATCAAATTAAAATTTTAAATTATACATAAAAACATCTCATTTAAATCTTAAACATAATGTTATAAATATGCTACATACACTCAGAAACCAAAACTTTAATGTTTAGTACAAAATGTAAAGTAAGTACAGAAGATATCATCAACAACAGATATCAGATATGACAACACAGCAACAGTTTTGAGACAACTTTGGTTTACATATTGCAGCACTTTATACCATAGAGAGCTCACTACTCTACCTCTATTAGAAAATACTGTACTTTCATGTACAAGAATAAATACGTAATTTCAGCACAATTTGTTCAATGCAATATAATCTGTGCTCTATTTCATAATAACTATGGTATGTAGCATAAATACTATGTTGTTGTATACCATAATTATGAATGTAGTTCCTGTTTAGCATAATTTTATGCTACAATGACATAATAGCAGCATACATTACGTAATTTATTATTTCCATGTTCTTACTCGGCTTAAGTAATATTTGCCCCCGTAACAAAGTTGTACAATTTCTCACATATGATGTAACAACAACATACAAAACTGTGCCGACTAAATATCTTCAACATCATGTCAGTAGACATCTGTCCTTGCAGTGTAGCTATATTTCTCACATATGATGTAACAACAACATACAAAACTGTACTGACTAAATATATTCAACATCTTGTCAGTAGACATCTGTCCTCGCAGTGTAACTATATTTCTCACATATGATGTAACAACATACAAAACTGTCCTGACTAAATATCTTCAACATCATGTCAGTAGACATCTGTCCTTGCAGTGTAGCTATATTTCTCACATATGATGTAACAACATACAAAACTGTGCTGACTAAATATCTTCAACATCATGTCAGTAGACATCTGTCCTCACAGTGTAGCTATATTTCTCACATACGATGTAACAACATACAAAACTGTGTTGACTAAATATCTTCAACATCTTGTCAGTAGACATCTGTCCTCGCAGTGTAGCTATACTTCTGCATGTTAAATATTTATATTTAATTTTTACGTAGAAATAACTTCAACAACATTTACATATTTTTCAGACTTGAAGATGAGAAAAATTGAAATGTCATTTTTTGTTTCTTTATTCGTATTTCTATTGCAAAAGGAAATGTGAAAAATGAGATATTATGTTTTTAGGAGACATGTTAACATTTTATTCTTCATGTATTTTATAGTAAATCCACTTTTGGTACCTGTATAGTATACACATAAAATAAGGTATAACATTATTATAAGCACAGATAAATTTAAATACTACGAGTATAATATTAGTAAATTTTGATAATAAAATTAAAATAAAATTAATAAAAAAAGTTCTTTTGTGATAAAAATTCTGTTTTTAAATACAAATACATATTGTACTTTAGCAAATTTTTTCTATCTAAAAATGCACTAAAATTTTAAAATAAAATATTATATATAATATTCATTATATGATATTAACATTACAATAGTAAACTTTTGCAAGGGATTTTAATTTCTTGAAGTATCAAATTATTGTGTTACACAGAAATGAACGATCATACGAAGCTAATGAAGGAATTATAAAATTGAAAATGTATTGCAATGTTTGACTAAATTTCAAACATATACCTGCGAATGTGCTAGTATAATTATAATAGTGTTGTTCGTAAACCCTGTTTTCTTGCTCCAAACCATGCGTATTTCATTTGATTAACCAACGGCGATCGTCATATAAGGTGCAGAGAACAGGGTTTACAAACAGCATTAATGTTTCATAGTGCTCAGCTTTTAAATATTCTACAAAATGAAATAAAAAGAAATTTTGTATTACACTTTCTCTCGACGTCGACTGATAAAGCCGTGAATGAAGCTTATGATGGACTTACCATGTTGTAAGCATACACTGGTATAGACCAGTTTAATATCCTTGCGCTTTGTCGCCATATTTGTGGTGCCGAATGCATTGTCCAGCAAAATATCAATTTCTCTCCTTTCTCGCATAATTAAAAGTTTGTTTCGACTGTAAGCAGATTCTTGTATTCTTCTTGCTTATTGGGACCTAGAAATAAGGCTTCTTAAATTGAAGTTTGAAGCTTATTTGCTCTTAAAAAAATTACAATAATAATAAAAGGTTATGTTTCTCCTATGCTGGCCTGTGTATTTCTGACCACCAAAATGGCGGCTTTTAAATATGAGTGCAAGAGGTATTGTGTTGTTAGTATTGGCAGGTGATCTTTATCGCAACTTGTCATATCCTTGTTAAGTAATGACTGAGAACTTATTTTGTATTGTCAATGGCTAAGATGTAGCAATAAAGTAAACAAAGCTAATGAAAATATAAGCTCCATAAGTTAATTGCTTTTTATAAGTTCTTCAGATCTACTGAATATTTACTTGCAAAGTTTTTGGGAAAAAAAAGTTTAATTATAATATATTAAAAAATCTATTAATTTCAAACAAAATTGAAGTAAAGAGATAGTTAAATTGTTATTATCCGTTAAATTTGAAGTTAAACGTGACATAACCATACAATATATATTTTGACCTAACATATTATATAAATATGGTAAAGAGAAAACAAACAAACTTTCAATAAGATTTGTCAGCAAAGTAACATCCACATCAGTTCTTACAATGTCGTTAGAAATATGACTCAGTAATGAAATTTTAAACATAATGTTGACAGAAAAAACATCAACCACTTTATATATTATGTTGACTGTCAATTTGAAGACAAACTATATACATACCAATGTTACAATATTGTTGCTATGTTAATGTAATGTAAGTACAGTAGGTAGGTTTGTATGATAATGTTATATTACACTGCACAGTAGATGTGATGTTGTTAGTTGTAAAAATTGACATCAATAGGATCGCAAAAAAGCTCACAAATTTCAATAACTCTCTCTCTCTCTCTCTCTCTCGCGTTTTCACATATACGATATTTGATTCTATTTTTAGAATATATAACTAAGCTTGTTATTTCTTTTATACCCATAGGCAATTTTAATATCATTTCGCACTCTGTTTCATTCCATTTCATTTAACTTTTTTTTTATTATTATTACTGTTAAAAATTTCATTGATATTTATTTACGTATAAACAATAACACAAAATTGTTGCATTTTTTAACAATGATGCTAGCGGTGATGAAAGTTCTTAATATTTTTTAAATAGCTAAAAATAGTTAAAAATAGCATAGTATTCATCAATTAAATTATTCTGCTCCAAGATTTTTTTAGCATTTTTTTATTGTATTTTTTTTTAGTATGTCTTAAAGTGATCGCGTACCAGGTCTGTCTGTCTGTCTGTCTGTCTGTCTGTCTGTCTGTCTGTCTGTCTGTCTGTCTGTCTGTCTGTCTGTCTGTCTGCCTGCCTATTGCCACACAATATCTCCACAGAGAGAAACAAACACAATGTCAACATTACAAATATCTCACAAAATTGAAACACGAGTTGACTATGTACTGTACGTGTATGTAAAAATACAATTTATAAATACATTTCATTTTAATAAATTTTCTGGTTTTGAAAGTTGACAATATTTAAGGTTATTGTGGTTATAAATATATGTCATTGTTAACAACAATACTAATGGAAATATCAAGTAAATTTTATAATATAATATTATTGTGCTAAGATATTATTGTTATAGAATTATGAATAATCGTTTTATTTTATTGTAAGTGTTTAACCACTTTCTATACAAATAGAATTTGCATGCTTTTTTAAAAAACACCCTGCATGTTATTCATGTAATAGATACACTTGTATCTCTCAAACTCTACTGAAGACCATTTATTTATATATTTCATTTTCTAATGACAATTGACATTACCTACACGTTTTTTCGTATTCGAACACCTATTTATTGGAAGAAATTTCATGCTCACTAACCCTGCGTTCTTTCAAAAATTAGTTATATTTATAATTTAAATTTTAAATATAAAAAATTAAAACATATACTTAAATTAAAAATATTTAGTAATTAAACAAATTTTTTAAAATTACTATATAAATATAGTAAAATTTTAATTTTTATTTTATTTCTTTAATTTTAAACAAATCATAAATTGAAAAATTATTAAATTATTTTTATGTATTTTTTTATACCATTAACAACTAAAATAATTGCGTATAAATAGTTATAAATATAAAAAATATTGTTTTAGGTAAAAATGAAAAGTAATTTGAAATTTTAATATTCTTGGACTTTTTTCTTTTTCAATTAATAAATTCATTAAAAACAAAAACTCTTTTACAAGCAACAGGAAAATTATTTTCTAAAAAGAAAAAAGAAACTTTACTAGGTGTTTTAAATATTTTGATTTGAAATAACAACTTTATGTAAAGAAATTCAGCATATTTAAATATTTTAACTAAATTTTATTATTTAAATTCACGACAAATAAGATATCTTCATTGTTACAAATCTAACGATCAAATTTTATTGTTGCCCATAACAATAAAAGCATCGAGTAAACAATTCAGTCACTAACGTTAGTTTCCAACAATGAAAACAAATTCAATAATACAGTTTGAGGTTTGAGCAGCTATGCAAAAGCTTTGGAATACATTTTATGAAAACTACTTTATGGACTCTATAATGCAGTCAACAGTAAAAGTAAAAATGTAGATAGTTTTTTTTTTAAACAACTTGAATTACATAATTAATATAACATCATCAAAAGTTTGTAAAAATATTAATATTAATAAAAAAAAGTTGTAAAAAAACTAATTTATGTAAACCTTTGTAAATTGCAGAAAAAAATCAAATATTTTCTTCCTTAGCATTCTATTCCTCTGTATTTATAAAAGCTGTATTATAAAAACATTTGACCTACCTTTGCTACGAAGATAAGACGACGTAGATTTGCGAAGTATTTGGCGACACCAGAGCTGAGTTTTGACGTGCGAATGTTAGGAGAGTTGTCGGTCCACTGACTTACTGACAATGACAGCGAGAGATAGTGCGAGGTGGCGCCGCAGTCTGCCTTTATTTAGGCGGCGTGCCACTAGGGAAGTTTACATTAAGGGTAATATAATATAATATACTATATTTAAATGTCTTGTATCTAAAAATCTAAAAACAAAACTTTCAAACTTTTTGATGTTATTTGAAAAAGTACGAGAGTGACGATAAAATTGTCAGAACCCGTGACTATAAGAAAAGAGAAAATATTTGTTGAATTTAACATGAGCTCTTATGGGACTCAAACTTCAGAAAATAATATAACAAAATCTAGCATTTTAATTTATTTTTATTATTTTTTTTTTTTTTACATTTTTAAAGATAATTTATTCTAATCTATCAGTGTTAAAAATTGTCATATTTGTCTTTCTTTAAATCTTAATTGTCAAATCCCGCAGTAGCTGATTTCTTGCCTCAAAAAGTCAGCAGGAATTGCAATTTTTGTAACAAATTTGGCGCTTTTTCATTTTTTCTTTTCATTTTAATATAAACAAGCACGTTACGCTAAATTTTATAGTCAGTTAATTACTGGTACTGCTGTGATGAAATTATATAATTTATGTTGCATTTATGTCATTATCGCATAAATAATACTATTAATTTGGAACTGCATGCATAATAATGCCTTAAAACCTCATATTTGTGCTATTTATAACTTAGTTACAACGCTTTTTAACTTAATTTATGTTGAAATATCAAAGTGTGTCTGAAAATAGTCTAGGATAATTATTACGTAGTTATTTTTGACCGTACATAAAATGTTTAGTAAATGTACATCAAAATATCGACAACAGTAACAGTGACATTACAGTGACGTCAGATGATTGACATTGTTCTGACAGTTTTGACAGAGAGCTGTCTCTATTGACAACACTTCTGTACTGCTGATCTGCTGATTGACTTTATGTTTAGTGATGGTGGCTCAATGCTGATTACCATCAATAAACTTTTAAATAAGAAGAAAACAACAACTTAAAACACGTTAAGTTATGCCCTTAGTATAGCTCATTTAAGTTCTTCCGTGGTATAGAACCTTTTCTTTCCAACAGCATAATGTGACGCTATATTGTCTAATAATATAAATTAATACAACATAATAACTAGCGTATTTTCTTATGTCCATATAAGCAACCAGAGTACTGGATTAGCATGTATATATGGATATGTATTGTAAAAAATTTCTTTCTTTACAAATAGCCCGAAATATATTATTACTATCCCTTTCATTAACTTGCTACTATACTTTATGTAATTTCTTTAGTTAAATGCTTTATATTTTTTTTTTCATTAATATTTAAAATTAAAAAATAATACTATTTTATATGCCTTTTTTTTTAAATATATATATATATATATATATATATATATATATATATATATATATATATATATATATATATATATATATGTATATTTATTAATTTGATACAGTATAATATACAATATAATACTATAAAATATATTTTATTTTTTTTATTTTTATTACCATAATTTTATTTAAATTATTTAACATCGCATGGAAATTGAATGAATAATTACAAATCACAATCTTACATAATATATAGCAGTTGAAGATAGAACTTTTAGTGAAATTTCTTGATGTGGTCTTTGAGAACAAAATTACTACACACATTTGTTGTGCTTGTCTAATTGTGATTGTTATTTTGTGACTATTGATATAGACAGTTGAAATTTTTTAGGTATCCTCTTGGCACTGACTACATTTAGGCGGCAAATCAGCTACTGCGGCATTTGAATAATATTCAAGCAACCTTTTTTTTTTTAATTAAAAATATCGTTTATATTATTTTTTAAACATTTTTTTTAATCCATACAATTTTATTTAAAAATTATGTTTTACTGGGTATAATTACCGTAGAAAAAATTAATGTAAAAATAAAGTTCATTTTTTTAAAGTTTTTTTTCCTCGACTATTTCCCCGCCAAGTCGGTCACCCTGTTCGTTAATCAAAGCTCCATCAACATCAAAGTAAAAGTCTTGAATGCTCAGATAAATCTCTCCCTCAAATTCCCTAAATACCAAGCAGTATTTCAATATTATTTTCTTTACTTCCCAAGTGGGTTTTAGGATCAAAAAACTTAAACTCAAACGTTTCAATTTTCTACTTTTATTTTGTATAACATAAAACTAAATTTCCTGGCACGACACTTTTTAAACTTATTTGTTTCACGCCTCACTTTAAGAAAATTCTTTTTTTTTTTTTTTTTTAGTCCTAGATTTTTCTTTTTTATGTTTATTTGCAAATATCTTTGGTATTGAACACTTTATACTTTCACAGAAAGTATTATGTTGCAATAGTTTGCCATCTTTGTTGTTTTTTTAATATTGTTTAAATTTACGTCTAGTGGAAGTAGTTTCGTGATTTATTTTATTTCTTGCAAGCATTTAAAGTAGTTTGAACGAGAATGATAAAGGTGTGACGTCACAATTTTCAAAACTTGGCGCTTTTTTTTTTTTTTTTTTTTTTAAGATTTGGCAACGTTGTTATTTTAATGACTCGTCAATCGTTGACTCGTCAGCTCAGCTGCTCGTCAGTTTCGTCACGTCTGACTCTGAAGTTACGGTCAAGCGGCAAATTTAAATTTATACGTGAATCGAATTTTGTATTAACATTCAGAACGATGGGAAAGACAAATCTTAATGAAGCAGAAAGTGTTAAAGCTATTATCATACAAGTGAAGCTGACCAAAACACTGGCAGAACTCGAACATATATATATATATATATTGTCAAAAATAGCAATAAATCGGTAAGCATATAATGGAAAAATAAGAAATAATACGCGTGCGTATTATGCGGAGTATACAAATCATGTCAACACTTTCATTAATTAATGCTTGTTCTTACATAAACTAAGCATAATACATAAGCGATTACATCCATATCTAATTACACACACGCTTTTGTAAGGAGTAATCAATTACCCAGCGCACTTTTATAATTGTCGCATCGTTTTGTATATAACAATCATATAGTATGTAAAACACTTTTTATGCAAACGAGTGCTATATAATTTCTGCATGTATATCGACCTATGATGTCAATTATACCATATAGCATATATAATTGCGCATACAGCTTCCTTATTTGTAATATATATAAGCCTTAATCTATAAGATTTTTCTCGTGTGTGTAAATTATATTTTACAAGATTTATATGTACATTATTATAAAAATTCACATACATATATATTTCATATGTATATGATCGAGAGACCATATTATGTATATTACATAAGCAAGGTTTATTTTTTAACAGGCACAATCCTGATATTTCTGTTGGTGGCAAGTGTCATAGTACTTGGAACAAGAGGAGTAACTGCGGATGATGTGACGATAGGTGGTGAAGAAAGAAAAAGAAAGAAAGCACACCTTCTAAAAGAGCTGCGATGATACATTCTAGGCTATTATAACATATATATGTGTAAGAAATGCACTAAGATTGAAGACTGAATTGTTTATATTGGGCACATATTATAGTATAGTACAGATTACATATTTATATTCCAGTAAACCACAGTTTTTCACAAGTAGTTTGCAAGTACTTTTCCGATGTAAGAGTGTCACTCCCAGCTCATGTGACGTCACTGGTACTGACATTCTTGCATCGGAAAAGTACTTGCAATGTACATGTGAAAAAACTGTGGTTTACTGGGATTTCTTTATGTATACCCTATGTTTTTGCAATAAATAAAATAAGCTGTTTCTATCAAATCTTTTATATATTATCAACTATAGCAAAGACGATTTTTTCCTAAGGTTTATAGTTTGTAGATATATTAAAGACCAAGGCAGCGGTCGTTTCTTATCGCAATTTAGGCTCCGCCCCTGGGATAGCGTCCATAAAGTTAGCACAGTCCAAGCTCTTATCGCTGCGATAAGAAAAGGGATAAGAAGGACCGCTGTCCTAGGCTTTAGGGTTTATTGTCTAGATATTGAGAACATTACCAAAGATTAAGTTGTATGTATCAAGAGGCAGAGGTTACTCGTGACACGGTTATTATATTCACCTTACCTGGGATACACCACACTGACATGCATTAGAGTCTGCGGTTTAACGCCTCACATCAGTAGAGTATGGTTACACATTGGTTAATCCTATAGAAACTGTGTATAAGGTACCTCTGTTGCACCTTACAGCTGGTGACTTTTTTAATTACAAACATGTAAGCACGCCCTCTATTAAAGTGAGCCATCACAAAGTTATACAGTCAGTTTACTTTAGACAAACAATCAGTGATCAGAGGGTTTGTGCAGACTTCGACGCTGTGACTCGGCTCCTTTGAATGTAACAACATTCTCTATGGCAGACAATAGGTTTTTTATTGTTACTACATGCATGGCTCTTCCATGCAGCATTGCGATCCCTCTGGTAATTGATGGCACATTGAAGAAAAGTACATAACACCTGTAACAAATTGAAAATATTGATGAAAAATCATAATGTACTGTAAATTTGACAATCAATCTTGCACATATATATTTTGTTGTGACACCATATTTGCATTCACACGACTGTAATAATGTATATTAACATTACAATGTGTATGTATGAATGGGTGATGAAAGAATAGCAAAACAGTTATTTCACAGAGGTGTATCTGCTTTATATAGGTACAAATATTTCAAAACTAAAGATTAACACAAATTGGTTGTACATACATACAGTACATATAGGCAACCCGTCTTAGAGCAGACCCTGATATCTTTACGTCATAATTGCATGCAACAGTTGACAATATAAACTTAGTGCAAACCCAGTTTATATGAGTTTATTAAGATTTTAGGGACATCATATAGGCATATATAAGTTAATTATATTCAAATTACAGGCCTATAGCATCTAAATTGCAAACTATATGCCTTTACTTTCATAACACGCCTTTGAATACATGCTGGATATGTGTTGAACCACATAGCTCTAGGTCATTTTATTAATATGCTACTTACACCAGACAACGCAATACCTTTTCTACATTCAATCATTCCTAATTCTTGACGAAAATTACAGCTTCAAGTCAAAGTATGCCAGTACATCTTCTCCAGACACCTGTAAAACAGCAAGAAGTCACAAACTATCAAGGTCTTTGCAATGTCATTATACTATCCCATACATCAATTTATTGTTTTATACTTATCTAAATTACATAAAGAAGTATCCACATGAAATCACAGACGTTTTCTAGCTTTCTTTATAAATTAATTGTCCTTGTATTTGTACATATATATCATCATTTTCGTGCACAGGGTAGGGTGCAGTGAAGAATGAAGAAGAATGTAAACATATGCAACGTTGCCAAGTTGAAACGTACATTAGCTTGTCTTATTAGCTTATTTAATGTGTGGAGCACAGGCATGTTTAATTATAAAATGAAACAATTCATTTTCATAATTACTGTGGCTTCGCAGTTATGATTCTAATACGCAATCTATGATTTTCCAAAAGAAATATTGAAACTTGGCAACGTGTGTAATTATTTCGCGCACATTACGAAAATACGCTCTCGATGTTGAGTTTTTTTTTACTCTCGTTTTTTTTATTCTAACCATGCCACGAGGGATAAAAGGTCAACCTTTTCCCTCATTATTGCGAGGTTTAAAAATTAAAAATCGCTACGTAAATAAAGCATATTATAATAGAGTGCAAGCTCAACACAAAAGAAGACTGCAGGAGAAACTGAAGAAAAATAATGAAGAGCAAACCTTCCTTATGAAAGGACGAAGAATAGTTGAAATTGCATACCTTGCACGTCAACTTTATTGCAACAAATGCAAAGAATATATTTATTTAATAGACATAATATCTGAGATACCAAGAGGTTTGGCTTCTATTTTTGAAATTCTGTGCAAAAAATGTGGGCATGTAAAAAAGGTTAAAACCTGCAAGCCAGCACCTGTACATCCGTATCTTTACACCGTAAATTTGAAAGCGGCATTAGGTATAATTATAATGCATTGAAATTTATAAATACATGAAATTCAAAGAATTATAATGCGGTTGTATGTAATAAATAATAATATTCTAGGAATGGTGGATGCTGGTATGGGTCCATCAACTGCAAACATTTTTTTGACTACGATGGAAATTCCTCGTGTTGGATTCCCAACGTGGAAACGGAATGAGAATATTGTTGGAAAGGCAATCACTAAAGTTGCAAGGAGAAGTTGTGATAACGCTGTAAAAGTAGAAAGAGAGATGACTTGGTAAGATTTTTTTTATTTATTTTTTTTTTTTGGCATGATAAAGTTCAAATAGCGAGGTTATTTGATGTAAAAATTTATATACGTAATTCCTACCTTGCATGCCCAAAGTATAAGTACACTATGTCGGTCAATAAATATTATGTCTGGCTATCATTCAAGTCTCCCATATATATAACATTAGGAGAGATCAACGCAGTCAGACATCACTCTATTGCCAGGGAGTTTACACATACACAATAATAAAAGGAAATTATATGTACATAGCTCATGGCCACTATTTTGAGAACGGGTCACAGTGGTATATAGTCGCTGCGTTTTCTCATAAAGATATAGCTATGCCATAGTGAGATTGCAGGTTGCCTAAATTGTTTTCAAATTTTTAGCCAGAGCTGCCTGAGTATAAAATGCGCAATTGTTTAGCCAAAATATAAGCCCACCCGCCCCCCCCAAAAAAATGGTCAGAATTGTTTTTCATTCCAAAATTTATAGCCTATCCCTTTTCAAATTGTATTCAATTTTATAGGAAAGTATTAAACTTTAAGTTATTTATTAAAAGAATGAAATGTATTACACATTATTTTATTTTTATAAATTGTATAATGTTAACAGCAAAAAAAAAGTACCATTGTAATTAACGCTATTACTTTCATTGCAGTGCAACTCTACAAACACTTGGATGGCAAGATGAGAATGGACAACAAATAGTGGGGGATGCTGACAGTTGGTCAAATTTAAGGTACATATACATATTATAAACATTCCTACACACACATGCATATACACACACATGTACGATACATACAAACATACCTTGGGCATACATACGACACTAGTCCCTATCGTGGAAAAAAATGTGCAACAATACAATTGTTACATATTTTTATATCCTAACCTATTGTAGTGTGTGTGTTTTTATACACAACGCACATTTTCAGTACTTTTACTCTTTACAGTTGCATCATTCCAATCACGGCAAGTGTTGATATGGGCTGGCAGAAGCGAGGCAATGGCTACAGATATGACAGCTTGACTGGTCATAGCTCACTCATAGGAAGCCTCTCTGGCCTGGTGCTTGCAACACAACTCATGTCGTCTACTTGTAGTGACTGCATAAGATCACCTAATGGTTCTTGCAACAAACCAACTTGTCGAGTGAATCATTTTGGCTCTTCCAAATCGATGGAGGCTGCTGCTGCAGTAAAACTTCTGAAGAATGATATCCTGAGTGAAGGCAAGGTTCGTGTATCAGTTCTGGTAGGGGACGATGATTCCTACACTGCAGCAGCAGTCCGAAAAGAGTTTGGTGACAGTGTGTCAAAGGTGTCAGATATCCAGCACTCATCCAAAAATCTGAAAAAGAGATTGTACATAATGAAAGAAGAGCATAGACGGTTGAATCCTAATGTTATTAACTATGTTATAAAAAATATCACTACTATTATTAAAAAAAATAAAGACCAACCAAAAGATCTTGAACGTGATATGTTGAATGCTCCTGAACATTTCTTTAATAATCACAAAAAATGTGGAGACTGGTGCAAGGGAAAAGATGACCCAAATTACATATCAAAACATTTAGAGATATCTATGGGCGAGCATGGTTCTGATCTTTACGTTGCTCTTACAGAATTTTTTAAGTTCCTAGCGAGTATGTCAGAAAAACTAGCTCCTTGTGGATCAAGTCAGAAAAATGAGACATTCAACATGATGGCCTCCAAAAAGGCAAGGAAGTCGGAGCATTATGGCAGCACATTCTCATTACTCTTCAGGATTTTATCTACCCTATGCCAAATGAACGATGGAGTTTGCTGGACCAGCAATGTCCTAGAAGAACTTGGTGTTTCCCCTGGAACATACTCTTACTCATACAGATTAGCACAAGAAAAAAGACGAGAAAAAGAAAAACTGAAAAGAAAAACATTGGAATATAAATGCAAAAGAAAATTGAACATAGAAAAGAGAGGTAAAAGATGTCATTTACTTCAAGAATTTGAAGGTGAGAGCTATAACTCAGGAATGGCTCTGGAGAATCAGGCAGCAGCAAACATTCCTACTTCTAAAATAATCATTAAAAAAAAAACTTTTTCCCATTAGAAAAACCATTGCTGCAGGATATAATCATAAAAGAAAAACCAACATTAATGTTTATAGATACTGAAACTTCTGGTTTGTCTCATAATTACCATGAGGTTTTGCAAATAGCAGCTTCAAAAGAAGGTTGTGAAAACCTGAACTTATTTATAAAACCTTCTAAACCAATCCCAAAGAAGGCGTCCAATGTCAATGGTATTACTTATAGATATGGTAAAATGAAGCAATTCAATTTGACAGTACAGCCTTCAGCTCCTGAAATAGCAATACTGAAATTTATAGAGTTTATTGAATCCTCAAATAATGCAGTACTGGTTGCTCATAATGCTACATTTGATATTAAAATGTTGATAGCATTGTGTAAACCACATAGAATCCTCTTTGACAGATTAATTAGTGCAACAGTTGGTGTTATAGATACTCTCAGCTTGTTAAAACAAATATATCCAATATCAAGAAGTAAAAAAAAGAAAAATACTTCACCACCACCACACACATTGGTTAATCACAAACTTAAAACAGTAGCACAATATGTTCTGGGTGCTGATTATCACATCAAAGAACATGATGCATTGGGTGATATATCAGCACTGAAAGAAATTATTAAAAAATTAGCATTACCATATGAAGAACTATTGAAACACAGTTTCACTATTCAAGGCCTATATATATCAATGGAAAGACAAGCTGAAGGAGAAAAGTTGGGAAATCTTGCTGAATGTGGCCTTAAATTACAACATGCCAAAAAATTATTAGATGAAGGCTTTACATATCATCAATTGGAGTATTTCTGCAAAGATAATAATGTAAAACAAACAGTAAACGTTTTACAAAATAGCGTGCCTGATGCTACCACAATATTGAATGTATACAAAAAGCTGAAAGGTATAATTTTTAATTATATAAAACAACTAAATTGAAAATAAATTGTAATACAAAAAACTTTTTTATTATATTTAAAATATTGTGATGAACGCAATATATATAAAAATTATTTAAGTACATAGTTATGGTATTCATTATGTGTACTGTCAATATGTATATACATTACATTTGTTTATAATGATATTAATAATCATCACCTTTATCCCATATAGGTGGACTTGAAACTGCGGAAGAAGTGGATCAATATCTGTCATTACATCCAAATACTGAACAAGCCTCAGGTATGAAACATGACATTATGTATATATAATATACATACATACCTGTCATGACATGACGCTATATATAATCCCTCTCGGGGTATGCCAACAAACACAGATGTTTTATCCTGACCCAGTGATAGACCTCCACAACTTTCTATCCTGATATACTTCACTTAATATAACAAATAAAAAAAAGTTAAAATAATCTATTAGGTATTAATATATTATTTGTTTACATTAGGTTCTACAAAAGAAAAGAAAAGCTAATGGAGTTGATACAATAAAAAAAAATAAACCTAAGAGAAATTCTCAAACATCAAGAAATCAGGCTAAAGGAAAGAAACCGCTATGTCGTCAAACATACTCACTCGACCTGATGGATTCCTCATTAGAAGTGGAGATGCTAGACAGTACTGATGAAGGTACAAAGTGTGATGAAGGTATTAAGTGGGAATGGGTCATGTAGCAGTTCAGGCAGGTGGCGCTGCGATCGAATTTATGTTTAATAATTTTTTTAACCATATTTTGAGGTGTTTAAAAAGTTTTAAACCAGTGGGTGCTCTAGATAAACATCTTAGCTGTAAGTCAAAACAATAAAAAGTAAGATATTTGATTTGGTTCAGTTTTTGAATGTGGCGGAAGGAGTTGAAAATGAGCTCATCATTTAATTTCTTTCCGTCACATTCAAAAATACTGAACCAAAGAAAATATATTGGTTTTTATTGTTTTGACTTAAAGCTCAGATGTTTATCTAGGGCACCCGCTAGTTTAAAACTTTGTAAACACCTCAGAATATGGTTAAAAAATTATTAAACATAAATTCGATCACAGCACCACCTGCCTGAACTTCTACATGACCCATTCCTACTTAATATAATAACAAAAGTTCCAATTTTTATAAGTAACAAAGCTATAGCCCAATTAATAATAATAATTTTATTTTTAATTACTAACAGATTCTAATGACAGTGACGGCAGTAGTAATTCAAGTATCGTTAGTACCAATAGCCAACAACTCTGGGCACCAAAAAAAAAAAAAAAAGGAGAAGCACTCTTAACACACCAAAATGTCTACCAGAAAGGCCTAATTCGATACAAGAAAAAGCAAATATGGGTTGTTCACTTTTGGGAACTCTTGGTGCAGGTACGACATACTGTACAGTACATAAAGCTTGTCTATTTATTAGCAAAGTAGCAGTTTCTGAAAACTGTTTCACCCCAGCAGCAGAGATGAGATAAGCATGTTTTACCTTTATTCAGCAGTCCATACAGCCTATATACATGAATCATTGTTTCTTTCTTTCCGAGTCTTTAATGACTGATTAAAGCAAAACATAAACCATCTCTGTAAGAGTTATAGGCATAATATAAAACTTTTTTTTCTTCTAACCTCTGTGGTAGGAATTAAGATTTTCAACTAGCTGTCGTGGTAATGCCCTTGCTGGTTTCTCGTACCCTTCTTTTTAAAATGTTGTATACCTAATTTGGATGTAATTTAATAACCTTATATCTCAAATATATTTATAATGTATATTATATACTTAACCTTTTTTTACCAATTTGCATGTGCACTTGTGTATAGGTACCAAAGAACGAACTCATCGTAGACACGTAGCGGACCCATCTTCACAAAAAAGCAGAAAAGGCCGAGCTGCAACAGGAGAGCTGATGGATGAAGACGGTCAGCCAGGACCAGTAGAAAACACCATCAAGGTGGCTCCTAAGAAGCGAACACTTGCATTCAATCTGTCAGAGAGAAGTACCACGCCTCAAACAAAGAAAGTGCCTAAATACTTAGACAGTTTTCAATGCTATTAGCTCTATTGTCTTATTTCTGTACTACATGCATTTTATTCTAATAAATAAATGTTCAAATATATGTAAATATGAATCAAAACTGTGGTTTATTAACTTGATTTTTTAACGTATTTAATCTTTTTTATTATAATATTTTACCCAGCATTATTCTAGTCAATTTGCAGGGAAAAGTATGATATGAAAAAAAAAAAAGACAACTCTATGTACAATTTTATTTTGACAAAGTGTCACACACAGCTGGCTATAAAAGCCATCCTGTACTTGATGGTAAAACAACAAATAAAATAGATACTATACGTACCATGAGCTAAAAATTCATCGCAGTCTTACAGCAGATTCTTGAACACAATTATACTACTGCATGCATATTGTGCCGACACCAAAACAAATTTTTTTGGGGGGCGATTCTAGTCTAGAAATTGGGTCGCGGTGTTCATGGCACGTTTCTATTCTTACCTTCACTATAGCATTTTCGCATCGGTAGACATAAAATAACCTGAAACAGATAAAGGAAAAACAAATCACAAAGTATCTAGTCCATATTGTATGTACGACTTCTTGTTTTATACTTATCTGACAAAGGTTTGGACTATATAGTTAACGAAAATCAAAAGCAGGAAATTTCCGCAGGAGGTCGATGCTGAGGATAAAGTTTCCTTTTTCTGTGTATACAAAACATCCACTCTGGTATAATAATAGTCTGAGTGTCTAATATAGTATGCATATTACAAATATTTATTTTATATAACACTTACAAATGAAACAAAAGAGAAAATATACATATCAATAGACGCAAAAGGGAAGGAAGCTAACAATAAACATCGCGTCGTCTGCAATTGACAAAATTTACAGTGTTGCCAGGTTATCGACTTTCAATTGTTTCATTTTTAATGACGTCATCGAAAATTTTTTTTTTCGAAAAAATGACTGATTTTTACATTCATTCGTAGTGGTTTCTCATTTTCAGTCACAAAGTTCTGAGTGCGTTTCGAACCAAATTTCGTTTACAGCTTTTAAAAGGTTCTTTATTTACTAAAGAGCTTATTTATCTGTTTAAAAGTCCATTTAATAACACTTTCGCAGAAATATGAATGATCTACTGTGGAGAGGGCATGGATTTTCAGCCTTTAACCCAATGCTGTATGAGGAAAATGCTCGACTTTGCGGCTGTTTTTTAATATGTGTTTTCGAACTAAATTTAATTTTATAATACATCAATAGGAGCGTAGAGAGATAAGGAATCTATATGTAACAAAAAAACGGCGTTTAATAACAATGAAAGCTCGTTCAAACTACTTTAATTAATTTTTTCATGCTAGACTAAAATTATTTAAGGGGGGGGGGGGGGGAAAGTTCATTTAATATTTTTTGATAGTTTTAAAAACAATAAAAAAAAAAATTCTGAGTAGAAATACCAAAAAGTACTATCAATAAATGATGAAGAAATTAAATTCAGTGGTATTATTATATATTTTTGTAAACATATTGAAAATTAATTTAATGTTTCGTCAGTTAATAAATTTCCAGTGCAGTTATTTTGTAACGGTTATTTAAACAATTCACATTTGAATATGCTTTCTTGTTTTCTTTTTATTCTGAAACTTGGTGAATGGTGAATAAATATCTCTTTCCACAAAAAAAAAATTAATTAAACAATTAGATCACTTTTGCAACAATGAAAACAAAGAAAGTTGCAGATTGTGATCTCATTTCAAAAATGATTTCAACATTGAAATTTCGTAATTTATGCTGCATTTATGTCATTATAGCATAAATGTTGCTAAATTAGAATCGCTATGCTGTACTACAAAATATTTATGCTGTGTTGAATTTAACACATTGTTCTTAAGGCGGGAAATCTGGTACTGCGGGATTTGACTAAAAAATTGTAAAGAAAAAAAAAATATAAAATTTTGCACAGTGATACATTAGGATAAGGTATCTTTTTTGTTTTCTTTTTTTTTTTTATTCTTAAATTCATTAAACATCCAACCAAGGTTGAGGCCTTATCGGCTGGTTCATACATAGGTTATTTCACATACATTATATCAATTGTTATAATATATAACCTTCAAAAAAAAATTAAACATCATACAAATCATAAAAAAAATTAATCATACAAAAATTTCCATAATTATATTATAATAATCAAAACTGTTAGTGACATTACAAATTTTTTTTCCTTCATATTTTAATAATTATAATTTTTCCATTAAAAACTCATGTAATAGTTTTTTAACTTGTATTTTACTATTTAAATTTTTTAAATTTAATGGAATCTGATTCCATAATTTTGGCAACACATATCTTATTGTTCTTTCTGTAAATCTATTTAATATTTTTAGTACTATCATTGGTTTTTTTTAACACAGTTCTGGTGTAATGATCATGTTCTCTTGGTATACCATGATTATTATAAAAATAATATTCTAACAAAAATGTAACATTTAGTAAATCACTAATCGGTAAAATATTTAAATACTTATATATTTCATTATTTTCACATTTATTCCCTTTTTTTAATGATTTAAGGATTTCTAATTGCATTTTATGTAAATGAGTCAATTTTCCGGATTTAGTAAACCCGTAAGCCAAGATACCATACAATATATGTTGATGGACTAAAGAAAAGTAAATGGATCTTAACGTTTTTTCATTTACATATGATTTTATTGATCTAATTTGAAACAATTCTGAACGTAATTTATTTATTATACTTTGAATATGTAGATCCCAATTAAAATTATTATCTATTGTAGCTCCTAAGTAAACATAACTATCTACTTCCTCCACACTTATACACGAACAATCTATTTGAAAATTATGTAGACAAATATTTGAATGAGCAATAATATTTATTTTTTCACTCTTTCTTAAGAATTTATTAAAAATATGCATTACTTTAGTTTTTTTCCTATTAATAATCAATTTCCTATCATGCGACCACTCCAACACTCTATCAAAATCTTCTTGTAACCTATTTTGCGCAATCAAAAAATCACTGAGACGCAATTAATAAAAAGTCATCCGCAAACATTTTTCCTACACACCTCTTTAATAAATTAAATATTTTATTTACGTAAATCAAAAAAAAATTTACACTAATTATTCCACCTTGGATTATTCCACATTTTAATTCTTTTATTTCACTTTTGATATCTTTTATTTGAACTGCAATTTTCCTATCTTTTATAATATTTTTAATTAAATTTAATATAGGACCTCTGATTCCTATATCTTCAAGATCTTGTAGTAATAATTTTGGATCAACCGTATCGAAAGCTTTAGAATAATCTATAAATAGACACAAACATGATTATTTTTTTCTAGTTCTCCATTTATATAATTTGTTACATCGTATAGTAATTTATTTGTACCTTTATTTTTTTGATATGCATATTGATTTTTATTAATTATATTAAATTCAATTAAATAATTTGAAATATTTATTTCTATATGCTTTTGAATGAATTTATCAATGAAGTCCGATATTGCTATCGGTCTAAAATTATTAAAATCCTCATGACTCCCCCCTTTATAAATTGGTCTCACTATTGATAATTTTAAATTTTCCGGATAATTAGTAGTTTCTATACATAAATTAACTAAATTTATTATGCAATTTAATAAATTTCCCCCCCCCCCATTTATTATATCATCCACACATATTTTATCATATCCTGGTCCTTTTTTTAATTTTAATTTCTCAATTATTATTTTAGCACTACTTAAATTTAATTTTGGTAATCTTATTGATTGAAATTGTTTAATATTATCAAAGTCTTCATATAAAATTGTGTTACAATCATTTTTAACTTTTACAATTGAATCAATAAAATTATTGACAAACTTATTAGCTATTTCTTGCACATTACCATATTTACTCATATATTTTAAAATGGTATCATCAATATTTATAATTGTTTTACCTAAGATTTAATTTATAAACTGCCAAGAATCTTTAACATTTCCCGACACTTTCAAAAATTTGTTATACAAATACTTGTTTTTTTCTTTTTTAATCAACATTATAACTTTATTTCTCATCATTTTATATTTCATTCTATACTGGTCATTATAAATTGAATTTTTCCACTTCCTAAACATATAATCTCTCTCACGAATTAAAACTTTTATTTCTTCTGTACACCACACTTTCTCACCTTTTCTCTTATTTTCCACTATTATTTTTTCATACATAGCATTTTTATTTGCAAAATTAAATATATTAACAATTTTATCATATAAACTATTTGGTGATAAATCTTGATTTAGCTTACTCCAATCATAGCTTACTCTTCAAAAATGTAAAAAAATTGGGGTGTCACCATGCTAGATTTTAAATTATGATTTTTTGAAGTTTTAGTCCCATAAGAGCCCATGTTAATTTCAATAATTATTTTCTCTTTTATCTGATGGTCAAGGGTTCTGAAAATTTTACCATACGTAGCTGTTACTATTAACTTTCAAATGGCATTATAAAGTCTCGACGTTTTCTGTTTAAATTTTGAGATACAAAACATCTGAATACAACCCTTAAAATGAGCTGGCATAATTATTAAATATTTATTTTTGCGGAGAAGAAATATTTTATAGAAATTTCATATTTTATTGTTGTTCTTCCATTTTTACTGTAACATTTAGAATAATATTATAAACTTAACTTGTTATTACTATTTAGAACACATTCATGTTTTACGTAAAAAATTAATATTTTAATAAAGATATTTTTAAACATAATTCGAAAATAACAAGACACTAAATATTTCAATAATAAATAAATAATAAATAAAACAATAATAAATAATAATAATAATAATAATAATGAGAGTGAGATGAGATAATAATAATATAATAATAATAATAATAATCGCGTGAGAGTGAGATGCATAGAGCTGTCTGCGAGCAAGATCGTGGGTACACGCCGCTGCAGTTGCAAGAAGAGAATGTGGAATACAACATCAAGATGCCTGCTGAGAGAACGGAAGTGTGGAAATCCAAGCCTCTTCATGGGAGGTTTGTTGCTGCTTTAACAAGTGAGCACATCGACGTTAAGTCCTCGACGGAGTGGATCAGAACGGCTGGTCTCTTTGCAGAGACTGAGGGGTTCTTGTTTGCCATCCAGGACCAGGTGGTGCGCACAAAGAATTATGAGCGGTATATTCTCAAAGCTAGAATCGATGATCGTTGCCGTCTCTGCAAGACTACGAGTGAGTCTATCCAGCTTATCACAGGTGGATGCCCTGTACTTGCGCGCAAGGAGTACTTGCAGCGGCACAATGCAGTGGCTAAAGTGTTACACCAAGCGCTGGCCGAGAGATTCGGTCTGGTGGAGAAGGAGCTTCCATATTACAACTGCAAGCCCGAGCAAGTGCTGCGTAACCGGGACGCTAAGCTATTGTGGAACTCCGTTATTGTAACAGACAGAGCAGTAGAGGCAAACAGGCCAGATTTGGTTCTGTTTGACAGACAAGCTCAAACAGCGATAATCATTGATGTTGCTGTTCCTCTGAACAATCATGTAGTTACTACAGTTGCTGAGAAGAAGAGGAAGTATCAGCCGCTTTCCATTGAGTTGAAGGATATGTATCGGCTGAGAAGTGTTGAAATTGTCCCTGTAGTGGTTTCTGTGAATGGTCTGGTTAGCAAGGATTGGTTAAAAGCAAAAGAAAAGTTAAACCTCGAGCACAGGCATTTACGTGTCATGCAGAAAGCTGCAGTTCTTGGCACAGCTAACATCGTGCGCAAAGTGCTTAGTTTGTGACCCCTCTGTATACCATCTGCAGTTTCTGATATAATTGGTACTGGATTATTCTCACCTTCAACTTGAATCAAGTAGGATTCCGGTGTTGGTGTTACACAAGAAGAAAGAAAAGAACTCATAATAATAATAATAAGTCCCCAGGGAGAGTCCGCAGTGTTAGAAGAAAGCTCGCCCCACTAATCCATGTGGAGGCTGAGATAGCTTTTATAATAATAATAATAATAAATAATAACAATATGCAATACACGTTCAAAAAATATAATTTTATGTGACTGACACAACTTTTAAAGGTTTAAGCTCAATTTAACCATTTTCTGTATTAAAATTATTGATAATATTTATAAATAATGATATTGATTACTATTGCAAAAGAAAAAAAATTTCTAAGCAAACACATAATATCTATCGCGTCAAAACGGCCCTTCTAAAGTTCTCACGAACCCGATTTAAACTGCATCTACATAGTGTTTACTGTAGCAGATGCGCCATGTATCGTGTTTTTGATAACTTCAGAAGAATCGTTTTGACACGATAGGAAACTTATTTCACAAATTAAAATATTTAGAATAGAATAGGAAAAATAAATAAACGATATTTTCTTTACTTTTACCTATGTCATATTATTTATTTTTACTTGTAAACAGAAAATGCTAAACAAAGGTACAAAAAGTTACAACTATGCTTATTTATGTACACGCAGATATTTATTTAAATATTCTGCAATGCTGAGCTTAATTAAAACATGAACTTTTAGAGAGTGCGTCTATAGGGAAATCTTAAAATATACTGAATAACATCAAACTTCTTGGCAGTGTTTAGCACAAATTTGAAATAATCTTTAAAATTTTGTTTTTTCTTCTCCTTTTATTTATTTCAGTTTCAGTTTATTTATTGATCAAAATACCAATTGGTACATGTTGATTACAAAAAAATACAGGAATACAATATATTTCATAACAATTTCAGTCATAATACAATTTATTAGGAATATATTTTCTTAATATTTAATAAAAATTTATTTATATAGAGCTAAAAATACATTTTAATAATATATTGGTAATACATTTTAGTTAAAATATATTCATGCGATAATTTTTCATTTTATTTGTTTTATCATATATATTTTTATTATTGTTTATATATTTTTTTAGCACCTTTTATTAGCACATAATTTATTTTTTAAACATAAATAATACTTCTAGTATTTATTAAATTAATGCATGTAATAAATAATTTAAAAATAAAAGATATACGGGCATATATTATATATTAAGTGTTACAATTGTGTTTTCTGAGTTTGCACTTGAGGACTTTTTGATAATGGTATAGAAATTATTTTCTAGTAGAAATTTGGTCACTTCTTCTTTAAAGTCTTTCTTTTTATCAATTTCTTTCAATTCATTTGGCAAGTTGTTAAACAAAGTTGCTCCTAATACAAGAAAATTTGTTTCATATGTAGCTTTATTGAAAGAAGTTTTAATATTATTACCCTGCCGCGTACTGCGACCTGATATGTTTGAATTTTTGAAGAAATGTTCAGGATTACTTTTGACATACAGAAGTAAGTGTAATATACATAATGATGGAAAATTAAGTATTTCCATTTCTTTCCACTTTTCCTTACAACTTGAACCTGATTTTGCTCTAGTCATACTTCTTATGGTATTCTTTTGACATTTAAAAATGGCATTGTTATTTCGATTATCTGATGAACCCCATAAAGTAATACCATATGTTAATTTAGATGCAGCATAACCATGATAAACCTTTTTTAATGTGTTTAATGAACATACTTTTCTTAGTTGTTTGATTAAAAAGTTAACAGTTTGCAAAGATTTTTTTGTTTGTTGTATATGGTATTCCCATTGAAGTTTATCATCAATAATAATTCCAAGATATTTGCAATGAGTTACAAGCTTAATTCCAGTTTTAATTTCAAATTCATTTTTTGTTTCATCGTTTACTTTAAACAGCATGTAATACTATTGAAATTTGTTCAATTGAAAAATACAAAAATTATTCTTGAATATTAGTTTTATTTTGATTTTAAAATATAATTAATGATACAAAATGAAATTTACTTAAATTTCGATGCTTCCGCGTCAAAAAAGAGTATTTGCACTTTCCACCAGCGCGGCGAGTGGAGGATCTGCACTTTCCACCATGGAGCATCTGTAATGTTAAGTATACGGCCGCTAGACCACGCACCGTGCTGCGTGGAAAGTGCAGATCCTCCACTCGCCGCGCTGGTGGAAAGTGCAAATACTCTTTTTTGACGCGGCAGCATCGATTTGTTATAATTAATTTGATGACAGTTCTAAAAACAATATTAATATGGATGCTCATATTGTTTTTATTTTATTATTTTTTTTTTTTACATTTTTCTTTTGTGCAGCTTGATAGTATGAAAGTTTGTAACTAAATCAATTGCTTTAAAGATTATCGCACAGTGTTAGAGACAGAGTTTATCTTTAAACTTGTTGCTTGTGACGTCATATAATATTTATTGTGTTAGAGATTTAAGGTGAAAAATTATTTTAACAAACAAAATTTTAAAATTAGAAAGTACATGTTTAAGTATATTTGTGAACTATATCAAATACCGCTGAAAAAAACTCATGGAAATCACATGGTAAATAAACTGACAATTTTTACCTTGTTTTGTGCTTGCATTGAGAAAGCGCTTGCGCATATTAGTGAAGCTTGAGGTAGGTCGCTTCAGCCCAGAGCGAGAGTGAGAGAGAAATAGGGTCTCATGACGTCATATTTAATACGTTTGGAAACCATACTGCAGTGAATAATGAGAGACATTGCTCAGCATAGGAGGAATTTTATTGTTGACGTTTTACTTTGGTAAATAAGTTAATTTTTCTCACATACTTGAGATACTATATCAACGGCAAAATGCTCTCAAAAATATTGCTTGTTAGTATTTTAAAACTTACAAAATATGCCTTTTTAAAATTTATATACCCTAGAGAGTGTAGAGAGAGAGAGAGAGAGAGAGAGAGAGAGAGAGAGAGAGAGAGAGAGAGAGAGAGAGAGACCTAGCTCAACTTACAGAAGCTTAGGGCAGGTCACGTCTGCCCAGAGAGAGAATCAACCGAATCAATCGGAGAGAAGAAATAAAACCAGTAAATAACAACAAATGTTCTTTATTACGAGGACACAAAATGCACAAACACACTTATATGGTTCTGTGACTTTTTTAAAACATATTTTATAGTCAGAGTATTTCAACATTTCAATATTTGTGTACTTTACATATAGTTTTTTAATATTTTCTTTAAACTAATGTTTTTATACCTAGAGCTATTCGAAATCATATTTAGCGATACTTCACATTTATCTTTTATAAACAGACAAACATTATGAGCATAATCTTAGTTTCCTGAACCCTGTGAACCCATAATATTACAATCTAACAGCTAGCATTCTAACAACCTACAATCTATATCTCTACATTTCTTAATTGTATTTTCGTAGAGAGTGCATGTTATTATACGGTAAAGTGCTAAAACATATTGTGCGAACTTAAACGGCTAATTAACAATAAAATAATGAATCACTTCACTTTCCTAAAATATATTACAAACACACATAACACTTATATTAATTATTTTGTTTAAAAAAGTTCAGCAATGTTTCTGCAAAATCAGTTCTTGGATGGGTGACCATAATAATGATCAACTTTTGTGTTTTGTTTGAATCACAAAATATAGTTGTACAACGCCCAGATTAACGTATTGCGGATTAGTAACCATCTTGGAAAATTATATTTTGTTTGTCAATAAAAAGCACTGTTGAAATATATAACGCTGCATATTTTAGTAATTTTGATACAGCTTTTGTAATAAAGCTTGAAAAACCAGTGTTTTTTATGTACATATAATGTGGTAAATGTTAAGGTACTTGCATGTTTTTATATCTGAGTTTAGAGATTGCCTTACTGCAGCAGTTCTACGTGATTTTCCATCACTGCCGACCAGTGCCGACTGTTAAAATGTCAAGATTACCATCGAAAAAATAATACGAGATATAGTTCTAAATAATGTAGTGGAGGTTATCGGTTTAAAAAAATGATTAAAAATGACTAGCTTAAAACACGTAAAAGTATTGCTAGTATTTCTCATTCAAATTTCTCCGAAATCGGTGCAGTAGTTTTCTCAAAAATCGCAAAAAACGTGTTTTTCCCCTTAAGCGTAATGATAAATTAGGGGACTCTTCTTTCCCCGCGTCTCCCCGCGCGCTAAACCGATAACCTCTATTCAAATACTTTTTTATGCAAGTACCTTAACGATGTAACATGCTCAAATTTTGTCGTGTTTTTCCATTAAACACACCATGTTTTTTGTTTTTAAATACAAGTGAAAGCCAATATTATGTAATTTTGTTTGATATAAGAAATTTTTAATTTTCATTGAGCAATACCACGTTGATAAAATATTATTTAAAACAAGCACTTAAGTTTAACAGCGATCTTCATAGCTGCGTACTTGGATGGGTGACCGCGTGGACGTTGCACAAAGACGTGACTAGGGTCCATGAGGCGAAGAACAAAGAATTGCCGTGGTGGTGATAGCGGTCGACAGTAGAAATACCCATAACAACAGACGATCACACACTAGCGCTACCTGACGCCATTCTTGAGACGCAGCTTCTCTTCTCTCACGTTCCTGGACTCGAGCCTCGTTTCTGTCAATCGCAAAGTTGATGCGTTGTAGGATGCGTAGGAACTGTTCTTCTATGCCATCTGTGAACCAAAATTATGAATATCAGTTTTATTAACCATGTATATTAATTGACAGAATTCACCGAATATGTTGTGAACTAATAATCAAGTTGATTGATTGATTTCTGTATTCATTCATTCATTCATTCATTCATTCATTCATTCATTCATTCATTCATTCATTCATTCATTCATTCATTCATTCATTCATTCATTCATTCATTCATTCATTCATTCATTCATTCATTCATTCATTCATTCATTCATTCATTCATTCATTCCTTTTCTTGGGGATTGATCTTTCCATTCTTATAATATGTTTCTTTTCTATAACGAAAGAGTATGTTTAGAAAAAATTACATTGCAAATAACAATTAAAAAAAAACTAAATTTGTGTTGTTGTTACTTGAATCCATCGTTTCATTTTTTGTGCATTCAATTTTCGGCAATGCAAAAAGTAATAAAACTCATGGAAGTCATGAATTGATATTTAAAATAATGTAAATCTGACATTTCAATTAATTTTTTATCCTTATAGAACCCGAGACCTAGCTACTGTTGCCGATGATAAGTACTGTACAGTAACTTTTAGTTACCTGGGTTTGAGTCTTGTCGCTGGTTGACCCCCCTGCGTGGCATGAAGCGAGGTGACCTCTCAGGTGAGAACTCTGACCTTGGAGCTTTGTTCTCTCCAGGTAAGTGACTCCGCTTGTCGTTTCTCTGAGCGTCAAGCCGGATACCTGTGCGGGAGTTAGTCTCCTGAACATGTTAAATGTATCAGTTTTCAGTAGTGACTTTAAGGTAGAAACATTAATTGTAGATATTAGGTAACATAAATGTTGTATAAATGAAGTGAGATAATTTTTTCATCTACTTAAAATGATCTTCAATTGCAAAGTGTTACTCACACTAGGTTTATATTTGTTGACAGGCGAGTGCTCCGCCGCTACCTCATCAAACTGCACGAACACCAGACGTGCCAGCGTACCTAGGACTATCCTCTTGACCAGGTGAGGCACGTGAGCACCACGCACACCACGGTGGTACACGTTCAAGGTCACCACACTTAGACCTGACGCGAATGTCACCAGGCAGATGCTCACGCCGTAATACATGCCTGCAAAATTACGTAATACATCAATTACAACAATTATCACATTGGAAAATTATACTGAAAATCTTGTTCACAATTTCACGATAAGATAATTTGTAAGCTTTATAGTAACATGGAAAAAGAAAAACAAGATAATCATTTAATTTTTTTTTTTTTTTTTTGAAACCCTCTAAAAACATATCATTAAAAAGCTCCTACACAGTCTTTCAATGCCTTAGGTACAATTGATTGTTGAATCAACAATCAACGGTCATGACGTCACCAAGCGTGGAAATTTTAAAGATAAAAACATTAGTGACGTCACAAGCGTTGGGACCGAAAGGAAAAGTTAAGGTTTGCAACGGTCAGGTTTAAAACAAATAATTGTAGTTCTAATGCTTGTGACGTCATTTACGTTTTTATTGTCACACTTTCAACGTTTAGTGACGTCATAACCGTGCATTCCACATTAGCTGTTAATTTAAAAAAAATTAAAGCATTGTAAAACTGTGTACAATCTTTTTACCAAAAATTTTACTTCAATAGGCTTATGGCCATACAATGCAATAATTAAATGGAGAGTTTAACTGACGCAAAACAACATTTAAATACTTAGTTTTTTGTTATTCCATATTATACGAATAGAATTCAATTTTTTTTCTTTTAGTAAAAGCCTATCAATGCTTTTAATATATATATCTTTTTTTAATTAAAATTATATTTGTTCACATTTATTTCATATAATATTTTAAACACAGTATGTTCTTATAAATATGCAAAATATTATTTTCTCTGCTCTATTTTTTTTTTACTTTCACCGCATAATCTTGAATATTATTGATTTAACTGCAAATAATCGGAACGTTGACATGCACAACAATAGGTAATAAAAATAAGCTGAATATCTATTATAGAATTTTACTTCATATTTACATAGCTCTGACTTATTTTAGTTACATTTTACAACTCATTATTTTGACAATACTTGTATCTAGTCATGGCTACTGTTTCTTTTTTTTCTTTTTTTTTCTTTCTTTTTTTTACATAAAACCTTGTATTTTTCCGTATTTTCTAATTAAATTCTAATATTACATTAAAGCTTAAGACAGAGGTCGTTTCGTATCGCAATTTTTATTCCACCCCTGCGATAGCGTCCATAAAGTTAGCATGGTCCAAACTTTATCGCTGCGCTAAGAAAAACGCTATAATAAAGGACCGCTGTTCTTGGCTAAACTCTTATAACAATTCCTTTAATTCTCGAAACACTTATATATTCCTTAACCTCTAGTCACACTTACTTATTCCTTTAATTCTAGTCGCACATTTCTACTCATTTACTTTTAGTCACATTTATCTATTCCTTTATATCTAGTAACACATGTCTACTATGTTCTTAGTAGTCATAAATATCTATTCCTTTAATTCTTGTGACAATTATCTATTCCTTTACTTTTAGTCACACTTATCTATTCCTTTACTTCTAGTCACTCTTGTATATTCCTTTCTTTCTAATCTAGTATACACATGTATAACAAATATTTTCTTTTTTTTTTTAATACATAGGCCTATATGTGTATGTATCAACAACAACAAAAAAAAAAAAAAAAAAAAAAAAAAAAGGAGACGGACCAGGGCAATGTAAATATATATGTAGGTATATGCATGTGGTCATGCATATAGTTGCATATATACATTAAAACTAGCAAATATTGTTGAACTATTGTAATGGATGTCCGTTACTGAATGCGGCGTGCGTGGGGCCTCATTCGTTTAAAAAAAAAAAAAAAAAAAAAAAATCAGTCACGCACATCTATCCCTTTATTTCTGGTGACACTTGGTTATTACTTTACTTACTGATAAGCGGTGTTTTCTCGGTGGGTGGCAAGCTCTCTCTTATCGTCATAAGGAACACAGTCATAGACAACAGAGCGGAGATACCCAGAGTCACTTTCTCACCACTTTCAGAGGGAACGTAGAATACCAACAGAGCTGCAACATCAAAATACAACACTATGTACACTGCTTGGAGCTGTAAACTACACACAAATATTGCAACATCAAAATACAACATTATGTACACTGCTTGGTGCTGTAAACTATACACAAATATTGTAACATCAAAATACAACACTATGTACACTGCTTGGAGCTGTAAACTACACAAAAATATTGAAACATAACAAATGTTTTATTTTATGAAAATCTGGCAATTCGGTCTAAATTTCTTCAATATAACATGAACTAGAGTATACAATGTATTTTCTTGCAGTGTAGCACAAACAAACACACACAGACACACACTGTATAATCAAAGAGGTTTCTCGCACTCGAACTCTCTTACACCTTCCCATAATATGTGTCCACCCCCCACCCTATATAAAAATTGCTGAGAAAACAAAAATTCACCCAATGTCCCCCAAATTAACAATCGATGTCACTTATATATTTCGTAATTAAAAATGTGACATTTTCTTTACTTGGCTGCTCACTGACTATTTCTTATCCTTCTTCAATAAGTCAAACTCGCATCAAGAGCTAAAAATAGATAAAAATATTGAGCAACAAGCACAAACTTTAGACTTTTTCTCATATAAGACGCTGAGTGAAAACGAATGAAGGAAAGAAATGTTATAAAATTGATACGAAATCTTAAATCATAACTTTTCTACCAGGTATTATCAAAGCCCATGGGTTTTAGACGTGTTTTTAGGTTATGTAATTTATTCTTTTTAATTGTTATTTTTTATTCTAACACTCAGTTTTTAAAGGTTGCGATGGTTAAGATACCTTATAGATGTATGATGATAGTCTCAACTGATGATTTATACATACATATAGTTATATACATATTGTACCACTGAATACTTCTGTAGCCTCATAAACTGGGGAGAAACTTTTTTAAGTACACAACTTGCTAATCAAATATATGACGTTATAGATTTTAATTCAGCTTTTTTTTCCTCTCTTTTCTTTTCTTTTTACTACGATTTGTGAAGATTGAAGGTTCATGGACTGAATAAAATTATATGGTATTCCCATCTCATGATAATCTCTTTTTTGTAGGTACAGGACCCTTTTGAAAAAAAAAACTCAAAATATGTAAAAATTAGGAACATTTAGCAAGCAAAGTGTGGTAATTATAATTTTTAGAAATTAACTTTATATAAGCTTACTGCTATTATAATATTATCTCTCTCCCTCTGTCTGTTATACACACACACACACACACACACACACACACACACACACACACACACACACACACACACACACACACACACACACACACACACACACACACACACACACACACACACACACACACACACACACTCGTATTTGATGTTTTTTTAATTTTTCACAAAGGTATAGTTGTAACCATTGACGTCGACAAAATATGAAAGCTGTTAGAGATCAACTCTACATCAAAGGTACAAAAGCTTTTAAATAACTACCCCAATAGTTCTAGGCAACTTTCTATTATATTTATACCAACTGTTGCAATGTCTGTTAATTTTGGAAATAACGACGATAGTGTCAGTTTTATTTGTTTGATGTAACTCACTTTAATAATAATAAAAATCAAGTATTTCTCTTCTGGATAAATTGATACTATACTAATGTCTAACATTCAGAGTTACTATGAGTTCGAAGAAAGTCATGAGAGAGAAAGGCAGAAGTTAATAAATATAAAATAATGGTTGCTTCTTGATCCTGATAGCGTATGTAATATCAGGAGTAATTTTACTAAAAAAAATTAATTCCTAATAATATTGATAAAAATATAAGAAACAACAAATTTGAAAATCTAAAAATCACGCCAGGAGTAATAAACTTTTACTTACCAATTCCATTGATGAGCATACAAGGTAAAATCAGATTGAAAACATAGAAGAGAGGTCGTCTCCTGATCTTGATAGTATACGTGATATCAGGATATGGTTCAGGACAACAGGAGTAGATGACCACGTGACGAGCAGCCTCATAACTGACGAGGTCAAACTCTCCATTAGGTTGGTAGTTGCTGACGTCACCGTGCTCCGTTTGTTTTACTAGGTCCAGCTGTCAACACACAACCAAATAACTTTCACTTACTTTACAATTATCTGTTGTTTTTTACAACACAGTTTTACTGCTATAGTGACAAAACAGCATCCAATAATTATCTTTTTCAGTTAATCAAGAAAACAAGGAATTTTGTGATTACATTTTTTTCTTTCTAAATTGATTTTGCATAAAAATGAAATTTAAAATTTGGAATTTCTAATCATGTTTTACCATGTTAACTACTTATTTTTTCTAGTATTGTGAGTTTTCTAACCCTTTTAACTTTGTGAAAATATTAAAATTGTTTCAAACACAATATCAAATAATGAGTTTATTATTATTACTGTTTAATTTTTGTAAATTAAAATATCATTGCATCTAATATATATATATAAAAAAGAAAGAGAGGGAGAGAGAATAGTAATAATTTAATATAAAATGTATTACATAACAAATAAAATAAAGCTATGAAATGATGAAAATCGCAAAGAACTTAACATTTAAACATGTCATAAGGAAAATATCTCATGACCTTTGACATGTAAGCTTTACTTAAGGTCATTTCTGCAAACACTATATAAGACATTATTAGTAAAAATAATAATAATTACGTCATAACAGTTGCATATATACATATTACAAATGACATATGTCGCCATAATCCCTTCGAATACTTTCTAGTAAGAGGTGTAACAATGAACTGTGGATTACCACAGGCTCCACCCTTTAACACCAAACTCCTCTGGGCTCCTAATACCAGCCCTGTGCAGCTCGGACCACCAAATATTATGACAGCAGCACTCGCCACTACGGACGAAAGTAGTTAAACTGCCTGGCCAACCTAAGTATTGCAACGGTAACGTACTCATTGAAACACACTAAAAATTCACTGCTCTTACAAGCTGGCCTTTCAAGGCCAATCCGGCTTGATATTAATTGCGTCAACCTCTTCACAACATGACGGTGTACAAAATGGGAAAAAAATGTGAATTTCAATTGCCTTGGCAAGGAATTAATAATGCCATCCGCTGGTGTATCTGGTACCTGATTGTAGGTTTCAAATGAATCCGTTCTTTTTTGATTATGTGCGTTAAAAAGTAAGATTATCTGATCTTGATGACATCATCAATACCTTTTTTTTCCACGCCCAGTCCAAACTTACATCTACGTTTTCTTGGCAATCACTCCAAGTTTTTTCAAAGCATACCTCAACGGCTATTCAACGTTTACTGCAACAGGTGTCTATGTACATAATATGTACTTACGGTCGTAATTACAAGTTACTTACGTACTTACTTTACAGTACAGTTCATGACTTGATCTTACTTTTAGCCCACTTAATCAAAAGAGAACACGATCATTTGAAACCTGCATTCAGGTACCAGATACATCAGCGGCTGGCAGTAATCTTTTCCTTGACAAGCCTAAGCAAGGCAAGTGAAATTCACCTTTCTTTCCCGTTTTGATCCCAAATGAAACGTAATAGATGTTCGGCTGATGTGTTCTCTCCCGTGTGTCACACCAACACAAGGAAGTGTTAAAGGTTATAAGGGCTTAAATTTGATATATAAATTCATGAAAATTATTAAGTATTAAAATTGACCTATTATGACTAGAGAGAGCAAAATAGTCAATCATTTTGACAAAATAGTCGACTTTATAGTCGATGATTTTTGGTGCAAATAGTCGAAAAATAGTCGATTTTATACAAAGAAGTCGAAAAAAGTCGATTTTTTAAATAAATTTATATAAATAGAATGATAAAAAAATTTCATTTGTGAGTAAAAAGAAATTTAACTTCATGTTAAACAGAAATTTTAGTATATGAATACTCAATTTGGCCTAGCATGTCTTTATCTTGTGTGTATCGATGCTTCCGCGTCAAAAGAGAGAATCTGCACTTTCCACCAGCGCGGCGAGTGAAGGATCTGCACTTTCCACCGTGGAGCATCTGTAATGTTAAGTAAATGGCCGCTAGTCCACGCACCGTGCTGCGTGGAAAGTGCAGATACTCCACTCGCCGCGCTGGTGGTAAGTACAGATACTCTCTTTTGACGCGGAAGCATCGGTATGTAGTATCTTGTTTTGCTAGTTTGCAAATTTTGACAGATTTTTTGTTTTATTTTATTGAAACAAAATTATGTTTTTGTTTTTTTTAAATATATTTTTATAAAAAATATTATTATTTCAAATAACTTGTTCCCTTTTTCCAAGAAATTTCCTTAAAACGTAAAAAAAGCGCAAAATAGTCGACAAAAAGTCTATTTTTGTGTCGATTTTTTTTTCTTGGTTTACATTGCGCCATTCGTTGAAATCGGTGGAGATATGAAATAAAATTAGCAATAGTCGACAAAATGACAGTAATTGAAAAACTATTTTTGCGCTCTCTAATAATGACGTAATTTTTATCATTTTTCTTTTATTGTATATAAAAAATATATATATTTTTCTTATATTGTATTAAAGTACTGTATATTATGCTCTTTCTGTTTTATAGCCATATTACATAGCATATTTAAATATTATGTTATATATTTAAATTATTTATATTGAACTAATTGCACTAATTTAGCAACGTTATGCTGTAATGATATATTATGCATATGCGCATCATAAATTAAGAAATTAATTATTTTATGTTTTTAACTGTGCACAGTTTCTCAATGTTCAACGTTTTGTGAAATTAACAGTTATGACGTCACTAAACGTTGATATTCTAAAGATAAAAACTTAAATGACGTCACAAGCGTTAGAATCACAACGCTAAAATTGGCCTTTGCGATCCTATATTAATTTTATCCATTCAGTCCTAACGCTTGTGACGTCACTTATATTTTTGTCTTTATAAATTCATGGTGGTCAATATATTTTTTGAATATCTTTCTTTCTTTCTTTCTTTCTTTCTTTCTTTCTTTCTTTCTTTCTTTCTTTCTTTCTTTCTTTCTTTCTTTCTTTCTTTCTTTCTTTCTTTCTTTCTTTCTTTCTTTCTTTCTTTCTTTCTTTCTTTCTTTCTTTCTTTCTTTCTTTCTTTCTTTCTTTCTTTCTTTCTTTCTTTCTTTCTTTCTTTCTTTCTTTCTTTATAAAGCCTAAATTCTACACTTAATATTTTATTTTAATCCAATCTCTCTCTCTCTCTTCTCTTAAAAAAATATGAATCAGATTGCCTAATATATTTATTTACATATGTATATCAACTTGATGCATTTTTTATAAATCCAAAAATATATTTGTGAAACAACAAAATTAATGGAAAGAAAATAAAATGAAGAAATTGGTCAATATTTAATAAAGCTTTATAAAAACTAGACATGAGAATTTTAAAAAAATGTTCGTTTTTAAAGTTTATATATTTATAAATTATGTTCCCTAATTTTATGGTTTTATTCCCAAACGGTGTAAAAAAATTTCAAAATTGTAAATTGAGCTGCTAGAATTTTAGGAGCATATTCCTTGAAATAAACTAATTTTGCAACTTTTACCAAAAAGGGGCGAGGTCACAGAAAAAATTGCAGCTGCGTGTTTATGACGTCAGAGCTCACAAGTCGACTAGCGTGGAGACAGGTGAGCTGTGACGTCATAATCTATTGCGTGAATGGGAAATAAAATACAAATCAATGACTCCTGCCAAATCAACGTTGATATATTAGGATATTCAACAAGTTTTTTGTTTAAAGTCTTCTAAGCCTTTAAAAAATTGCTAAACTGTGTGCGAGGGTAACTTTTAGTGTGTACAAACAAATGTAATTTATGTTTTTATAATTTTTATCTTATTTAAAACTATGTACAAAGATTGATTACAATATTTGAAATGAGCAAAAACTTTACTTCAGTTATAATTTTCTCATTTTATTATTATCATTATTTTTTTAATGTTTAGAATATAATTTGAAAATAAAATAAAAACAGTTAAAATTGTTAACTTTTGAGATAGCATAAATATCAAATCAATGTGATCCTTAAAATATATTTCTCAAAGATATCCTGAAACAACGCAATCTGCTTGACAGATCTGCTTAACAATAAGCCTACCTTGCAGGATATTTATCACATTGAGCCGACATGTTGGTTTTGACCTTTGTCACTGCTATGAATGAATGAATGAATGAATGAATGAATGAATGAATGAATGAATGAATGAATGAATGAATGAATGAATGAATGAATGAATGAATGAATGAATGAATGAATGAATGAATGAATGAATGAATGAATGAATGAATGAATGAATGAATGAATGAAGGAAGGAATGAAGGAATGAATGAATGAAGGAACGAAAAAACGAACGAACGAACGAACGAACGAACGAACGAACGAACGAATGAATGAATGAATGAATGAATGAATGAATGAATGAATGAATGAATGAATGAATGAATGAATGAATGAATGAATGAATGAATGAATGAATGAATGAATGAACGAACGAACGAACGAACGAACGAACGAACGAACGAACGAACGAACGAACGAGCGAACGAACGAACGAACGAAGCAATCGATTGTTTGCAATTGAAATAAAACAAATAATGTTATCCATTTGCTGGTCGTTTAGTAAGTCATAAATGCAGATAGTGTATAGCCTCTCTCTCTCTCGATGTGTGAGTTTCAAGAGAAAAAATGGTAATTTTAGGGTTAACGGGAAAAATAACCAAAGTTAATCTCATCCTAACTTTTACATGGTAAAATAAAAATACCGTACTATTTGTTGCTATAAAATCTTTCATTGAGGCGTTTTTTTTTTTTCGATGTTAAAAAAATAAACAAACAAATAACTGATATTGGTATTTTTTTTAGTACAATGTGAGCTTTTTCCAAGAGAAAATGTTAAAAATTATAGAAACATTCGCTCTCAAAATAACTACATGATATTTGTTCTTCAACATCAAATTATCTGCTCCAGCATGGCGGTAGCGCGCAATATTTATGCAATCACCTTATGAAATAATATACTTGTTAAAATTTGAAAACTTATAAATAATTTGTAGACAAGACACTTGAACTTATATCCAACGAAAAGTAAGTGTTTGTAAAACAGCAATGTTGCGGTGTAGTACATTGTAAAGTTTGTTAAAATAAAACTTTTAGAAAAAAACAAGAACATATTTTTAAATTACAAGTTAAATCTTACTTTGTCCTTCTTTTGCCTATGAAAATTTACACATGTGTGTGTGTGTGTGTGTGTGTGTGTGTATATATATATATATATATATATATATATATGTATATATATATATATATATATATATATATATATATATATATATATATATATATATATATATATATATATATATATATATATATATATATATCAATATATAAATATTTGAAAATATTTATCTTGCACTATTACACCATCTGAAACGAATCATATAAATGCAAATAAAGCCAATCAGTTAAAAGGAAGTCAGCGGCCGGAATCGAACCGACAACCTTTGGATTTGCGCTCCACTGCTCTGACCATTGAGCTACGCGGCCAACCAATTCAACCATGATTCTCTACTTGCATTTACACAAATTCTATGACGACAAACTCGCCTATTCGCTGCCCGAGAGGCACCTGTTTCTTCAAACCAGCCTCTCTTTAAACAGCTGATATACACATATATCGCCATCTCGTGGAGTATCCGAACTACACTTATGTGTAGTAAGGAAAAACTATATCATTTGAAGTTTGAAACACATAAATCCCGCCGCACGGGTAAATTTCCCCTCGCAAGAGGGGACCCCTCGTAAGAGGGGACCAGCTGTTTAAAGAGAGGCTGGTTTGAAGAAACAGGTGCCTCTCGGGCAGCGAATAGGCGACAGTTTGTCGTCATAGAATTTGTGTAAATGCAAGTAGAGAATCATGGTTGAATTGGTTGGCCGCGTAGCTCAATGGTCAGAGCAGTGGAGCGCAAATCCAAAGGTTGTCGGTTCGATTCCGGCCGCTGACTTCCTTTTAACTGATTGGCTTTATTTGCATTTATATGATTCGTTTCAGATGGTGTAATAGTGCAAGATAAATATTTTCAAATATTTATATATTGATATATACATATATCGCCATCTCGTGGAGTATCAGAACTACACTTATGTGTAGTAAGGAAAAACTATATCATTTGAAGTTTGAAACACATAAATCCCGTCGCACGAGTAAATTTCCCCTCGCAAGAGGGGACCCCTCGTAAGAGGGGACCAGCTGTTTAAAGAGAGGCTGGTTTGAAGAAACAGGTGCCTCTCGGGCAGCGAATAGGCGACAGTTTGTCGTCATAGAATTTGTGTAAATGCAAGTAGAGAATCATGGTTGAATTGGTTGGCCGCGTAGCTCAATGGTCAGAGCAGTGGAGCGCAAATCCAAAGGTTGTCGGTTCGATTCCGGCCGCTGACTTCCTTTTAACTGATTGGCTTTATTTGCATTTATATGATTCGTTTCAGATGGTGTAATAGTGCAAGATAAATATTTTCAAATATTTATATATTGATATATACATATATCGCCATCTCGTGGAGTATCCGAACTACACTTATGTGTAGTAAGGAAAAACTATATCATTTGAAGTTTGAAACATATATATATATATATATATATATATATCGATGTTTACCCGTCGAAGTGAATGAACTACACTTTACAAATTTCACTCAAAATGAACGATCTGCGTTTGGCGCTTCTACACGTTTTAACATGAGAACTAGATGGGGGAACTTGGAAATTGTAAAGTGTAGAACGTTCATTTTTCCCCAAATTTGTAAAGTGTAGTTCGTTCACTTCGACGGGTAAGCATCGATATATATATATATATATATATATATATATATATATATATATATATATATATATACATACATACATATATATATATATATATATATATATATATATATATATATATATATATATATATATATTATTATATATATATACTGTATATATATATATATATATATATATATATATATATATATATATATATATATATATATATATATGTGTGTAAGATATCCACTTAGAAAAGTAACAAACAAGAAACAAATCTCATTAAAGTCCCGACCATTCAAAGACAAAAGAAAATGTGATACATATGTCGTGTTGTTTACCACCGAAAATGCTAGATCAACTTATAGTAAAAACAAAGCAGTGTGATTCATTAGTGGTAGAAAGTATCTTTATAATACGTAGCTATATACTGTATGTTAGTAAGTAAGTAGTTTGTGGCCTTTGGCTACGAGATACAATGTTGCTTTGTGTAAGCTTTAGGTTTAAATATTTGAAATTAAAACAGTGGATATTATCTGCGGTTTGTGCTGACCAATCAGAGGTGGTTAGGCGTGTTAATACATGGCATAAATTGCAATAATGATTTTTACAGCCGAATATTAATATTTATAGTCTTAAAATATGTTAAAGTATGCCTAATTAGTGATGAAACAGAGTATATTACAAGTATCATTCATTTGACTTTTTTACTGCAGTAGCAGTAGTTTTCTTAACAATAAAAAACTATGTTAATATAAAGCTCCGCGCCTTCTGTACTGCACTTCTGATTGGTGCCACGTCACCACTGATAACAACCATTGTTCTAGTTCAATTTTACTAAAGTTTATTCATATTGTCATCACAGTTGATGATTTATTGACAAAATAATGAGATTTATTATTTTCTTTCGACACAAAAATAATAATTTAAGAGATTTATGCTGCATTTATGTTGGTATAGCATAAATGTTGCTAAGTTAGACGAAGATGAGAGATGAGTAATCATGGTGTACAACATAACATTTAAGGTAAGCAACATAAGTATTATGTAGTATAGCAATAATTATGTTGTATAAAGAATAAATGTTGCTGGAAAAGAGCAAGCCTCATTACGCTTCACTAAATATGCGTTTACTATTAAAATTATCTTAATTTTGGCGTAAATATATATGCAAAATAAGCTAAAACTAATAATAAAACTCCTTAAAGTTTGTTTTATTTCGGAAAACTTGATATTATAAAAAAATAAAGCATGTTGAAAGAGAAACTAAAAAGTTTAAGATAAAAAAAGTATATATATTTTTTTAAATGTATGTGCTGTATTTTTTCATTTTCCTTTGAGTGAAGATTTTTTGAGAAAGTTTTCAAATCTTGTGTACATATTATTTTAAGAAGAAATCTTTTTAGTGATTGAAATATCTTTGTGAATATTGTGCACGAGAGTGAAGAGAGAGAATGAAAGAAATACGAAAGAGAACAAGAAAAAGAACATCGAATTATTAGAGTGAGTGAATGTGTGTGTGAGAGAGAGAGAGAGAGAGAGAGAGAGAGAGAGAGAGAGAGAGAGAGAGAGAGAGAGAGAGAGAGAGAGAGAGAGAGAGAGAGAGACAGACAGAGAGAGAGACAGAGAGAGAGAGAGAGAGAGAGAGAGAGAGAGAGAGAGAGAGAGGCAACAAGTCTACAAAGCATCATTTCGTAAACACAATTGGAACACTCCAATACGAATAAAACAGACTCAGAAATAATACTTAACTGAAATCGAAAATCATAATACTGTATACTGTAAATTGAAATTTTTTAAAATTTTCTATCAATAAAAATAATAATTTGAGCATTAGTATTAACACAATTAAAGTGCGCATTTAGTTAAAAAAATTATCGAAACATTTATAGGCTTAAAAAAATTTGGCTTTGGATAGAAAAGAAGTAAGAAGAATGATATAATATAAAATTAAAATAGGACTAAAACTTCCTATTGTTTTAAAACTTGATAAAAGTAAAATAAGGCCTTGGTTTCCATTTGTTTTTCCTGTCTATACAAAAGGACAGCTATATTTTACTATCCAGATTCGCACAAACCATTTCTACTTAAATAACACTTTACAACAATGTTTTTGTCTGCTTCACCTTTTGTATTATTTGTGTGAGCAGAGTTTGCAAAAGCAGACATAAGTTTGCAATAAAAAATCTTGTGGGCACTGCGTGCTTGTAGCGTATTTACGGTAAGTGCTCTCGACTTGAAACAATTGAAGTTTTAAGTAGTTTTAGAAATTGATTTAAAGTAACAAACTTAAACCAAGTTTTCAATTTTTTTGTCTGGAGAAATGAAAGTAATAACAATATGAGATATCAGTTTTGTAAATAATAAATGTGGCAATTTGTGGCTTCATCTTTCTAACTTCTGTCTCTGTCTCTGTCTCTGTCTCTGTCTCTGTCTCTGTCTCTGTCTCTGTCTCTGTCTCTGTCTCTGTCTCTGTCTCTGTCTCTGTCTCTCTCGCCACATACTCACTACATTGAAAGCTAATTCTTAAGACTTACCATATTCCATGTTTCTACAAGATAAATTACATTACATAAAAAATTTCAGATTTTTGTAGGTTGCACGTAAAATATGAAATATTTTGTATGCAAATTTATATAATTTACTTGGCAAGATAACAATTTTGTCATGAGAAGCAGATATAAAAATATTAGCTAGTTATGTGGGAGACATAAATATGCTGACGTAAGATCACCTTTGCTGCTGAGTGAGCCGTAACACTTGTCACAGTATGGAGCATAATTTATCGCATCGTGAGGTTGGAAGTAAAATAATAATAATGAAATATTACAATGCTTATAATGCTAATATAATGCTAATATGGCTTATGTTGTAAGTTTAAATAGATTAAGTGGATATTTTGAAATATTCCAAGGAATTTGTGTTGATTTATGAATGGTATTTTTTAATTGTACTTCTTTGATGTACTATATTTTTATTTATTTGTTTACTTATTTATTTATTTATTTATTTATTTATTTATTTATTTATTTATTTATTTATTTATTTATTTATTTATTTATTTATTTATTTATTTATTTATTTATTTATTTATTTATTTATTTATTTATTTATTTATTTATTTATTTATTTATTTATTTATTTATATGTTTATTTATATATAACTTTGTTATGAAAACTACTGCACTACTTCATTGCACACCTATTTGTTCAATGAAAACACAAAAATACAGATATTATTTGATAGTATGAATTGTATTAAAAAACCTGTTGCAATATGAAAATGACGATAGAATGTGATAACATATATTTAACAATTATTTAAAAGGAGGGATGAAAATGTCGATAGAAAAATCTTGAGGCACACAGATATCAGAATTAAATCAGAATCAACTTTTTCAAATTCAATACACAAGTAAATTTTCTTCTTCTTCTTCTTCTTCTTCTTCTTCTTCTTCTTCTTCTTCTTCTTCTTCTTCTTCTTCTTCTTCTTCTTCTTCTTCTTCTTCTTCTTCTTCTTCTTCTTCTTCTTCTTCTTCTTCTTCTTCTTCTTCTTCTTCTTCTTTTTTTAAATATATAGCTAAATATTATCTTCTATTGAAATATTATTATTATTTTTTAATGTAAAAAAAACTCATGTTGTATTATATATATTGAAAATTTATTTTTTTATACTTATTAGAGGAAAACTTTTTTAAAAAGTTTACAATATATTTTATAATTGAATATTTGTAAAATGTTTTGCCCGATATACAGAAAATAGATAGAGAGAATATACAGAAATAGAGAGAGAGAGAGAGAGAGAGAACCTTTCACAATTTATTTTGTAATTATTTCGATATATTCCATTTTATTTTATTTCCATTTCCAATATAAAAAGACAAAAATATAAAATAAAAATAAATCAGCACATAAAATTAAAGTTCAGTTTGAGCTTGATGAAAAACGTTGTTATATTTATGTACAAGGAAGTCAAATAATTATTGTCTGATTTCTCACGATATTTAATATTTAATTTATATTTTACATTGCAAAGTTTAGTTGCCAAGATACAATAAAGATTTACGTTCTTCTATAGTTTGTAATTTACAAGAAGACTGAGGCACATTCACTGAACTTTAAGATTGTCTTTTTATAGTTTGAATCTGTATATGAATCTGTATGAATCTGTATATATAAAGATAAGATGTTTTAATATCAGTTCTATGTTCTAAATAGGCTGAATACAGTAGGTTAAAATAAAATTGAAACTTTAATATGGTATAAAGTGCTTTTATGACACGGGAAAAAAAATCACAATACTGAATAATAATTACGGCACGAGTTCAGGAATATTTTATCATTAAAACATAAATCACGCTTCTAAAAGTTTCTAAATCATGTTGCATGGCAAAGTTATTTTGCTGTTTCAATTCAGCTTCATATTATCATACACGTCACTAGCAATGGTTATGTTAATTTTATGTTAATGTTAATGATGTTAATGTAATGCTATGTTAATTTTGGGCTTACCATGTTAAGTGCAGAGTTTTAAATTTTGCATTGCTGGCTTCAGAGTTGTTATAACAACATGTTAAATGGCACATCATCATAAATTAAAAAGCGCAACTCAAGAACGTGAACGAGCCCCAGCTAAAGGATCGAAATGGAAAATATGCTCCAAGTTTGAACTGAGATCTTTAAATTTAAAAGAGGTAACAGCTATTTAAAATAGAAATAATTACAATAAAAAATAATAAAACTCAAATACATTATCTTTAAAGGTAGAGATGGGAAAAACAAAACATCATTACAATTCTAAATGATTTATCAACAATAATGATTGCATTAATATAAAATTGTTACGTTTATAGAAAGCAGCAATAATATAATCGATAACAAAAAAACAACCAATAGAACACAGCACACATTTATGTCCAATTTTTAAATCCTATATAAAAGCTTATTACTATATTGTTAATGCCCCAAATGTACGAGTATACTAAAGCGATTAATAAAAAATAAAATGTTTCTATATTTTAATATAGTGTATTTTTTATAGTATAATAATCTATATTTTATTTAATAATGTATTTGTTATGTAAATTTATTAGAATTGTAATTTAAATAAATTATTAAATATGTGGCAATTAATAAGTTCTTTCATATATCGAGGGTGCTCCGCTATAATGTCAAAAAATATTTTTCAAGGTCAAATGGACTTAGGACATTATAGCGGAGCACCCTCGATATATTGTGCAGTTCTTAGAATAACAAAAATATGAAACTTTTGTCAAAAACATTTTCTTACTTTTGCAGACCTCCAACCTACTCTAGATTGCTCAAAACAGCTTTAAAAAGCGCGTAAATTCAAGAGAGTTTTCTGTTCCAGTTTTTGTATTTTTATAAAAACCACCTAGACAAACAGCATGTTTTGTCTATCTATTCCTCAACGATATATGTCAGTAGATTTTAACCACGAAATTTAATTGACAGATTGAAATAACGGTAACAGTTTACTTTGAAATATTTAAAAGTCTTTTATATGAAATAACAATTCTGTCAATACTACCAGATCACATTTCCTTTCCCAGTCTTTTCAATCTTATAAACACTATCGATTATTTCCAGCCACCGAATGAACGTTCTTAAGTAAGAATTGGAAAATGCATTTTAAATTTCACATAATTTCGTTCTACGCAGTTATTAATTTATATATAAATATTTAAAATATGCATAATTTATATTCTCATATAAAATAATTTTTTATACATTACAAAAATAGTAAAACATATTTATATAAAAAATTATAAAACTAAATTAAATTGTAATAATTAAAAAAAATGTTTAACATACAGTAGATGCATTGTACGTACAGTACAAATCCTCCTCCCAAATAAATCTGACCAAAGCGTTAACTGTCCCAATGTTAAATATATGGAGAAACTTTAACTACAGCGGTCAGTTTTATTCGGGAGGACTATACTATGGTAATTTACAATGGTGTATGGTAATGTACAAAAAAATTATAACTTCTTAAGTTAAAGTGTAAGAACTAGCGCTGACGTTCTTTACATGAAATAGTGTTTTTTAAATTTTTTGTTGACAAAAGTGAGGGTCAACTAATATACTTTTAAACTGGAATTGTGCATTTTAGGGAGGGGGGGGGGGGCAAACAGACATGACGACATGTTTACAATATCACCTAATGCAGTACAATGCATATGTCTCACCTATATTGCATCAGGTGACAGGTGACATTGTATAGTATTTTCAATACCTGTTTAAGATTAATGTTTAAGTTTTGTAACTTACAGTACTTCTATACCTTCCAAAAGTGGTAATGATTTTTTTCCCCTTTTTTGTTTTTATTTTTTTATTATTATTATTATTATTACTTTTAGTGCATGTCTTACTAAACCTTCTTATTCAAGAAAACCATTAAGCACTGACAGAAGATAGCCATGCAGGAAAGACGCAAGCGTCCATATAAAACCTGATGTATCAGGGATGAAAGGATGTAGAAGGAAGAAGTAGAGTGTTGGTAGAAAGGATTACAAGGTAGCGGCTGTGGCCTATAGTTAGAAACTAGCCAGTCATTCTAACAGGGTGGTGCATGCAGGACACCACAGTGCCGTACATGCGTGGACAGCTGACATCCCTATGTTCCTATGTTTGTAGATTTGTCACAATTTGGCTTCCAAAACCTGCACTGACTGTGAGTAACGAAGCCTTGAGTTTGCTGCCAATATCATTCTTACAAATAATGTTAATTTAAAAAATAAATTTACAACGGTGCACAATAATGTGTATTATATTTTCTTCAAAAAGTAAAACAAACTTAAAACTGTTATTTACAAAGACAGGTGTATCTATAAAATATCATTTTGATTTGAACTTGATTTCATAAGCCTTATGTTACAAACCACTGAATTACGATTTGTAACATAAAATAACCCTTCTCTCTCTCTCTCTCTCTCTCACTTTATCTCTCCTTACCCCTACATGGCAATTTGCAAACACAAACGAAACGTGGTGTTCCCTCCAGCTTATTTAGAACTTGAAAATACGTTGATTTAACTAAGAGTTATGGTGATCGCTTTTTTATATGTGTAGCTACTAGCTATCAATAAGTTTCTAGTCTTTCTCTTAAACACTACGCAGTTTTCTTCATTATTTTTTGTTATTTCAAATTTTGCTCATTTTCACAGTTGTAATAATTATATTACATTTATAATGTTTAAAAATATTTATATAAATATAATAACTGTTACTATTTATTAATTTTAAAACTTTATTTTTATGTAAAAATAATATTATTTTAGTATAAATATAAAAATTAATATTTATAAATATTTTTTCAATAAATTAATTGTAATTATGTTTCGTAGAAACAAATGAAAACTACTACAGACTGCGTAGCTGTTAATAAAACAGATAAATGAAAAGTTACACTTCGAACAGTAATAAATCATTACGAATAAATAGAACAATATTTTTCATGTTAATCAAGAACTGATTAGGAATTATACACTTTTATCATTATTTGATGAAATCTTTGCGCACGACGTCATATTTATTGGGCTTGGATGCCATACTGAAGTTATGAATAACATTACTCAGCATAGGACAAACTTGGTGTTTGGCTATTTTCATTGCGAAATCGGTTAATCTTTGGATATTATAAATTTTCTCACTTGAGATACTGATTCAACTTATTAACAACATCAATGCTCTCACAAATATTGCTTAGTATTTTTAAACTGCCAAAATTAGTTATTTTCTTATGCGGTTAATGTTATTAAGTGATCCAACATGGTATCGACTTAAACAAGAATGCATGGGCCCTATAAAACAAGAATGACACTATACAAAACAACGTGCACGACATATATTTTAGAGCCCGCTACCAGCAGATAAGGCAGTACAAAATTATTTAACTGAAAACTTGTGACTAAAATTAGAAGTAGTCAATGTAGTGAAGAGTATCCTTCTAGAAGAGCGCTGAAATATGGCAGAGGTATTCCTAATTTACTTTCATTTATGGACTTTAAAATAATAAAGATTATGATATAAACACTTCAAATTCCTATGTTGTAGAAGACCATTTTATATTTAAGTAATTAGCTCCTCACTTTCAATATTTTTGATATTTTCTATTACCACTCCCTATTTCATTAAGTAGACTTTTATTTTCCAATTGAGTTATTTTAGATTATTTTTGAAAGTTACAACGACAATACCCTTTAATACCTTTAAAATGGTAGTTGCATCACTAAACAATAGGAGTTTGCAAAAAATAAATAAGTTTTTTTCAAAATTACATAAAAATTGTTAAATTGAATAAAAAACATTTTATTAGTGTAAATTTATGTTTTGTCAGCTTTTTTCTTTTATATTTACGAATTGCATTTTAAAATAGCAAAATGTATGCTACGTGTAAAGCATACTTAATTTATGTTGCATTGAACAATTGCTATATTGTAGAGCACAAATGTTGTTATTTTGTAATGACGTACTGTAAATAATTATGCTGAACATCTTAGCTAATATGTTGTGCAATATAATAACAGTACAGTATAGCATAACTAAAGATATTAAGCTTAATTTTTGCTTAATTAAGTTAGCATATCTACTACATTTAATTTTTATATTTTTAAAATACATTTATATAACATTTAATATAAATGAAGTTTTGACTTAGAAAGGAACAACTGTTCTGAGGCTGACTTCGGTCACGTTTGCTTCCGTTTCTACTTACTACGCATGCGCAGTAAGCCAAAACGGAAGCGGATGTGAGAGAAATTATTTAAATTCAGCCTCAAAACAGTTTTTCCTTTATTAGTCTATCCATTTAACCCCCCACCCCTCCCTTTTAACCCCTTTCTTTCTTTATATCTTATCTTTTTTTTTCTTATCTTCTCCTATAACAATGAGCTAACGTACAAAGAAAATATCAAACCCAGAACTATACAGTTTCTAAGACATAAAGGTTCCAAATTTCAATCTAAAACCAGTTAAAAAAAAAAAGTCATTCAAAATTTGTAGAGTAAAATATATGACTGCAATTAAGTTGAAATTTATAAATTGCTTGCTATAAATTTTACTTTCAAATTTACATTAAAAAGAAACTAAGGAAGGAATTGGGAATGCAAGTTTAATGTTTTGTGATGTTCGGATAAATAATGAATTTGTAAAATGTCCAATTAAAAAAAAAAAAAGAAAAAAAAAAACTTACTGTGTGGTATGAACTCTAAAATACTTTGCATTTGTAAGTGTGCATGTTTTGATTGTTATGTATTGCAAACATACTTATTATCTGATTTATTTTGTTACGCTTTTTATTTTTTTTATTATTTTGCTTTTCGGAAGAAGTAATGTGTAATAAATTATAACATCGAAGGAAAACGGGCAAAAAATAAAAAATAAAATAAATAATATTGATAAAAGAGACTAACTTCTTATTGGTTTGTAATATAATATCAACTTTTATTAGTTACTAAAAAAAATAAGTGATTTCTGAACAAAACAGCAGAACCTCTAATTTCACAATATATAAAGCAACCAATTGATTTCGGAGAAAACAAAGAAATATAAATGTCGCATAGTACGTAGATACATTTATACTTGTTTATAAACTTATAAATTAATATGTTTAACTTAAAAAAAAATTACCGACTTTTTATAAAATTATGTTTTATATTCCATTTATAACACGCATCTCTCACTCTCTCTCTCATCCTGTAAAATATTAAAACTGAAATAATAAATTCGAAAAAAAAAATAAAAAAAAAAACTAGTGGTAACTTTCATTTATAACGCAAAATTTTTATATACAGTACGATTACGATTAGCATTTTAATTGACTTTTCGATGAAACAGAGAGAGAGAGAGAGAGAGTTAACTCTAAATGAACAACCAACTAACAAGTCCATGTTTACGATGTATCATACAGAATGATCCAAAGAAAATGATAAAACAACAAAAATTTCCCTGCTTCTTGCTTCACGTGTATCTAGACAATGTAATTTTTATTGTTTTTATTTTATATAGGTAATAGGTATAGCATTGTTATTTATTTTGTAAGAAGCAACATTATATTGAACAGTGTACATAAAAAATATACATGTAAGAAAACATGTGAAATAAATACGCTAGAATTATACTTACCGAAGTTCAGATTAATTTACTCAATTTATTTTATTTGTATAGATATTTATTGATTTCAGCATAATTTTTGCTGTATCAAAATTTATATATAAAGTTAAAAAATAAGGCGATACTAATTCAATATTAATATGTAACAGCTTCAAGCTTACATAATATCAACAAGTTAAATAAAATTGACCAGTGAACCACGAAACTCATTAAAATAATTTTAATTATAAAATATAATTAAGCAAGTAAATAGCGTAAATTACTAATTATATCTATACGTGATTATATTTTAAATGTATACACTTGTAATTTTGTTTTATTTTTTTACACACATTTATTATTAAATTGTTATTTTTTTAAGTTATTAAAAATATAATTTTAATAGAATTATTTATATTAATTGTTACTATTATTATTATATTATATTAAAAATTTTATATAATAAATAGAAGTGTCACTATTTCTAGATATTTTAATAAATAATTTAAAGGAAGTATCTTCTAATGACCATGCAGTAAAGTGCAGTGATAACTGATAACAAAGAACTTGATATTTACACAAACTTGATAAAGTGGAGACCCCGCTGATATCAGTGATACCTCACAAACTTAACGGTTGTGCAAATATTTAACAAACCTGAAGTCAAGAAAGTATTATGAGTATATCATCCATCATTATTCTAATATATATTTTATATTTGTATATTGTAAGTACGTGACTGTGTTATTCAATGAAAATATGATTTTCATTGAATAACACACACTTCAGACACAATTTTATACCTTGCTTTTTTATTATTATTTTATTTTTATTTTTTATCCTCTTAACTTTTTGTAAGGTCTAAAACTGTTCTGTAAAGCAGAAAGTTGCAGTCTTGATTGTTTCAATGTCTGGTGTTGTTTTGTCAAAATATGAAAGTAGAAGCAAACTCGTGTTGGCATATGCTCTTCTTCTCATCTCTGTGTCTCTTTCTCTCTCTCTCTCTCTCTCTCTCTCTCTCTCTCTCTCTCTCTCTCTCTCTCTCTCTCTCTCTCTCTCTCTCTCTCTCTCTCTCTCTCACACACACTTCTCCCCATGTACTTTTGTTCTATGATTCTATATATTTTCCTCAAAAGTACAGACTATGACATATAAAATTTAACTTTATTGCCTTCCTTATTGTAAAGACAAACAACACAGTTTCTATGACAGACACTGTACAAGCACTTTATAGAGCGGTTGCATTCATATAAAAGTCGACACCATATGACTACATAAACACTACATAACATGGGTCGAGATGTGAAAATGACAAATTTTGCCAGTTTCAAAATTACTTTGCAATATTTTTTAAATCATTGATGCCATGAAAAGTTTGAACTAAGCTTGCAATATGCGAAAAAAAAATCAAAAGGAAATAGGAAAAAATGGTGTTTGTTCAATGCTGAGAAATGTCAATGTTTTCTATTCTTTAGTATGGTAGAGCGTCAAAACGCCGTTTGATGCTCTCACAATATTTTTCTTTCACTTTGAGTCAGTTATTTCAATTGCATGACATATTCCAAATTAATAAACACAAATAAAGCCATAAATTGCTACATTATTGTCATAAAATATAGCTATGTATATCTTTCATCTATCTCAAAATATTTAAAATACTTAAATTTAAATTAATAATATAAATAAAATAAATTACATTTGAAACATTTAAACAATTTGTTTAAATTTTACATTTTTAATAAGTAATATTTAATTACAATTAAATGCTTCAGTAATTTATTTTTATTTATAGAAAAAATGCAATATAAAAATATTAATTATTTTATATATTTTAATAAAAATAATTATTTAAAATTGTGAATTTTTAATATAAGTATGATAAAATCAGATATCTTCTTTTATTCTGGGTCTAAGCTCCTCTTCTCAGTATTATGGTTTGAGTAAGAAAATAAGCAGTAGTTGAGTAAATACAATAATATCCATTAATATTACATACTATCACTAGAAGTTAAAGTTATAATATTTTTATTTTCCTTATAAGCAATTGAAAACTAACTATTCTTATACACTACGATGAGATTTGTTCAGTTCATATTATCGGTGATGACAAATTTCATCACTATTTTTTTTTTTAGCTAAATAATAATATTATCCTCACTGTATCCTGCATTAAAATACTTCCGGCCTTGATGCAGTAGATTTCTAAAAGTAAAATTTAAAAAATAAATAAAAATTTGGAAGTCTAAAGTAAAAGAGAATTATTCACCCCCCTCACAAGGGATAGTATGGACTTGTCCGCGCGCTTTGGCGATGAAACTTGCAGGGATGGTGTATTTTAGGTCAAAATAGACCCAAAAAAAATTATAGCTGCTGACCGCCATATTTGGGCCTTTTACGGCCCATTTAAGTTTGCATTTAAAACCATGTATTTTAAATGGACCCAAAAATTTTTTTTCGCATCTCGTCGAGTA